>JXTB01000581.1:113990-167223 GCA_002914805.1 Parasponia andersonii | reverse complement strand
ATTTTATCAGTTCTAAGTCGAGTGGCGTCTCCCGGTCTCACTAAATATTTTTACGAATATCCTTACGTACGCATGTGGGATCGGGGGATGTCACAGGGCATACTTTGTTGAGATCGGTGAAATCGATGCACGTTCTCCACTTCCCATTGGGTTTCTTTACCAAAACCAGGTTAGCAAGCCAGTTAGGGTAAAAAGATTCCCTTATAAATCTAATTTCGAGTAGCTTCTCCACCTCTTCTTTTAACACGACGTAGCGCTCTGGATTCATAGCTCTTCTTTTCTGTCGTATAGGCTTCTTTGTCGGGTCTATGTTAAGATGGTGGCATATAATATTCAAATCAATTCCTACCATGTCTGAATGTTGCCATGCGAAGACGTCCAAGTTAGATTCCAGAAAAGCGACTAATGAAGCTTGCACAGGTTCTTGAATCTTCGTTCCAATCTTTAAAGTCTTGGAGGACATGTCAAATGATAAATCATCCAGATCTTCAATGGGTCCAGTTCTGACCTCTTCGTCTATTTCTCGAGGATCGAAGTCTTTGCTGGTCGTGTCGATTGACGCTTTATCTGACAGTTCAACTGACGCTTTGTCTGACTTTTCAACTGATGCTTCGACTGACATTCCACCTGATGCTTCGACTGACATTTTGCCCAATGTTTCGACCGACGCTTCTTTTGGTAGTTGGACCATCATTGTGCGAGGCATCGCATCCTTTGCTGCGAGTTTCAACGAGTTGTTATAACAAGTCCACGGATCATATTGGTTTCCTTGCACCTCACCTACCCCGTGTTGGGACGAGAATTTCATAGTGAGATGATAGATTGAAGTGACAGCTCGAAGTCCCCTCAGTGTCGGTCTTCCCAACACAGCATTGAATGTGGAGGGGCAATTTACCACCAAAAATTGGGTCATTATCATTGAAACCCTAGGATAGGTTCCAACGTTAACCATTAATTCAATCATGCCCATAGGCATTAGGCTGTCACCAGTGAAACCATAGAGCAGAGTGATAATAGGCTTCAAGTCACTTTCATTCAACCCCATCTTCTTAAAGGCATCGTAGTACAGGATGTCAAAGGTACTCCTGTTATTGACCAATACTCGCCATAACTGCATGCTTCCATAATTGATTTTTATGACCAATGCAACTTTATGTGAATAATGGACCTCCCTCGTGTCCTATTCTATGATGGTAATATCCATATCCGGTTCTCGTTGAAGCTTTCGTGGTCGCTGCTCAAGGTGTATGACATTAGTCAATGGTTGTTGTCGAGCTTCTTGTGCATTCCTGTCTTGAGTCGTTTTTGAATTTCCACCAATATCCAGTCCTCCAAAGATAGTTCGTACTTCGCGTTGAATTTCTGGAGGTCGCTGTTGGTTTTCTTCTCGCCTTTCATTATTGTGCCTGGTGTATTGCTGTAGTCACCCTTCTTTAATCAATCTTTCAATTTCATCCTTCAAGGCATAGCAATTATTGGTGTCATATCCAATGTCATTGTGATACCGGCAGAACTTGTTAGGGTCGCGCTTTGCTCTGTCTCATTTCATTGGTTCCAGTTGATGGTATTGCTCCTACTGGTTTGTAACCATATAGATATGATCTATGGGTGCGTTTAATTCAGTATGATTGTTGAACCGCATGGGAGCTCTTGAAATCTCCTGCTTTTTAGTTCTAGGATAATTCTCTGTCAACTGTTCATTACTCCTTTTGTTTTTCTTATTACCGTTATTGTTGGTCGTGATCGCGTCTTTAGTAGCATCTTTCTTTCCTTCTTTCTTTGTCTTTTGAAGATTCTCGCGCAAAGATTCTACCCTCAGATGCCGACCAATTCTTCAGTAGAAGTTTTCGAGAGTTCTACATTCTCACTCAAGTAATTCCTCCTAGAGTTTAGTTTCTGGTCTCACCCCAGCTATCATAAGAGTTAAAACTCCCCCTTCAGGTAGGTTGTTGACCTTTTGCTAACTCTGAGGTGAATCATTTGAGATAAGATCGTAGAGTTTCCTCTGGACCTTGTCTAATTGCAGACAAGCTAACAAGTGGAATAGTGAAATTCTTTGCAGCTTGGAACTGTCTCAAGAACGCCGTCTGAAGTTGTTGTCAGGATGAGATTAAGCCGGACTTGAGTCCTCAAAACCACTTCTTTGCTGCTCCTGAGAGAGTTACAGTAAAACATCTACAACATGCATGATCATTAACACGATGAAGTTCCATCAGGTCGCTGAAGTGGTCCATATGGTCCTGTGGATCAGTTTTCCCATCAAAAGTATTTATGTTGGGAAGTCCGAATCCAATAGGTAGGGCAGCAGCTCGAACTTCCTCGCTGAATGGCGATTGACGATACCCATCAGCGAGCTCATCGTCCCAACCAGCAAGTGCGTCTAATGCGATCCTTAAATTGTGAACATCGACGTTCGGAGGGAGAGCATTATCTCTTGCTGGTGGCAAGGGCGGCCTTTGATCGTTATCTCGATATATGGTAGGTTAGTTAGGTAGAGTCCTCTGCGATCTATGAGAGGAATCTAGTGAAATAGTGCGACGAGATCGGCTTTGGTCGTTATGATGCAATACGGATCGTTCATGACTACGTCGCCGCTCCAAGTGTTGTCTTATGTCTGTAGGATTTTATCTCGACTCTCTACTGATTCTTTCGAAGACGCTTCTTAATTGATGTTTTTGTTCGTTGTTTAAGTGATCTTGATTACCAGTTGATTTGCGAGAAGGTTGTTCACGATCACGGTTAATGCTTAAACTCTCTGTAACAGATTCTAGAGGCAAGTTTGCGACCGTGCCTTTTCCCTTAGAGATGCAATCTTCATGACGCTCTTGCTGGGTTCTTGGCTGGTCGCATTTTCTTGTTTCTAGGATCTGTATTCCTTTCTCAGGTAGTTGAGCAAGACGTTCTCTGGGACGTTCGTGCTGTGGTGGGGTCACCATCTGTCCTTCAGTAAGTCGTCATAGGGAGTTATTAATCTGGTTAGTGATTTGCTGAAGGTTCACCAGTGTCTCCTCCATGCGATTCTGTCTCTAAGCAAGATTTTCTGATGCAGTCACGGTAGGCTGATCCTGAGCAGGGTCTGCCTGTACAACAGCAGTGCTTTGGGATTGGTTTTGGCTAGTTCCGATGACTCTGGTAGTGTATCTGGTGTTTGCCATTATTAAAAAAGTGAAATTTGACAAACTGTTTTCCGGAATAGCTCTCCTTCTAGCATCAATTATTGACGGAGATTTTGTCAACAATAAATTTAGAAAAATTACGAGATGTGGCTTGTGTGAAAAGGGTTAATTAACTAAAGCAAATAAAGAGACAAGAATTTTATAGTAGTTCAGCCCCAAAAAAGTTGAGCCTGCGTCTACTGTTTTTCACTATTTTCTGAAGAATTACAAAAACTCAAAATTACAATGTATTATCCGGAAAGAAGAAGCAAGAGTTAAAAAGGTTCTCTCAAAAATTCCTCAGCCTCCTAAGATCAGAAAAAGTCCAAGATCTCCTTATTGAAACATTGAACTCCCTTTATATAGATGAGGATAGCTCAATATTTTCCAATTGTGAGAATGGGTAACTGTACAATCGGGCAATACAATTTGAGTAACCATATAACTGGGTAATCACTTAAATGAGGTGACTGGTCGATCTTTAAAGAGAAACTTTTGTTTCTCTTTCTTCGTAGGTTACCCGTTTGACGAAGCGTAGACTAGTCTCCTTTTCATTCTTGTTTACACTTAACTTATTCAGAGGAGGTTGCACGTAACTCTTTCGGAAGAGGTCGCACTAACTTATGCAGTTGAGGTCGTATGCAACTCTTTCGGAAGAGGTCGCACTTAATCTTACTCATGCGACCTGACATAGGATTTTAGACTGCACAATAATCAGCGAGTGATGTACATACTTCGCTTGATGTCTCGAGCCCAATAGCAAGTTCAAAGAGTTCATCAGATAACGTCCCAATTATCCACCCACGAATGAGTCGATCTGATCTCCTCCAAAGAATATATTCGAGATTTATGTCAAACTCCCTTGCAGCAGAATCGTCATTTCCTGCAGTATTTTTGGAAATAAATTCTTTTAGCTTAAGATAGCTTCTATCAAGGAAACCACCCATATCTTGGCTTTCTGTGAGGCCATTGATTTGAGTTTTCCACATCAGGTAATTATTTTGAGTAAGTTTGAGGGAGACAAAGTTCCCAATGTTCAAGGTGGAAGGATATGGATACTGTATATTTGATGGAGTAGCCATGGTAACAAAATAAATTCGAAAACCAGGAAAAGGGCACCGATACTATGTAAGAAAAATATACAATAAGAAGTAAAGATAAGAGAGAAAAGTATCATATTTTTGCTGTATCAATACTGAAGTTGTACATACCATGTATATACGTAAATTCTATACTACAGCCTAACAACTAGCTGTTGAAGCGTTCCTATATAGGATTAGAGTCAACTAACTCATAAAAAACAGAAATCCCATACGATAAGCCCAAAATATATCAGATTTAAGGATTATATGCCTTTATTTTCATTATTGCTATCTCCGTATCCTGATATCCTTGATTGTTTTCACATGGTTTGCATTATTTGAATTATTTCCTTTTAACAGTTAAAATATTTTACTTATATACAAGTAGTCCAACATTCTCGTAAAGTTAAGTTAGACTAAAATTGATCATTTTTTCATTAATTGTAAAATTTCACATTAATTGAAGATTGAGTGTATAATTTGATAAAATAGTATACTATAGTACTTAGTAGAATATTATTACATATTATCACATTCTTAAGAATATTATTACATATTATCACATTCTTACATTAGACTATAATTGAACTTTTTCATTAATTAATATACTAAAGCATAATTTGATAAACTAGTGAGTTATAATATTTAGTATAGTATTATTTATTAATGTCACATGCACAAATTATAACAAATTTGGATCAATTCTTATTTATTAACAAAACTAACATTATTATAATACCATCAAGCACAATTTGACAAAACAACTACTTACTTTTTCTAGTATAACACTATTACATACTCTCAAATGATCCACTAAGATTTAAATGAATTAGTTTTATATTAAACTAAAGAAGTTTAATGTTACTTTAATACATCTAAGCATAGACACAATTTATTAGCTTTATAGTCTCTAGCAAAATATTATTACATATTATCACATGCTCAGTTAGGATTAAAATCGATTTATTTTATATTTATTAGCAAAATTTTACCTTAATTTGATACCACTAAACATAATTTTGATAAAAGAGTTGATTATAAACTTAATAGAGCACTATCACATGATAAAGTTAGATTATAATCGTTTAATTTTGTATAAATTAGTGAATTTTCAAATTAATATAATATTACTAATCATAATTTAACAAAATAATAGATTATAGTGCTTACTAGAACATTATTACGTACAATCATATAATCAATTTAGCTTATGACACTGTAACAAAAAATGTCTTTCAAGGCACTTATAAAGTGCCTTGAAAGGTCTTTCACGGTGCCCACAAAAGCGCCTTGGTTACAGGTGCCGTGATAGGCCTTGGCTATAAAGGCGCTTATAAGGCGCCGTGGAAGGTCTATCAAGGCGCCTATAAGGTACCTTGAAATGAATCTTCTACGGTGCCTATAAAGTGCTGTGGAAAATGTCTACCAAGGTACTTATTAGGTGCCTTGGTAGATAATTTTCAGGAAGTATTTGTAACGTATTTGTCTATACTACCCTCTGGAATTTTATAAATATAATCCAGATTCATTACATATACCAAATATTTGAAATAAAATGGAGTATAAATATATATTTACATAGTAATATTAAATTAACATAATAATCTATATAGTCTATATATACATTAGTTTTCTAAGACAAAAACTAACATGATCATCAAAGACTACAAATACCACAAATAAACAAAGATTAAGAACCTCAAATGAGAAATTGTATTAATTCTTTGACCCACTCTTCAAGAAGTCTGTTGATATCATCCTTTGTATAGAAATTTTGTCCATTAAACTACAAATTCAAACACCTTATTTGTTAGAAAGTTATCAATCAAACTATAAATTAGAATAGAACTAATAAAACATATGGTTACATACCATTGTGGTAAATGATTTAACATTGGCTTGTTCAATGACTTCTCTCTTAAATTTACATATGTAGAATCCGCTCTCAATATTTGTCGGTTGTCTTGGGCACTATACATAAGCATAAAGTAAACATAAGTAATTTTAATTAATCTTCCACCTAACAAGTGTTATTAATTCAAATTTAGTACTTTTATTAACTTATAAACCGGACCATTTGATCTTCCTTTCTTCCCTTTTTCTACATTATATATCTTGAATGTACTTTGAATTGGAAATGCGCAAACACAATAATAAAAGGTTAGCAATAGCAACCATAAGTAAAAATACCATAAGAAACTAAACTATAACAAAAGAACTATTAGAAAACTTACTCGATCATTGTTAAACTAATTTCCTCACGGAGAGCTAAGCCAAGAGGATCTAGAAACCATGCATAATCTTTAAGAGGATAAATGATAAACAACATCCAATGGTCCCTACTCATAAAATTGATGATAAAGATTATTAATATGTAATAATTAACTTCATATAGGAAGTAGTTGATCATATAACAATTTGTTAAGTTTAAAATCTTACTCATGATTCCAAGGTGTAATTAGAAATTGATATTCATTCTCCATGGATAACATCCAGGTTGCTAAACTTATAGCACGATCCTCACGTGGACCACCTTTTGTAACAACTGCACTAGGATCTATGAACATATACCTAGCTTGATAGCCATATTGGGTCACTAAATGGTGTAAATGCCTACAAGTACGAAATGCAATATGAATTAAGTGTTGTATTTTATAATTGCCAACTATAGATACATGTATATATATATATATGAAGTTCTATATATATTAAAAAAATAAACTTCTTACCTCATGTATAACATAATAGGCACGGCCCCAATCTTTTGTAACTTGCAAAACTCAATTATGTTTTCTTTAAATACGGGCAAACAAAAAGCTTCTCCAAACACTTCATCATCAAAGAGAACATTAATAACAACACCTTCATCTACTCCTTGAATGGTATTCAATAGTAATTTTATAGAAGTTGGTGCACCATTAATAAATTTAAACTGTGTTTGTGTAACAGATTATACTTTATTTCTTTGTGGATGTACTCTTTCTTGTGTTTGAGGTGGCTGTAGTTGTGAAGATTCATTCTTCACTGTTTGATACGTATTTATATCATTAAAATCCTAAAATCCAAATAAATGATGAAATGTTAACAAACAAGTTAATAATTCACATTAGAATTCAATAAAGGATGAATTTATTTGGAAAATGGGTCTGTATACCAAATTATCTTCAAAGATAACAAGCATCTTAGGCCATACAAGATGCGATCCAAGTGCGTCACCTACCAACCTTGTATCATCATCTGGATTTGGAATATGAATTAGGGTTGTAGCATCAAGAACAACCTCTACTGATACACGAAAATTATTCTCTCCCAATTCTCTGTCGTGAATAATAGTTGATGAGATTGAGTCATGAATAATAGTTGATGAAGTTGACTCTTGTACATGTCCTAAAGCAACTATGTTATCACAAGATCCCACTGCAAGCTTGCATGGTCGGTTCTACAATATAGAAAATCAAACACAATTTATAAATATAAGTAGTTAATCAATATGTTAAGAAAGAAACTCATATAAACATACCTTTTTAAGTCGTGAAGATGTTCCTACAGCCACCATTGGATTTACATGTATCTCTTATGGTTGCACTTCTTCCCTTTGAACTTCTGGCTGTGAAGGAGTTGTATTAAAACCACCAACATTACTTTGTTATCCTGCTTGAATCTTAGCAATTTCTGCTTTGAACCGTTCTTCTTATTCTTTAAGCATTTGTTGCATCTTGTGTGTTTGTTCATCTTGCCATTGTTTCAAATCAAATGATTGTTGCTTCTTTGTTGGAGCAGGTTGATGAAAATATTGTCTATGGCTAACATGAAATCCCATTTTCCATACACGTCCAGAATATTCAGGAGTGCCTAAAGTCATTGTTAAGATATCATTAGAACCATCTATCTTGACATTTCCGTCTTGGAATTGTTGATTATAATATTCCTACAAAACATATACAGAATTGAACTTTAGACTATGCTATACTTTTAATAAAATTACAAATTAATATAATCAATATGTTGTAATAAGCAACTTATAATTCTATCAACTATTGCTTTGATTTCCTCAGTATGGCCTCCTTTTTTAGAGACACGTCCTCTACTCCATAGCTCGGATCTGTCAATACTATATCGGTCTTCGTCTTTTTCAATCTTAGTTTCTAATCCAGCATAACCCAAGCGAGACATACGATGTAGATATTTATTTTGCATTGCTCTTCCCTGTTGTACTTTCCTATCTTCCTCCCATTCTACACTTAATCTTTTCTTAACAAACTCATCCCAAACTTGAGGTTCAATCCATGGTGCATATGATGCTGGAGGGTGCTCTAATAACTCTGGACAAGTATGTCTATACTCATAAATCAGTTCAGTTGTAATCCTAGACTTAAAATCTCTCCACATTTTCCCACAATTTTTTAAAGTTTCTTTTTTTGCTTTGTAGTCCAATACAAATGTTTCCTACACTGTAAAAGAAATAATGTTAATACTAAATATATATTCTAATAAATATGAAATAAAAATATTCATGTTCATGCCAATATTATATGTCAGAGCTCATCTTTTAGGTCTGTTGGTACAAGCATCCATTTATCAATGTTTATTGGGATCTTGCGACGAACCATAAGGCCACAAAAGCTCACCAAATGTTTACCTTCATCCCCAGTTAGTTGTCCCCATTCATTGTACGCGACAACTTCTTTTTTGTTATCACTTCTTTTTATAATCAACTCATTCATTTGAGTCGTTCCTCTTGGTTTCTTTTTGTATTTTCTTTCTCCTTGACTACTTTGTGATAGTGTAAATTGATAAATATCATCTGCACCTTCATTTTCCATGTCAATAATTACCTGTTAAATAATAAAACCATAAATGTAGATCAAAAATTAAGATAGAAAATAATAAGCATGTAAACATAAGAGATAATATATTTAAAAAAACAAAACATCAATCCATAAAGACATAAAAATGAAACCAAAATATATTACTCATTTGATTTGCACCTCATTGGTTTCTTTCTTTGATTATCAATCCAAATACTTTCACCATCATCTCGTAAACATGTAACATCACCTTCATTAACGTCTTCTATCAAAGCCTCCACCGAAACTCCTTCTGAGAATATTTCATGAGCAATAAGTATTTCGTTCCCATCTTCAACTCCTAAATTTTGATATTCTTTTGGTTTTGTTGCAAGAACAATTGACCATTGAGTATCAAGTGTATCATTGATGTAAAATACTTGTTTTGTTTGTGTTGCCAATATAAATGGATCATTCTTATGATCTATCCGGTTTAGATCAACTAAAGTGAAGCCTAACTCATCTTCTTTAACCCCATGGCTACTCTCCACCCATTGACACATAAACACCGGGAACCAAAATGTGACAAAATCAAGTTCCCAAATTTCCTCGATAATGCAATAGTATACCATGTCACCCTCTATTGGGTTTTTATCCTTCGAACTTGAAAATTGTATGATTTTTGCAACAATACTTACCCCATTATTTTGGATTGTTCTTATGTTATCGCGGTCTCTTGTGCAAAAATGAATACTGTTAACTTGATAAACATTATACTTAATTACATCCAATGATAGTCCACGTGATATCCATTTCAATGTATCAGATAGATTATATATTGCCTTGTTCATTTCAACTACAATCTATTCAAAATGCAAAATTAATAATTAGAAAATCCAACATATTAGTACTCATACTCTAAAATAGGGAAAAAATGAAATCAAACTATTAATTATAACAACTAATTGGAATTACCCGTTCGCGAAACCAACTAATAAAAGTTCGATGATGTTCATCATGGATCCACTTCTCTCTTTTTGATTTCATTGAGAATTGTGTTTTGATCCAATTTATATGCTCCCTTTAACAAATTATCCCCAAAGTAAACCATTATTATTAAAGAATTCAACATTCAATCAATACAAATCTAATTCACAATAAAACTTACTCGATGAAAGGTTGGACTTCAGTTATTTTTGGTAACATAGTACGATATGCTTGGTCTAGTTGTTCTCGTTTAACTGTACACACGACACCACCACTTACGCTTTTATTAATATTTGAAGATGCGGATACTCCGATAGCTTCTACATTTGCCAAATACTCAGAACAAAACTCAACAGCTTCTTCTGCGATATAACACTCTACAATGCATCCTTTGGGCCTGCTTTGATTTCTAACATATCCTTTTAGAATTTTCATGTATCTCACAAATGGATATATCCATCTCAAATAAATAGGACCACATAACTTCACTTCTCTAACGAAATGTACAGTAAGTTCTATCATTATATCAAAAAAACTAGGAGGAAAAAATTGCTCCAACATGCACAATGTTACAACAAGTTCACGTTGTAGTTTGTCTAACTTGGATACATCGACCACCTTAGAATAAATTCCATTAAAAAATAAGTATAATCTGGTGATTGCATATCGAACATTTTTATATAATACGGACCTGATCGCTATAGATAGCAGATGTTGCATTAGTGTATGGCAATCATGAGATTTAAGTCCAACTAGTTTCAAATTGTGCATATCCACTAATGTTCTAATATTAGAAGAATAGCCTTCAGGAACCTTCACATTAAATAAATATTGACACAATTGATATTTTTCTTCCTTTTTCAATATGAAGCAAGCAGGGGGTAAATATGTTCGTTTTTCCTCCACTTTAGGAGCTAACTCTTTTCGAACACCCATGTCAACAAGATCCATGCAGGCACCAATACTATCCTTATTCTTCCTTGGAATATTTAATAAAGTTCCAATTATACTATCACATATGTTCTTCTCAATATGCATGACATCTAACTTATGTCTCAGAAGTAAATGTTGCCAATACTCCAACTCAAAGAATATAGATTTCTTCTTCCAATAACTCTTTGGGGTTTTTACAATCTTCACATTATTGCGTCTTTTTCTTTTCTTACTGATATCACTTATTTTAATCTTTCCAAGCCTAAATTCGAGCTTAGAGACTGATTCTAGTATCTCTGTCCCACTTAAAGGTTATGGTGTCAATTCAAATTCTTGAGAACTATTAAATATTTTTTTCCAATTTCTGTATACATGTTTGCGAGGTAAAAATCTTCTATGGCCCATATAACTCAATTTTCTAGCATTTTTTAAGAACTGACAACTTGTTTTCTCATCACAAATAGGACATGCTTTATGTCCTTTAGTGGAAAACCCAGACAAATTCCCATATGCAGGGAAGTCATTGATTGTCCATAGTAACACAGCCTTAAGAGTAAAATCTTCATCCTTATATGCATCATAGGCTTTCACACCATCATTCTACAAACTGTTCAATTCATCAATCAACGGGGCTAAATATACATCAATGTCATTACCAGGTTGTCTAGGTCCTGATATTAATATTGTAAGAAGTGTAAACTATCTTTTCATACACAACCATAGAGGAAGATTATAGATTACAAGCATTACAGGCCAACAACTGTATTTGCTACTTAGAGTTGTATAAGGATTAATACCATCCGCAGATAAACCAAGATGAAGAATCTTTGGATCACTTCCAAAAAAAGGCCATTTGTAATATATTGTTTTCCAAGCTGGTGAATCGGCTGGATGTCTAAGTTTATTATCTTCTATCCTCTCATTCGCATATCATATTAGATCTTTAGCATGCTCACGATTTCGGAATAGACCGGTAAAACGAGGAATTGGAGGAATATACAACAAAAACTTAGTAGGGGTTCCAACTTTTACCTCTTTAGAATTCTTATTCTATTACCACCTAGGCTCACCATATACTGGACAACAAATTGCATCTTTAAATTTCTTTCGATATAAAATACAATCATTTGGGCAAGCGTGAATTTTCTCATATTGCATACCCAATGAGCATAAAATCTTTTTAGCCTCATAAAAAGAAGATGGCATCTCATTATCATTTGGCAATATTTCTCGTAATAAAGCTAACAAGTCTGAAAAACTCTTATCACTCCATCCATGTCTTACTTTCAAATTATACAATTTCAATAATACATACAACTTTTTTCGTACAATCTAGATAGATCATTTCTCAGCATCATTAAGCAATGATTAAAACTTAATAAGATCTACATCTATTTCATATTGTGCATCATCAATCATTTCAAAAAGATCATCATTTAAATCTAACTCATAACATCTCTTATACTCTTCTTTGACGAACATCCGGTAATTGGAACCTTTTCACCATGCCAAATCCATTATTTATAACTTTGATCTATTTCATTGAAATATAAGTATTCTTTTATCTTTTTAACACCTATTTTTTGCAAATTTCCACATTTAATACATGGACATGGAATTGAATTGGAATCTTTGACATTTTCAATAGCAAACTCTAAAAAGCTATCAACTCCCTTTCCATATTCAGTCGATAGTCTATCCGCCAATATCCATTCCTTATCCATTCTAAGCACAATTGAAAAAAAAAATAAAAAATAAACAACTGATATAAAAAACTAACTAATTCAATTGAGTACCATAAAAAATTATACATAATCTCCCCTATTTCTAGTATTAACCAATTCAGTAACTAAACCACCAATTATAAATTAACACTCATTTCAAATTATTCTTATATTTCTAAGTACTAACAATTTATAACTTAATTTATTCCTAAATAGTCTCATTTGTTACAAACAATTTGTCAATCAACCAAATATAACATATGACAAAATAATATCAACACAAATAATAAACTCAACCAATCTCATACAATTATAACATCATCATATCACCACAACATACAATTTCCTATATGATATTATATCTCATCTAGTTTAAATTTTCCAAAATAATAAGATAAAACCAATGTGAAAGTGACATGCATAAGTCAATAAAAGAAAAAAATTTGAGAAAACATACCTCAGTTTGCTAATTCACAAGTAATCTCAGTACTCTAACTTCTACTAAAACCTCTATGCAAATTAAAATGATAAATTAAATTAAACATCTATAATCCATAATATTTTAAATTAAACATTGAATATGTAAATTTCTAAAAAACTACACAATATTCAATTAAAATTGCATAAATTTAGTTTAATTGATACTAAGGACGCATGGAAATTAAAAAGTATAACCTAACATGAATTGGACGGATTGAACTGAAGTAGACGATTTTCATGATTTGGTGGTTTTTTTAAACAGTACTCCTACTTAAAAAGAATTTCCCAACATATCAAACCATCGTACTTTCAGGAAGAAAGAGGAAAAAAAAATCAAAAACATCATATTTGAAGACTTGGAGTAGCCAGAAATGTCTACATTTTGTATCAAACTATAATCCCTAAAATGCAATGCATGTAAAGTCTCTTTCACACGACACCAACACTCAGCAGTTATATTCAAATGATGTCATCAAATAAAGTCATCTTTAGTTAAAAGTGTGTTAATTTCATTAACAATAAATAATTTCTCAAGCTCTAGAACACACAATTGAAAAGCGGAGACCAGATACTCGTTAAGCATAAACAAATATAGACTCTTTCAAATATAACCTAAAACATGAAATTTCTACAAAATAATTGGTCAAAATCATGGTTAAAACAATGAGTAATCTAATTTTAGTAACAAAAATGAGTTTAAAAGCTTAAACATACCTTATTTACCAGAAAAAATGGTGAAAATAGTGGAAGGGCACTGGCCGCAGCTGGAAGTGAAGAGGGAAAAGGGTGAGAAAAGTAAGAGGGAAAAGTGACATGGTCTCGTTTTTTTGAGTCCTTTATATAGGGCCCCTACCTCGGCGCCATATGAGTACTGAGAAAAGTATATCACGGCGCTTAATAGGTACCGTGAAAGTTAAATACCACGGAGCCTAAAAAGTGTCGTGGTACATGTGTATTACGGCGCCTTATAGGTGCCGTGAAAGTTATATTCAACGGCGTCCATTAGGCACCGTTAAAGATTCCATACCACGGCACTTTTTAGGTACCGTGGTATTTCTCCGTTTATCACGGCACTTGTTTAGTGCCATGATAGTTAATCAATTATCACAATGCTTCCGTATACGCGCCGTGATAGTACACATTTTTAGTAGTGTGATTAGCTAGATTTCCATTAAGTGGTCTTCATAATAATTTAACACAACCAGGGATAATTTGAAAACGTAGCAAACTAAATTACTTTATAAAATTCTATTCCGTACTATCAAATTAGACTATACTTGATTAATTTGGTATTAATTAGTAAAATTTTTCATTTACTTATTACCACTAAGTGTAATTTGGTTGCTCTACATGTCCCTAGCTAACCACAATTTTAATATGAACTAAAATTAAATATCCCTAACTAACCACAATTTTAATATAAACTAAAATTAAATAGTATATTGGGCTCAACCAATTGTGACAATCTAGTTAAAACGCATATATTGTTCTCTGGAAGTTTTTCAAATACCTTATATGCACTTTTGCTTAGTCTTCTGCTTAGTCTTCTTGTCAAAGCTCTACAAACAAATTCATTGACTCAAAGTCATATTTTCCTACAAAATACAGATTTAAAGGAAAAAGAAAATCTCATAGCATAGTTCAAATTATATGTATTGATAGTGGTAATCCAATTTTATATTGATCAAATAGGTTCTAAATCCTGTACCCCAATTTAGATCATACCCGAATATAATTTGCCTTATGATATATAGAACAACTAATATTGATGTATTTTTATAATTAAATTATACTCAAATATCAGACACATTTATTAGTTCGTACTCTATCATGAGATTTCTCTACATGAATATTTTGGAAAAATAATACTTTTATTACTAATTAGTAAATGTGATCTATATAAGTATAAATAAAATATTCATAGTAGTAACGCATTGAAAATTAACCTAAGTTGTATTTAATTTGGTAAAGCTAAATTTTCTTATTTTTAAAATTTTCTTTAAAAGAAAACATAAAAAAAAAAATCTAAAAATAGTATAACCATCTAGGAATTGGGAGCCTTCTACAGTCGAAATATGTTTCTATATAAGTGACAAAACCATGATTTTATTTTTTTCGTCTAGTTGGGTTATAATTGCGATAAAGAAAATTAATTTCTTTTTTCATAATTAAGTTTAAATTAATTTGGCATTGGGTTGAAATATTGAACTTGAGATTGGCTTGAGCACTTTGTATAAGTTTTTCTTAATGTTTTTTGGTGGAGGTTAATGAGTTTTTTTGTTTTATCCATTTCGTATGATTGATAAATCAATTTAATATTACCTGAAGTACCCTTAGGCCTTCATTGGCTCCATACATAAGCTCAACAGAGGCAAACACTATAGATATTAGACTAAATAACAAATGATAAAATGACCCGTACCAAACGTGATGTAAAGCCAAACCAAATTTCTCACTCTCTCAACTATCATTAATAACCACCAGTAAAGGTTTGTTAAAAAAGACTTGTCTATGATATGAAACAGAATAATGTCTTGATCCAATAAAAATATTTGCTTGATTCAGTAGATATCATTTATATCTCAACTGAGTATATCAATTTTCGCTCAGATTCTATTTCTCTCTTTCTCAAATTCAGTTTTTAGCCGAAAATTCTAACAAGATTTTGGCAAATTAATATAGGTTTTCATTAAATTTTCATGAGTTCTGGTTTCTTTAATTTGATGGAAAATCGTTTTGTGTACTGTTGGAAGTGAATAGAGTAATTAAGACTGGGTAAATTAAGATTTATACACAAAATTAGGATCTCTGGATATTCTCACGGGAGAAGATCATGAACTGAGGGAGAAACCTAATCAATCAATGTGAGGCTCTCTTTTAAAAGCTTTATATAGCACCACCATAAATATAATAAAACTATCCGCTCAAACATTACACCGCGGATTGAATTTTGTGACATTTATTTGAAGCTCATTAAGTTCCTTGAAATACTAGCTTTCAAAAACGACAATTAATCTGAACCTGAAACTCTTATAATCTTTTATTAATTTATTAAAATATTCATATGTAAACTCTTATAATCTTTTATTAATTTATTAAAATATTCATATGTAATACAGAATGTGCACCGGTTATAAATTTTGGCAATTTAATTGTTCTTCCTCCATTGCCTTTCGTTAGCAATCTTTGAATCATTTTGAGTTACACAGAAAAATCCAATAATAATAAAGCTCCAAGGACTAAATCCCTCGAAAGAAACTGAGGAATCGAATGATTGCCCATACTATAATTCAAAATGAAAATATTTTAGGCACAATCATGAGCCTATAATTGAAAGTTAGATTGGATTGGTTATCTTTTATACTTTAATTCGCTAAATAGATTGGACGGATATTTGGAAAATCAGATTGATTTCGATACGTAATCGGTAACACCTCCAAGTACCGATCCTCTTCTTTGCAATCCAACTATATTCCATAATATTTATTATTCAGGGCACAAAAAAAAAAAAAAAACCTATATTCCATAACATTATTTAAAAGGCAGCAATTCTTTCGTTAAGAATTATAGCATCACTAAATTCGTACAAATATATTAATTTGCGTTACTCATGCGCAATTGCAATTAATCGAAATGATAAATATACATCAGATCGCCTCATTTATTTCCTGACTTTCTTTTTCAGAAGAAAAACTCACAAGATTTCTCACTTGGAAAGCTCATTAAGCCACTTGACCAACTCATCCAAATCCTTCTCTGAGCTTCCGCCTTGGACCACCGCTTCCACCGCCGCACGACTCAGCTCTTCGGCTCGGGCCCTCTCCGCCTCATAACTTCCCTCCAACAACCGAGTCAACTCGGCCACGTCGGGAATCGTCCGAGTTGCCTCACCAACTCGGATACCCGCCCCGCAGTGCTCCACCACCAACTTGGCATTCGTAAATTGGTCCGCCGTCATTGGCCACGTCAGCAACACGACCCCGGCGGCCAATCCTTCCAGCACCGAGTTCCAGCCACAGTGGGTCAAGAACGAGCCCACGGCTCGGTGACTCAGAATCGCCACCTGTGGGGCCCACCCCCTGATCACAAGGCCTCTGTCGCTCACGCGCTCTTCGAGCCCCTCCGAGACCTCTTTCGCGCAGAAGATGAAGTGGACCCGGCTCTGTTCCAGTGCGGCCGTCAACACCTCCATCTGTGCGCTCGTCAACGGGTCTCGGCTCCCGAAGCCCACGTAGACGACGGAATTGTCTCGCCGTGAGTCAAGCCAAGTCATTACTTGCTGATGCGGAATCGAGCTGGTCCCACCTCGATTAAACACGGCATCGTTATTGGCCCGATCGGGAATCAGAGGTCCGACCGCCCACACACGATCGTGCCCCAACTCTCTCTTCAAATGGTCCAAGTCAAGGTTCTCCAACTCGGCGAACGAGTTGAACACGATACCCCAGCTGGCCATATCGGCCAGGTTGATGTTGCGGCAATATTCCCAAATTGGGTCTCCTTCTTTGTAGTTCCTGTAAATTGGAGGAATCTGCCACCAGGGGTAAATCGGGGAATTTGGAAGGTTGGGGAACGACATCGTTGATGAATCATCGTCGTCGTTTGGGTTATCCTTCTTCGGCAGATATTTCCACAGAGCGAACGAGAACGAGTGGTCGCAAGCTCCGGACGAAGAGAAAACGACCCGTTTGACTCCGACCCGAACCGCCAGGTCATAGGTCCACCCGATCAAGAAATCGGATATAATCGCGACCACGGGAGGACTAAGTGTAGCCTGGGACCTGAACCACTGAATCAGAGCCGGCTCGTGGTGCTTCTGCATGGCTTCCAATAATCCGATTGGGGTGGATATTTCCGGAATTGGGACGACAAAGGGTTTGAGAAAAGAAGACGAATGCGTGGAGATGAGTGGCTGGAGCAGAGGAAGCTCTTTTGGAGTGACCAATACGGTGACGGTGAAACCGCGGGTGAGTAACCGGTGGGTGAGATCTAGAAGAGGTATCACGTGTCCTAATGAAGGTAACGGGTAAACTAGCACGTGTGAACCGTTGATGGCGGTTGATGACATGGCTGAGAGATTCCGGTGGCTTGTTTCAATATGGGGCGTTCTCGCTCTGGTTTTTACCTCTGTTAAAGGGTCATCCCAGTGATTCTATATGTTTCCAAGCGCCAAATAATTCATATTTTTATGTTTTCATGGTCACATCAGTACGACATTATACGAAAGCGATTGATTAGGTTTAGACATTTTCTTTTCACTAAACAATAAGCCATGATATGAACGCTTATATATTATATACATAGTAAATTATGGGGAGGTAACTTCACACGAAACTTGATTGTATTGATCCTTAGTTCGTCATTTTCCCTGAAATAATAAAGTAACGGTTTTTGATGTTGCATGTTGTGGATTTAGAGAATCAATTGGGTAATCATTGTCAAAAGTTCAAGTTCTTGCCTTGGTATTGATTTAATAATCATGTTGATGCCTTTACCTATTAAGTTTCTCTTATAATATTTTGTAAGACCTTATACTAGGTACTAGAAAATAATCAAACTAGTACGATCGTTACTTAAAAGTATTACTTACCAAAAAAGCAGAATAATTAAAAGTTTTTAACAACTTAATAGACTTCATAACGTGTAAAACGTTATAGCTTGCTTATATAGTTATTTAAAAGTATGAACTAAACATTTCTAACATCCGTTAGAGAACATTTTTTTTCCCATTCAAAATATGACCAGAGGCATTTCACAAAATGACATTCACAGTTTGTTGCTTACTTACATTCCACACCGGCTCAATCTCGAAGGAAACTAGTGAACTAGCTAGAAAGCTCAGTAAGCAAGTGTCTAACTACAACTAAGATGTAATGCAAGCATTCAAGTATAGACATGTCTATAAGCAGGAAGATAGAGGTACATATATACCATATAACTAGAACTAGGTGTTTACTATACTCTGGTGTGATAGTGCAAAAACGTTTACATAATTATACTAATTATTTCATTAACGCAAAGATCATAACAATAGATAATTTAATATATTATCGCATATCTAGCTATGTAGAGTAATGAAATAGATAACGCAAGTGCACATGCTAAGGTTCTTTGGTACCACAGTCGACTCATGCTCAATAGGTGACTGCCTTCATAAATGGAGCCAGCTCAGGACAAGAAGAGGTGGTGGCTCCCCTCAATTTTCTTTAAATTATGAAAAAGCCCGTGTATTCACTGAAAATTAGCATACATATACGCCATTCCTCAAATGTTTTTAACTATAAAAGAGTGTATATATATATACTTTTTTTAACAAAATTGGCAGATAGTCCTCCTAAAAGTACTTTGAAATTTAACTTGCCCAAAAATATAATTTAAATTTCATTTTCTCTCCAAATATTAGATTAGGATTTATTTTATTTTATTTTCTTAATTTCATATACATAGTAATTTTTTGACAATTATTAAAACTATTGAAATTTATTTCATCTCCAAGCATTAAATTAGGATTTTTCTTTTCGTTTTTTTTTCCTTGGAAAACGGTTTGATTTGTTTGTTCCAAACACCACATATACTCTGTTACAGGATAATATAACCACTTTTAGGTAGGACACTTAATATATTAATTATAATTATCTAGGAAGAGACACACGTCCCTATATCATTGTTCTTAGAATTGTATGGGTATAAAAGAATTCCAATTCCGATTGAAAACGACACTATGTGGCCGCTTTTGTAGAAGAGGATATTGTAATATATCATCATTATTAATTTAATTCAATGTTTACTGTACTTGCTGCTCCTCCTAGGGAAAAATTCTGTGACCAATATATATCCATAAATATAACAACGCTATTTGGTATAAAAAATTGATATTCTCCGTATATAAACTAAAGCGCATATGATTATATATACCAAGCGTGAAAATCGAGACACTCAACCATTTAATTATACAAAGAAGAAAAAAAAAAGAAATTTTTATTAAAATCATGTGTCAAAAGGAGATATCATACTAATTTCTATTTTTTAAAAGAATAAAGAAAAAAGGTTTATTTTTATCATTAGTCCTCTATCTCCAGAAATCTTCGCATATTAGTTCCAAAAAAAAATGTGGGGGCCAATATGCCCAGACTTCTCAAAATTGAAGAGTACAAGTGCAAATATAATCCAAAAAATATATAATTTTTAGGCCCAATCAGTAGCCTATAATCGAACTTTTGATTATATCTATTATTGTTTTTATGTTTTAATTGGCCAAATATATTGTTTGGCGGTGGTTAATGTCCAAAGTGGAGATAAGATTTTGACACCGAGTTGGGTTTGGTTGTTATGGATAGGAAACTTCTTTATCGTGAGATCAGTGCGTATGATTGAAAAGCATGTTTACTGTTCTTGTAATAAGTTGTCACGTGGCATTTCTAGGTGAGATGTTTCTCATTTTTGTTCTTTTATTTGGATAAATGACGTCCCTCCATGGTTGGAAGTGTTAGCGTAGACTTTTAACAATTTATTTAATTCAGTCGTTGTTGCTTTCCAAAAAAAAAAAAAGGGAAAGAATCGCCAAATAGATTGCACAGATATTTGGAAAATCAGATTTATTGCAATATGTAACCGATAACACCGCAAGTACTCACCAACATTTCTATCCAGATATCCCAATGTGGGGCTCATTCCTGAACCTTGAACCACGAGAGGGGTCACGCGGATCGCACGTGATCTCACCTTCGGCCTATGGGTCTTCCGAATTTAAGGCAGAATCCACCACTGATCCCAAACGGTTCAGTCGGTCAGACCTCGAAACCACGACAGCTGGCGGTCTGAGGCCCCAAGGGTCTGCTGTCTAGGAACAGCGACCCTCACCTCAACAGTCGTAGGGGTCAGAAGCCCCAAGGGTCTTCAGACTGGATGCAATGGAAAACAGCCCCGCGGCTCCAAGCCCGGACAGAGCATTTAATGCGTTTCTGGGTAGGTGCGCGCACAGGGACAAGCCGTCCTGACAGAACGGCGATGTGCCCAAATCTCGCTCCTGACAGATTGAAGCCATAGGAGGCGGCGAAAATCAGGCCGCGGTAGCGTAGAAGAGGTCACAGAAATCTCGGCCCATGATGGTTTAAAAAGATCTGGAAGTGAAAGGTACTCATGATTATATATTTACTTTTCCAAAGATAGAGAACGACACTGTTCACTATCCGAGCACTACATATATGGAAGCTATGCATTCAGAGAAAAAAGGTTAGAACAGAAAACACAAAAAAGAGTTAGATATTGAGACTGATATACTTTTCTCCTTGCTACCAAAACGCAAAGCAAAACCCCTGACTTAAGCATCGGAGAGTCTTTGCAGGTGGCCACCCCCGCCTCTCCGATCTTGCTTGGAGTTCAGAAAGATATGAGACAGCAAGGACACGTGAACAGTTGGAGAATCCAGCATCAGCAATTCAAGACACGTGGATGACTGGTGAGAAACCGCTCCAACACCCAATTTTAGTGTTACGGGGTGTCCAACATCGTTATAATATAATAATGTTTTATTCCATTATTAATTATTTTAATTAATAAATTAGATTTCAGATATCCTGATTTTAGTGTTACGGGGTGTCCAACATCGTTATAATATAATAATGTATTATTCCATTATTAATTATTTTAATTAATAAATTAGATTTCACGTGAATTTACTTGAAATATAATTATAATGAACAATATTATAAAATATTAGTAATGTCTAATATCACAGCGATGTATTAGTTTATTATTGATAATTTTAATTAATAAACTAGATCACACATGAATCTCACATGAAACGTAATTATAATTAACCAGTAACAGACTAATACATCATGTGGTACTAGGTACCATACGATGCTCTATAGTATTACTCAATTATAATTAGTCAGTAACAGACTAACACATCATGTAATATTAAAATTGACTAGTAACAGACTAACACATCATGTGGTATTGGGCACCATGTGATACCTCATAACATTACTTAAACTTATAATAATCTATCCGAGTAAGACTATGAGGCATCAATAATACCTAATACTATGATGACGTATTTGTTAATGAGTGATTGCAATTAATAAACTATGTCTCACATGAGCTCCACCTAAAGTGTAATTATAATTAGTTAGTTTCAGACTGACACATCATGTGGTATTAGCATTACTCTTCCCTATATATTCGATATTATTTCAAAGAGTTAATGATATCATTAGCCCTAAATTATACATGTTGTTTCAGTTTACTTCCTAAATTTTCGACTTACATAATAATAGTCCGTGAATTATATTATTGTTAGTACTATGAGCCTTTTGTCACAAACCGTTAATTTTTAGCAGAAATAAATTATTACAAGGTACAAAGTTTGGAAACTGTGGTCATGAATGAAATTCTGAATGTTTAACTTATTACATATTAGACTACTGTTGTGCGGTCTAAAATCTATATGTTGGTCAATGCTAAAAATGAAAAGTTAGCGTATAAGTTGGACACGTCAGGTCGCATGAGAAATTTTCTTTATTAAAGTATGACCTCCTCCGAATGAGTTAAGTGCGACCAGTGTAAAAAGGAAACTAGATCAAGATTAATCAAATGGGTAATCTACAAAAAAAGAGAAACAAAGTTTCTCTTTGAAGATCGACCAATCATTCCATTTAAGTTATTATTTTCTGATTACACACTTATTCGTTTTCACAATTGGGAAACATTGAGCTACTTTCACCTATATAAGGGGAGTTCAATGTTGTTGCGAGGGACTTTTACTTTTACTTCTTTTTTCCGGATAACATTCTGTATTTTAGCTCTTGGAATTCCAACCTTGAGACTTAACAAAACTCTTGTAATTCTCCAGAAAATAGTAAAAAATAGTAGACATAGGCTCATCTTTTTTGGGGCTGAACCACTATAAAATTTTCGTCTCTTTACTTGCTTTGATTTATCAACCCTTTTCACACAAGCCATATCTTGCAATTTCCTAAATTTATTGTTGACAAAACCTCCGTCAATAATTGGCGCTAGAAGAATGGCTATTCTAGCAAAAACGTTTGTCAATTCTGCTTTTTTAACAATAGCAAACATCAAAAACACTGCCAGAAACACCGGAACTAGCCAAAACCAACCTCAAAGCACTGCTGCTGCACAGGTAGATCCTGCTCAGGATCAGCCTGCCGTGACCGCACTAGAAAATATTGTCCAGCGACAGGATCGCATGGAGGAGGCACTGGTAAACTTTCAGCCAATCACTAATCAGATTAATGACTCTCTACAATGACTTTCTGAGGGACAGATGGTGACTCCACCACAGCACGAACGTCCCTGAGAACGTCATGTTTAACTACCTAAGAGAGGAATTCAGATTCAAGAGACAGGGAACCGCGACCAACATAAAGCCCAGCAGGAGCATCATGCAGGTCGCACCTATAAGGGAAAAAGCAAGATCGCAGACTTGCCTCTGGAATCTAGTACTGAAAGTTCGAGCACTAATCCTGATCGTGAACAACCTTCTCGGAGAGTAACCATCAATCATGATTGTCTAAATAACGAGCAAAAACGTCAATCGATGAGCGTCTTTGAAAGGATTAGTAGGGAGTCTCGACAGAATCTTGCAGTAAGATAACATCTAGAACATCGATATAGTCAAGAGCGATCCACATCATATCATAACGACCGAAGTCGATCTCGTCACACTATTTCATTGGAGTCCCTACAAAGGTCGCAGCAGATCCTGCCTGACCAACCAGCCTTATATCGTGATACTGACCAAAGGCCACCCCTACCACCAGTAAGAGATAATGTTCTCCCTCCGAACGTCGATGTTCATAATTTGAGGATCGCATTAGATGCACTTGCTGGCTGGGACGATGAGCTCGCTGATAGGTATCGTCAATCGTCATTCAGCGAGGAAGTTCGAGCTGCTGTCTTACCTGTTGGATTCAAACTTCCCACACTAAATACTTTTGATGGGAAAAATGATCCACAAGATCATATGGATCACTTCAGCAACTTGATGGAACTTCATCGTGTCGATGATCTTGCACATTGCATATATTTTGTTGTAACTCTCACAGGAGCAGCAAAGAGATGGTTCCGAGGACTCAAGTCTGGTTCAATCTCGTCCTGGCAATAAATTCAGACTACATTTCTGAGGCAATTCTATGCTGCAAAGAATTTTACTGTTCCACTTGTCAGTTTGTCTGCTATTCGACAAGGTCCAGAGGAAACTCTACGATCTTACCTTAATCATTTTACCTCAAAATTTGCAAAGGTCAACAACCTTCCTGAAGGGGGAGTTTTAACTCTAATAATGGCTGGGGTGCGACTAGAGACTAAACTCTAGGAAGAGTTACTTGTGCGAGAATGCAGAACCTTTGAAGACTTCTATCGAAGAGTTGGTCGATATCTGAGGGTGGAATCTTCACGTGAAAATCTTCATAAGACGAAGAAGGAAAGAGGAAAAGATGCTGCAAAAGATGCGACCACGACCAACAATGATAATAACAAAAAGTCAAACAAAAGAAGTAATGAATAATCGACTGAGAAGCAGCCCAAACAGAAAAAAGCAGGAGATTCCAAGAGCTCCTATGAAATTCAACAACTATACCAAACTGAACTCACCTATAGATCATATCTATGCGGTCACAAATCAGTAGGAGCAATATTGTCAACCAGAACCGAAAAAATAGGATAGAGCGAGACGTAATCCCAACAAGTTTTGCCGGTATCACAATAACATTGGACACGATACCAATAACTGCTATGCCTTGAAGGATGAAATCGAAAGATTAATTAAAGAAGGGCAGCTGTGGTAGTACACCAGGCAGAACAATAAAAGCTGAGAAGAAAACCGACAGCGACCTCCAAATATTCAATGCGAAGTGCGAACTATTTTTGGAGGACCCCACGTTGGTGGAGATTCAAATAGGGCACAAGATAGGTACTCATGAGAAGCACGAAAACAACCGTTGACCAATGTCGTGCATCTTGAACAGCGACCACGAAAGCTTCAACGGGTACAAAATATGGCTATTACCTTCACGGAGCAGGATGCAAGGGGAGATCTATTACCCGCACAATGATGTGTTGGTCATAAAGATCAACTGTGGAAGCACAAAGCTATGGCGAGTATTGGTCGATAATGGAAGTGTTGTCGACATCCTGTATTATGACACCTTCAAGAAGATAGGGTTGAGTGAAAGCGACCTAATGCCCGTTGTCACTCCACTTTACAGATTTACTGATAACAGCATAATGCCTAGGGGCATGATTGAGTTAATGGTCAATGTTGGAACTTATCCTAGGATTTCAACAGTAATGACCTAATTCTTAGTTGTGGATTGTCCCTCTGCATTTAATGATGTACTAGGAAGACCAATACTGAGGGAACTTCGAGTAGTTACTTCAATCTACCACCTCGCTATGAAGTTCTCGACTCAATATGAGTAGGCAAAGTGCGAGGCAACCAATATGACGCATGGATTTGTTATAATAATTCTTTAAAGCTCGCAGCAAAAGATGTAGCACCTTGCACAATGATGGTCCAGCGACAAGGTGAAGCATCAAATAAAGCATCAAGTGAAGCATCAGGTGAAATGTCAATCGAAGACCTCGACCCTTGAGAAGTCGATGAAAAGGTCAAGATTGGACCTTTAGAAGATTTAGAAGATTCGCCGATTGATAAATCTTCGAAGGTTCTAAAAATTGGAGCGAAGCTTCAAGAACCTGTGTGAGCTTCATTGGTTGCTTTTTTGAAATCAAACTTAGATATCTTCGCATGGCATCATTCGAATATGGTGGGAATTAATCTGAATATCATGTGTCATCGCCTTAATATAGATACGACGAAGAAGCCTGTATGGAAAAAAAGAGCCATGAATCCAGAACACTACGTCGCATTGAAAGAAGAGGTAGAGAAGTGGCTCGAAATTAGATTTATTAGGGAATCTTTCTACCCAAACTGGCTTGCAAATCCAGTTTTAGTAAAGAAACCCAACGGGAAGTGGAGAATTTGCATCGATTTCACCGACCTCAACAAAGCATGCCCGACAGACAGTTTTCTCCTTCCAAGAATCAACCGGTTTGTAGATGCGATATCGGGGCATGAACTCTTAAGCTTTATGGACGTGTATTCTGGATACAATCAAATCCCTATGTACGAGCTAGATAATGAGCATATCTCATTCATCATTGATTAAGGATTGTAATGTTACAAGAAGATGCCCTATGGACTCATCAACGCAGGAGCAACTTATCAGTATTTTGTCAATATGATGTTTGCAAAATAAATTAGAAAGACAATGGAGGTATATGTTAATGATATATTGGTAAAGTCGAAGAAAGCTGAAGATCACGTCAAGCATCTTGATGAAATGTTCAAAATTCTTCGGAAATATCAGATGAAGCTGAACCCCCAAAAGTGCGCATTCAGAGTAGGATCTAGAAAATTCTTGGAGTTCATGGTTAATCAGTGAGGAATTGAGGCTAACCTTTAGAAGATACAAGCACTAATTGATATGCAATCCCCTCACAAACCCAAATATGTGCAGAGCTTGGAGGGAAGAGTGGCTGCATTGAGTCGATTTGTATTCAGGTCAACAGATAAATGCCAACTATTCTTTGAAGTATTGAAGGGTTCGAAGAGGTTCAAGCGGACTGAAGAATGCGAGCAGGTGTTTCAAGAATTAAAAGCACACTTGGGTTCTCCTCCACTCTTGTCCAAGCCAAACCCGGAGGAAGAGTTATATTTATATCTCACTGTTTCTAAATATATGACAAGCACTGCGTTAATTTGAGAAGAAGAAAAAATATAGTGACCAGTATATTACATAAGTAAAAGGTTGCTTGATGCCGAAACGAGATATCCAGAGATAGAGAAGTTGGCATTAGTGCTCATCGTCGCATCCAGGAGCTTCGACCTTATTTTAATGCGCATTCTATCAAAGTTTTCACGAATTTTCCATTAAAGCAGGTTCTGTAAAAACCTGAGGCTTCAGGATGACTACTTAAGTAGGCCATTGAGTTGAGTCAATTTGACATCAATTTTCAACCTCGCACTATGATTAAAGGTCAAGCTCTCGCAGATTTCATTGCAAAGTTCACGTATGATATCAATCTTCCCACAGAAGTGATCAAAAAACCTGCTATAGATTTATCAAGATTATGGAAACTTTACGTCGATAGATCATCAAACGAGAATGGAGCCGGTGCGGGCTTAGTACTAATCAGTCCTGAAGGGCACAATATTCATTGTGCACTTCACTTCAAATTTCCAGCGTCGAATAATGAGGCAGAATATGAAACACTGATAGCTGGGCTAAAGCTCGCACAAGAAATGAAGGCCAAAATGATTGAGATATACAGTGATTATCACTAGTCGTTTGTCAAGTAATCGACGATTATCAAGCAAGAAGAGAAAGAATGATGGCTTACTAATAGGAGGTACAATGACTGTTCTCTATATTTACTGCTTATAACATTCAAATTCTTCCTCGCATTAAGAATACTCAAGTAGATGCTCTAGCTATGCTCACCTCAACAAAAGATGTCGAATTATTAAAGGTGGTTCTTGTCGAATTTCTTTTAAAAAAAAAGTATCGAGGTAGAGCCCCAAGTAACCATGCCGGTTGACAAAAAACCATCGTGGATGGATCCTATAATGAAATATCTACAAAATGACGATCCCCCCGAAAGCAAAGACGATACAAAGCGACTTTGAATGAAGGCAGCTCGCAATATTATCTATGATAGGAAGCTTTATCGAAGAAGTTTTAGCTCGCCGTTATTACTATGTGTTGATAAAGAAAAAGCACATAACATTATGAGGGAAATTCATGCAAGAATATGCAGAAACTATTCAGGGGGCAGGCACTTGCGAACAAGGTTCTCAGACAAGGCTATTTTTGGCCAAATATGAAGAAGGATATAATGGAATTTTCTAGGAGGTGTGACAAATGTCAACAATTTGCGACTGTTCCTAGAATGCCACATGTTCTTCTAACTCTAATAACTTGTTTATGGCCATTTTCAGTATGGGAAATTGATATTATCGGAATGCTTCTATTGGCACGAGGTGGATTGAAGTATGTAGTGGTCGTAGTCGATTATTTCACCAAGTAGACAGAAGAAGAAGCATTGAGTACCATTTCCACAAAAAATATGATAGATTTTATTTACAAATCTATAATATGCTGTTATGGTGTACCACATATTATAATTTCTGATAATAGGAAATAATTTGACTGTGATGAGTTTCGTAACTTCTGTGACAACTTAGGAATCAAGAAGAGCTTCTCCACGGTTGTTCATCTGCAAGCTAATGGACAGGTCAAGGCCATAGACAA
This sequence comes from Parasponia andersonii, assembly GCA_002914805.1. Classification (NCBI taxonomy): domain Eukaryota; kingdom Viridiplantae; phylum Streptophyta; class Magnoliopsida; order Rosales; family Cannabaceae; genus Trema; species Trema andersonii. Next base: position 138,734 of record JXTB01000581.1, on the reverse strand, counting down.
GATACTTAAACAGAACCTAAAAACAAAGTTGGAAGAGCACAGGGAGCTTGGCCAGATATGCTTCCTGAAGTATTATAGGTTTATCGCTGGTGTATTTGGATCATCTTGGGAAGGACCATATGTCATTGATGTCATCATTTGACCTAGGACGTATAAGTTAGCTTGCACTAGTGGACAAAAGATCGAGCATACTTGGAATGCAGAACAACTTCGTCGCTATTATTAGTAAATCTTCATGAATATCTTCGTGTATTTTCAACGACTTGGGGGCATCTTGTATCCGTTATTCGTTGTCATTCATCAATAAAGATGTCTTTTCTTCGATTATTCGATTTTATTTGGTTCATCTTTTACCGTTTTATGACAGTCTTTGAACACCATAAAACTCGAGGGGCAGTAGGATCAGAATATTATCTCTCACTTGCTTCCTACGGGACTATGCAAATGTTCATTTAGAGGGGTTAGAATTTTAGATCGCCGAACTTCTAAAATTTCTTAAAATCTTAGGATTTTCTCCTCGCTTCATGCCATAGTATGTCGTATTATGCAATTTTCCTCCTCGAACAATAAAGTAACTAAGCAAAATATTCATTTTTCGATGTGATATATTGTTATATTTTATTTTGTCGTGGAACTTTTGAAAAACAGTATTGAGTTCGCATCACTCATACTTGCTATTTTTTTAAGCGACCCAACCTATCCTAACACTTGAAATCCATTTTAAATTAGTTGAATTCGAATCATAATAGCGTACCGATCAGTCACCTAGTGATTGACTACTTGATTAAATTATGCATCTTTATATTACAATGCATTGTGTTTTAATTGTTTTGCAGGAATAAATATTTGAGGAAAGTATTAATCCTTCCATTCATTAAAGCTCGCACCTGTATGCAAGCAAAGTATTACAGAGCAGAAAGAACCAGCCTGCATTGTTCTAAAACTCTATAATAAATAAAAAATAATAATACATAATGATTATGTAGATGTACTCGCTCTACCATTTTTAGTTACAGTTTCGGTTTCCTTCCAGCTCTGGACAAGATCGACCACATCTTCACCAAGGATAGAAAATTCGAAATCTGGATGCTTGTAGAAGATATTTTATATTATGGTCGATGAGGCGATATCGCTGACCTTTTCTTCGAGTTCCTCGCCTTTAGTGGCCCTGACTCTTCTACAGCCTTGCGAGCCGCCTCTGCTGTTGCCTCCTTCAGAACATCCGGATGCTTGGAGATAGTTTTCTCAAGTTCTTTAATTTTTTCCTCGAGCTTCTCCTTGTCAAGCTTCTCCTTGGTCAGATCCTCGAGCAGCTATTGTTTCTCCAACTCGAAGGAATTTCTCTCTTCTTCGCGAGTCTTCTTCAAGTCCTCGAATGCTTGGGTCATTTCTTAGACCTTTTTAGCCTTCTCCATACATTCGAGGACCGGGTCATGCATCAAAATAGCGGCTGCAGCAGTATGAAAATATCACACATTAGTACAGGAAAAGTATGCCGAAGAGTGAAGATAGAAGATGCTTACATTTGCTAGTATCATCATCGCAGCACCGAAAGTGGCCTTGGCTAGTCATTGCTTCATTCTCTCCCAACCTTCTTCAGAAATGAAGCGGTCGATAAAGGTCGCGCTCAAACCAGCCTTTTCTGGTAGTTGATGAAGGAGTACGAAAAGTTTCTCGTCCTTGTCGGCCTGGCTCGGTCCCCCAGAAGAGGTGGTTGTTTCTTTGGATGGCTCAGGCTGGCTCACAGTTTTTGAAGGCTGAGAAGGAGGTGAGCTTGTTAGGATATCCTCGAAGGCGACTTTTTGCTTCTTTGAAGTGTCAACCTTCTCTTTCCTTTTTGTCGAGGAAGGGGTGTGTTGTCTGGTGTCCTGGACTTTACCATTGACCCTAGAGTTGAAGGTGGTGCTCGCAGTTCACTGCTAATTATCATTTCTGTACAAATATGATTGGTTAATATGCGAAGTATATAATGCGACAAAGAGGAAGAATAATAAAAAATTATTATCTTCTTGCTGCTGAGAAATTGGTGGCGATACAGCTTCTGAAGATTATGGTTCTGGGACAATAGGAGTGGCAGGTACTTTTCGTTTCCTGGGTTTAGAAGACGAGACACCCGTTTCCTTCTGTTTCCTCGGCTATTTCTTCGAGCTCGAAAGTTTAGTCGGATGGTTGGCAGAATCTGGAAGAGCGGCTCCTTTTGGAAATAGTCCACAAGTAACCAGGTTCTTGGTCGTCCCAAGCCTTTTCCAATCAAATTCTTCGATTGGAAGGTTGTTTATTTTATACACCCTTGCGAGCTGCTCTTTGGAGAGTCCTGGATGTTTCGTATTATATGTGATGACATATGAATGCGATCAGATTGGCATATTTATATAGAGAAAGCTATAAGATGAAAAGTTACCTACCAGGGCTATTATCCGCGTAGTCAAAGTGGAAAAATGGATTTTTCCATTTTTCCATATTGTTGCGGACCCGGTGGATAGTTTTTATTGCTTAGTTTGACCACTTGCTCACATAAAATAAGCCGAAATCTGATGAGTTCGATTTCACTTGATAGAACCAAGCGAACTCTTCATGAGTGGGGGATTCTAAATCTAATTTATGGTATAATATGTACAGACCTACCATGTATCTATATGTATTTGGGGTTAGTTGAAAAGGGACAACTCCATAATAGTCGACGATCGATTTTATATATGGATGAAGTGGGAGGTGTACACCACATCTGAGAACTGCTTCTGAGAGTGAGGCGATTCCACAAGGAGGTGTGTGTGGTCGATTGAACTCTGTGGGTAGGCAAAGGGGGACATCGATTTTGTAGTTGCATATGATCTTTCTGAGCTTGTTTGTTGTACAACTTGTCTTTATATTAGTGCATGACCAATCTCCTTCTACATACTGATAACCTGATGCAAATACGGGGCATCCCTAATATGCCGAGGCCATTGGTTTTGAGGGAGGTCGCCTATGCATGGACTACTTTGCCTGACCCCGGTTATTTCTACTTCAGGTTCTAGCTCAAGATAGTCTTCGAGATTTATAGAGCTAATGCTTGTATTGGATAATTCTCCTGAGAATGCATTCCCCTTCCTAAATTCCTCACTACTAGACATCTGAAAGAAGAAATATAGGATGGGTTTAGTCTTATGCAAACATCAGGTATCTTTGCTATATGCAAGCAATTTTGGGCCACAAATCCTAGGATTCATCTAAAAATTGTTCGAGCAACTCTTCGGTAATTCGTCATTCGACTGATTTTGGTTTTCAAACATCAGGATTTCAGATCCTAAATTTCTTTTATGGGTTCGTCTATCAAACATCTAAAAGTAATTTATTCCGTAAGTTAATGGAGAGATTCTAAGATATTCTCATTTTTTAGTTCATTTGAATATGGGGATGGGTTTATATTCAGGGCATTCAGGCTCTACGATTTGTCTATTTCTAGAAATAAGCTTTATAAGTAAGGGTTTTCTAAAAATCGAAGAACAATAAGAGAGAGAGAGAATGTATGCTAACCTTTTTCGGAGATTAAAGAACCGAGATGTCGTCTGAAGGATTGTAGTGTTGACTTTGTCGGAGAAGATGATAAATTTGTGCAAGCTAAAAAACGAAAAGGGACGCCGGGAGGATTTGTTTTATTGATGCTTTGGATTTCAGAAGAAATGAAAGAAGAACAGGAGGCAATAGGGTTCGAGTTTTGAAGAGAAGGCAGATGGATTTTTGATATATATATCTCAAGCATCATCAAATTACAGCCGTAGATCAAGGCATTTAATTTTCGGATCTAATAGCCGAAGTTCACGCAGGAGTTAATTTTTAAAATTAAATGAGTATTTTTTTTTCAAAATTTGAAACTTCTCGATTTAAGATAACGGCTAGCGTCATCGCTATCATCTTGTCTGCTCAAAGATGGAGAAGTTTCCTCGAGTTTTACTATTCTCCAGAGAAAATGTGACACGTAGTTGCGTCTGTCAGGAAAAGGTACACGTGGTTCTGAAAAGATAGGATTTGAGAACTGGCGACTCTTCGAAGATCTCAAGATTATGTCATGAAGTCACATTTTTTAAACTCGAACTTATCGGAGAAGGAAGCTCCATTTTATCCTAAAGAACTAATGGAACTGGGGGACAATTGTTGTACAGTCTAAAATCTATATGTTGGTCAATGCCAAAAAGGGAAAATTAACGACTAAGTTGGACGCGTCAGGTCGCATGAGAAATTTTCTTTATCAAAATGCGACCTCCTCCGAATGAGTTAAGTGCAACCAGTATGAAAAGGAAACTAGATTAAGCTTCATCAAATGAGTAATCTACAAAGAAAGGGAAACAAAATTTCTCTTTGAAGATCGACCAATCATTCTATTTAAGTTATTACCCAATTATATTGTTACTCAAATTGTATTTTCTGATTACACACTTACCCGTTTTCACAATTGGGAAACATTAAGCTACCTTCACCTATATAAGGGGAGTTCAATGTTGCTGTGAGGGACTTTTACTTTTACTTCTTTTTTCCAGACAATATTCTGTATTTTAGCTCTTAGAATTCCAACCTTGAGACTTAACAAAACTCTTGTAATTCTCTAGAAAATAGTGAAAAACAGTGAACATAAACTCATTTTTTTTGGAACTGAACCACTATAAATTTTTTTCTCTTTATTTGTTTTGATTTATCAACTCTTTTCACACAAGTCATATCTTACAATTTCTTAAATTTATTGTTGACAAAACCCATGTCAACAACTACCAAGGCTTACATAATTTTTGTAGTAATGATTATTTTCTTTTTACAAACTGTTAAATTTTTAATAAAAAAAAAATCATTTATAAAGTATATAATTTAATAATTATGGCTAAAAAATAAAATTTTGACTTATAAAAATAAATAATACTTAATTACATGCTACATGCTACGTCTACGTGCATGACTTAGCTCTTTGGTTGGGATCCTCTCCGCCTCATGACTTCCCATGTCCGAGTTGCTCACCAACTCAAATGCCCGCTCTGCACTGCTCCACCTGGCATCATTAAATTATTCCGACATCAACTGTGTTGCTCCACCTGGTATCATTAAATTATTCCGACATCAGCTATGTTAGGAACATGACCCTGGCGGCCAATCGTTATGAATAACATATAAAATTATTTTAAAATTAGTCTTTCACCTCATTTAAATTTAGCCTTTGCCCTTTTTTAAAACTTATAAAATTTTAAGAATGTCCCTAAAGTTTTAAGTTATACCTTCCTATAATTGAAAGCACATTTAATCTCCTGCTTTGTCTGGATTAAATTCCTAGCTCGTGTTTCATGTATATCTTGATAATGTCGATGTAGAAAGTTTTTAATAGTTTATAGCTAGCTTGATACGCTGAAATTCGTTTATATGTGAAGCTTGGCCTTTTATTCTCGTGCTGAATTGAATGTAAATTGATTTAAATTAATTAGTTTGTGTGTCCATATGGTGTCAATTATAAAAAGTTATGAATACCAATTTATCAAATAATTCAGGATAATTGCATTTACTGTTTTGATGTTTTTATTTTCTAATTGATTTAACAACAATAAGAAATTGCTTTTGATAAGTGTATATATATTAACTACACTCGGAAAAAAAATTCAATACCTTTATGCTTTAATTTAAATGCCCTTATTGGAGAGGCTGCAGTGTCTTGACTAGTTTATTTTATTTTTATTATTGTGATTAGTTCCAATTTGATAAAAATATAATTACAAAGTTTTGTAGTTTAGTTAAGATAATATCAAATCGTTACTAAGTCTAAGAAACATGATAAACTTGTAAGAAGATAGTTATTTGTTTTCTAAGTCTAAGTAAAATAATTGCTTAGTAATGAAGATAATCAACTATTTATTAAGTCTAAAGAAGATAAGTAACTGATTAATAAGTCTAGAGAAAATTATCAACTAATAAAATAAGATAATCTACTAGTAACTAAGTCTAAAGAAGATAATTGACTTGTAAGAAATATAATCAATTTAGTATTAAGTCTAAAGAAGATAATCAACTAGTAAGACGAGCATAAACAAATTTGGAAATCATTATAAAAACTATAAAAATTATTATAATTGTAAAAAATAAAAAGATACTGCTATAAGTAAAATCATAAATCCAAAAAATACTATTGAATTATTATGGGTTTCTTACAAAAAAAAATAATGCAGGCTCAATGTTTGAAAAATTGAAATATCCCGAATTGGCTAAATTTTTTGAAAAATTCTAAATTTATTTAGAAATATGTCATTTTTCAAAAGTTTCATTTAAAAAAATAATAATTTTAAAAATATTTAGAAATATATCTTATTTTTCTTCAAAATTAGTACTTTGAAGTACTCGAACTAACCAATCAGGTTACCTGGGGTAACTTATCTCATTATCTCATGTAATTAGACTAACTATTTCAAGTACTTTATCAATTTGTAAAAAAAAATATTTTTTTTTCTAAATATTTTTAGAAATAATATTTTTCTAAATAAATCTAAGATTTTTTTAAAAATTTTAAAATCCGAAATTTTTCATCTTTTTAAAAATTTTATCATATAAAATCAAATTTTCTAAATTATTATTTTTTGATATGCAGAATGTAAAATCTGATTTACCCCGTATGAAAACCGACATATTAAAAGGTGTTCATCCTTTAAAAAAAATGTTGCACAAATAATTATATTGGGTTATTTAGCTATATATATATATATATATATATATATATATATATATAGAGGTTGCTAATCCAATAGGTTATTTTTTTTATCTATGGATAGATATTTTTTTTAACTAATGGTGATCTAATGACTAAAATAAAGTGCATAAAAAGACGTGCATCATTAATATTCTTTCTCTCTTATTTTTTAGGATAAAAAAATGTACATACTAAATTTTCATTAGTCAAATTGATACTTATGCATAAGTAAAAAAAAATACCTAATTAGTGATATATATATATATATATAAAGGTGGATATATACCTTCTAACTTCTCAAAAAAAATTTAATAAAATATACTTCAGTGGTCTAATTGGATTTACTTCCTATTTAAGAAAATGCGAGTTGGTGCAAAATTTAAGCGGTGATACCTCAGGCTCAAATTTCATTTTCTTCTACGTTCCTTTACAAGTTCTCCTCTGCTCTACTCCAACCCAACTTTCAACCTTATAATAAGCCACATTACTCCATAACAGTCCTATACGTTATAGAATAATTAACTTAAAANCCATTCAAAGTTGCTAAGGTGTACCCATATGGTGCTATTGATTTGCTGGAGGAAAACTCAGGTCGCCAATTCAAGGTCAATGGCCAGAGATTGAAGCATTATTGGGGAGCTTAATTTGACAGAGGGAAGACCTCGATCACTTTGCAGGAGCCATGACTGAGCTAGCGGTCAGGCTGACGACTCTAAACTAAGCGCTCAGTGGGAGGCAACCCACTATAGATTCCTTCTCCCCATTTCTTTTAATTCTTTTCTTCTTTTAATTTCACTATGTTCTTCTTTCATCATTAAAAAAAAAAAAAAGGCTCAGGAAGAACAATGAGGTGTTAAATTTAACTTTTTAATTATGACTAATTTTGATGCAGGGAAATGTGCCTAATAGTGGAGACAAGAGGAAAAGCAGGAGTTCAGAAAGGATTTCTAGTATTCCAATGCAGAACGGCAGATTCCCAGGAAATGACAGATTGCTACAGCAACGGAATTAGTGTTATATATTTGCTACAGCAACAGACCCAGTTTCAAAAAAATATATATATAAATAAATAAAATATCTATTGAAACTTTCTTATATTTTTCTAAAGAAAAACTAAAACGAAAAGAAAGAGGGAAAAAAAAAAAGGGATAAATAAAGTAGTTAAGGACGTTTGTCACGTGGAGAGCTCATTAAGTCTCTTAACCAGGTCATCCAAATCCATATCCGAGCTTCCCCCTTGGACCACCCCTTCCATCGCCGCACGGCTCAGCTCTTTGGCTCGCACCCTCTCCGCCTCGTTACTTCCCTCCAACGATCCAACCAGCAACCGAGCCAACTCGGCCGGGTCGGGAATCGTCCGAGTTCCCTCACCGATTCGGACACCCGCCCCGGCCTGCTCCACCACCAGCTCGGCATTCGTATACTGTTCCGCACCCATCGGCCACGTCAGCAACACGACCCCGGCAGCCAGCCCTTCCACCACCGAGTTCCAGCCGCAGTGAGTCAAGAACGCGCCAACAGCTCGGTGACTCAGTATCGCCAACTGTGGGGCCCACCCCCTGATCACCAAGCCTCTGTCTCCCACCCGCCCCTCGAAACCTTCGGATACGTCGCCCGCGTTCTTCTCGGGGTCGGGCTCCCTCAAGCAGAGGATGAAGTGGACCCGGCTCTGTTCCAGTGCGGTCGTCAGCGCCTCTGTCTGTGCGCTCGTCGGCGTGGCGCGGTTTCCGAAGCACACGTAGACGACGGAATTGTCACTGCGCGAGTCGAGCCACGTGGTTACTTGGCAAAGAGCTGGTCCCACCACTGTCAAACGCCGCGTCGTCTTCGGGATCAGGAAGCAATGGTCCGACCGCCCACACCCGATCGTGGCCCACCTCTCTCTTCAAATGGTCCAAATAGCGGTTCTCCAACTCGGCGAACGAGTTAAATACGATGCCCCAGCTGGCCATATTGTCCACGTTGATGCTCCTGTAAAATTCCCAAATTGGGTCTCCTACGCCGTTTCTGTAAATCGGAAGAATCTGCCACCAGGGGTACGTCGGGGAATTCGGAAGGTTGGGGAACGAGATGGGTGATGAATCGTCATTGTCGTTTGGGTTATCCTTCTTGGGCAGATATTTCCAGAGAGTGAACGAGATCGATTGACCGCAAGCTCCGGACGGAGAGAAAACGATGCGTTTCACTCCGACCCGACCCGATAGATCCTGGGTCCACCCGAGGAAGAAGTCGGATAGAATCGCGACCACGGGAGGCGTAGCGTGGGACTGAAACCACTGGATCAGAGCCGGCTCGTGGTGATCTCGCATGGCTTTGATGCGGGCGATGTGTCTGAACGGAGTCGATGCGGGTACTTCCGGAACTGGCACAACCAAGGTTTTGAGCGAAGAAGATGAATGCGTGGAGATGAGTGGTTGGAGCAGAGGGAGTTCCTGCGGTGTCACCAATACGGTGACGGTGAAGCCGCGGGTGAGTAACCGGCGAGTGAGGTCGAGGAAGGGTATCACGTGCCCTGAGGAAGGGTATGGGTAGACTAGCACGTGTGAGCCGTTGACGGCGGTTGATGGCATGGCTGAGAGATTATTCCGGTGAAACTGTTTGTTTATTTGTTTATTGGTTTAGTCTGACTGAGGAAACAAGAAAGGGAACCCAACTTAAAGATTCCAAAGTAGAGCAACAAAATCAAAAACTTAAAGATTCAAAAGGAATAATAACGAATTAAATGTTATGACGTTACGAATGAAATGTAGGATTGTTGCGATGCTACGTGTCCGAGGTAGAGACGACGGGAAGACATAGATGCCTTCTGTCTCTGAAACTAATATGCTTACTTGGCTATATTTGCTTGACTTGTAAGTATTCGTTTTCGTTTTGACGATCTGCCGTACGTCACGTATTACGACAAGTTAGGCTTGTTTGTTGTCGTTTTCTATGACCCAAGAGTTCTTGTTAGTTTATATATATTATACGTAATATGCTCTTTCATTTGGCTTGTTAATGCTTTAAGTTTCTTTCGTGGGCCCAGCAGTACCGATTGTGACGCATAATACTCATCTAGAAGAGCATGATTTATATATTCAAAGAAATCGACTAAACAATTTACATCTTTTTTTTGGGATTGAATTCGATCATTGATGGGAGGAACGCCAAGTATACATGAAAATATACATAAATGTATCGACTTGGATCCAACCGTCACTCGGTCCCCTGAATATCATGGTGATCACAAGATGTTCCATATATGTAGAAGAAATGTGCTAAACACTAAATAGTCAAAGTCCCCAAGCCTAATGTCTTTCCAAAACAAAAGGTGCTTCTTTTCTAACACACCTTGACAAATTACATGTTCAACATCTCACGGTTTGTTGGCTCCAAATCCACCGTGGTGATCAACTTGTTAGTAAGCATATACATACATATATCGAACCTCTGGGCTCTCAAGCTATGTATCCTAAGCATTGCACTTCGAGGCCAATAAGCATTGCACTTCGAGGCCAATAAGCATTGCACTTCGAGGCCAATAATAGGTCGACAGTTTCCGGACCCGAGTACTAACCCAAATTATCGCTGTTAGAGTTTGAAAATACATCTTGTACCTCCAAGCACCAGATAACCCAAGTCATTGTACTTCAAGAATGAAAATGTGTGTCGGACTTCCGGGCCTAAGCGCTAATTAACCCAAGTTGTTGTGCTTTAGTCCGCTAATAATAGCTCAACGGTCAAGGGTACTAACCAAAGCTATTGTGCTAGAAAAAATGTATTTTCTTTTTGACCTTTATCTTCAGCAGAGTTGGTATAAGAAACATAAAAAGTTCATACTAGGGGACAAGAAGTCCACAAAAAGGGGAAAAAAGACTAAGCTGGCATACCTAAAACAAATGGACCGAATTTTTGCAATTATAGCACTTAATTTGAGATTAGTTATATCTCTCCCTTAGTTGTCTCTTCCACAATCTCTTGTTGCTTGTGAGCCTTGTTGCTTTTCTTCGTAATTGAAGTTCTTAAACGAACCTCTCCCTTCTTTTCCACATCCCCAACTATGACCACGTCCTATTTAGTGTTGTACTTTTTCATTATCTGATCTCTCTCTCTCTCTCTCTCTCACTTCTTTAATTGCATAGTTGCTCCAACCCTTTGTTCTTCTTGTATTTTTCTTCATAATCCTACAACAAACCCACAAGTTTCTCAATGATCATAGCTCCTAAATCTTTAGCATATTATGAAGCGACAACAATATGTTCAAATTAGGTATCCAATGGGCGAAGTAGTTTCTTTATTATTTCTACTTCATTTATAGTTTCACTCTTTAATTCTTTTCAACTGAATAGCTATAACCAATGCTCTGGAAAAAAAAAAAAAAAAAAAAAGGAAGAAAGAAGCCAAAAATCAATTTAGATTCTTTCATATGTAAAGCTAGCTTCAAATTCACCTATAAGAGTTTGAGATGCACCTTTTTCATTGGCTCTACTCCTTTGTAAGAAGTTTGAAGCTTGTCCCACGGTCAAGGTTCGAATTCATTTGTCATGGTGCACTTGAAATCTTCTCAAATCTAACATCATCTAAATTTTGACAGATAAGGTAGAGAGCTTTCTTGTTTTTTAATCTTTCATTACTTAAAACCCTTAAGCTTGAGATAGAGCAACTCATCTTCTAGGTCCATGTGCCTTTTATCTATAACATCTTGCTCCTAGTAGAGCCTTCATCTTGGTATTCCAATTATCATACTTGCTCTTGTTGAACAAGGGAACCAAGAAGGCAAAAATCCCACCATTTCTCTGTTTAAGAGGATCTTTAAGTACTATAGTGCAGGGACGGAGGTAGGAAGTCCCCACTGGATTTTTGGTATTTAAATTTTATACCTATATGTTTTCAAAATTTTGAGTTGAATTAATATAAAGTAAGAGAACTATTGTCACACTTGTGTATAAATAATTAAATAAAAAAGGTTCTTCTCAAAATGGCCGAATTTCAGATCATTTTTTGAAAAATGACTGTTTTTAGATACTATTAAAATAGCCGAATTTATCCAAAAAATCCGAAATAAATCAGTTTTATATAAAATATATCAATATCAAACACCATCAAAATTGATATGTTTTATATGAACTCCATATACATAAAATAATTTGTATAATATACATAAATTGATATACAAACATATAATTGGTATATTTTACATAAAATTGATCTATCAAAATAGGGCTCTTTAGCAAACAATATGAAAACAACCTGCCATTTATTAAATAGGTGTAAAAAATGCCATTTTTTAAGTTGATTGGAAAGAAAAGAGGACATTTCTTATGGTACTCAATTTGGCCCAATGGGTCATAAGTGAGGTTTAATGACCTAAGTTTAGAATCGCAGATTCTCAGGGCCAGACATTCTAGACACCCCTGGAACTGTTCGTAGTATTATTACTTTTATGGACCAATCAAAGGAACCCTTAATTACTAGTATGTTTCATGAGGAAATTAGATTTTTTTTTATAATAAAAGTTTTAAAATAATGACAAATCACCGATTTTAAATTGTTTGAAAAATCCCGGATTTAATTACAAACACACCACTTTTAAAAGTATTTATAAAAATACCACTTTCACTAGTTGAGGTAATTTATCAAATTAGCTGAGATAACTTGATTTAGCTTAGATAACTTGATTTGTTACTTCAAGTAACTAGATTGATAACTCAAAGTAATTCAACTGGTTATCTTGAGTATCCCTGAAAAATACCAAGTTTCAAGAAAAAATGGTGTCATATTTATGATAAGTGGTATTTTTCTAAAATATTTTCAAAAGTGATATTATTCTAAATATGGATTTTTTTCTAAAAACTCAGCCCAGCCGGGTTTTTTTCAATTTTTAATCCTATTGGCCTGGTTTTCTGTAAGAAGCCCATGTTTCATTGTTCAACAATCCATTGACTTGGCCTTCAAGTGCCTCTAACTAATAATTTTGTGAGGTAAACGAAAGAGACAAATGCGCAATATATGTGAATAATTTTCGCAACATGAATGCTTACTCCGTTCTAACAATATTTTCTTCTATGATAGGAACAAAGCAATATAGATATTGGTTTAATTTGCTTAAAAAGCACTAATCAGACAGTCAACTATAGATATATATATAGTTGACTAATATTACTTCTCTCCCAGATTTGATTTACGGGTTCACATATACTGCATACATGCATTAAGTTAACCAGAGGATAGTAATTGAACCCACGTTTTGGTGTTTGCTAAGTCGACTAAAGATATTAGACTAGGTGTGGTCCTCAAGCAGTGGAATCCGAATATAATTTAGTTCGTCTCTTCGTTTTTTCACAATGCCCAATTTTCTAGCATCAATTGGCCATTATTTTATTATTGCATTTTCAAATATGAAGAATAAATTAAACATAAACATAATCTTGCACCCCACCAATATCGATCGAAACAATCAATCTCAAAACTTCGATTTCCTTTTCTAGTATTATATACGTACAAGTATGATATTCCTCACTTGTTTCTTGTAAAACTCTTACAAAACCAAATTAAGATACAAAAACGTAACCTAACCAATTTAAAAAAGACTCAAAAAAAAAGGGGGGGGGGGTGTGGGGAAGAAGACAAAAAGGGGTTCCATCACACTACTACAACTTATACACTGCTCTCTTTATCCTTTGTTAGTTATTTTTGGGTGGATGAGGTCTGGGAACATGATAATCAGCATTGAAAGCTATAAAATCCGCCATTTTCGCCTTTAACCGACGAGGACTCATCGTAATTCTTCGACTGCGTTCTACATGATTTAGAATTCCTTCACCTGAAATATTATTCTTGTTTGTGTGATTATCTCCTCCATCAATGCCTTCTTCTTTTACGAGTACCATTCCTAAAAGCCTTTTAAGCTGCTTCATTTTGCTTCCTCCATGCCTAGGCGAAGTAGGCACACCATAGTAAATTTCCTGCACATTGAACAACAATATTAATGTCCATATATAGTTTAGATATATAAGATGTAAAAATAATGAATTTTCTTATCAAACAATGTTAAGGAATATTGTGACAATGTAGATACCTTTCCATAACTCATGGGTGAACCTTCTGGTGCCACAACCCCAGTAGTACTTCCAACAGGACCCACTTTTCTGTCTAAAACGCCTGCAAATAGTTAAGAAACATATTAAGTAAAAGCTTTAATGAAAACTCAATACCTATCTAAAAAGCCAAAAACAAGGACTATAGTTAGAAAGAGCAACGGATATTGTATATATACACGTACCTGGGTGTGTTTGTGCACTAGAATATCTTAAATATAGCATAATTAGCACAACTATAGAACTAGAAAACCTTATAGACAACTCCATCTTTCTAGTACTTTTGTTTCTTTGGATACAACGAGTTAGTTGTTTAGACAACGAAAGAGAGGAAAGTTTTGTTGGAGGGAGAGGACCCTTTATAGAGCTGGACACACTGGTCCAAACGAAGTCAAAGCTAGGGTTCCAACAATCTCTTTTTTCACTTCATTTCCCAAAAAATTAAATATTATAATATATGAAAGTGGGGTTCATGTAGTTACTGATAGGGAAACTCGAATAAAGAAAAAGCAGCGTTGAAATTAAGAAATTGAACATGTTGTAGTGTTGATCAAAAAGTTGAAAAATTAATGGTTCCTTTTTAGGGTTGGGACTTTAAACTTCAAAGTGTTAGAGAAAAGCTTACGATCGCGTGGAATGGAAGATACGGTGTTCAGCGCCTGTCTGCCGCCATGCATGCAACGAGGAGGGTTTGTTTTTCATGGCCAATGTTGGCCGCATACAAACTCATTGGGTTTTGTTCTCATATTGTATTTACTATCTATAGTCCAGTACCAACACTATACTGTGCATGTATAGTATGTTTGCTATTAGCTCGTTTTAAAAAAAAAAAAAAAAAAAAAAAAGAAAGCCTATACCATTTGGTAGCTAGGGGGTTTTCACTGCAAAAAAAAATGTGAATTAGTGGCATTTCATGTAATGACGTTAACTTTAAAAATGTCATTGTAATAATATTTAGTGCAATTTGATAAAAAAATATCACTAATTTATAAGATAGTATGATCTTGGAAATACATATTTAGTGACATTTCATTTATAGTGTATGTTTTTGGAATTCTATCAGGTTTAAAATCAAATTATATAACATGTAAATTAAATGGAATACGATAAGATAATTTTTTAAAATCTTACTATTAGTTTTTTTTTTAATCCTATCACAAATTTTTTATATTGGACTCGTTAATTTGGTTCGTAGTTATTTTTTTATATTTTTGTAAACGAACAATCAATATAAAATGTGGAGATCGTCACAAAATATTGCTTAGGATCTCTAATTATTTTTATTTGAATAAGCTAAAAAAAATTATACCAAACAAACTCCTTGTTTACCTATAACCCCTTTTATATATGTGTATATGTCTGTGTTTTTTTTTTTTCCTTTGCTCTGAATGTGTAGGTCTGTGATGTTTGCTAATTAACCCGTCGATCAGTTAATTAAAATGACAAGGCCATTTAGGACAACTGTTAAAGAATAAATTGGGACAAAGGATAAAACACATGCAGCTGCTCCCAGTTGTCTCCGGCATTTTGGCTCTGTTTCTCATGGCAATGGAATTTACCGAGGCTGTTATCACTAATTAGAGTTAGCTATGCCAGTTTTTAATGTGTCTAAAAAAGGACGGATATGTAGAATAGATGTTGATTATCATTATATTATATTTGATCTTGGTTAATTGATTAGTTAGTTTTAGGAGATTGGCCGAGATTCTTTGACTGAAATTGATTAAGAGGGTCATGTTTTGGGGATATGTGTCATCATATGACCGAGTTGTGCTGAAATGACTAAAAAATATATATATAAAAAAAAGTTGTCTAAATTGGACACAGAATAGTCTAACCATAAGTTGGCAGCAGTTAGACTATTTGAAAATAGAATAGATAATATTTGAAAATTTATATTTATATATGATGAATTTGCCAAAAGTGTAATTTAGGAGTTGAGTATATATTCATATGTATATACTCAATTAAGTTTTCATAAAATTTATTAAAACATCCAAATAAAAAAAGGTTAAAAAGTCAGAAAACGCTCCAAATGTTCAATCGGGGATTGTGTAATACATATAAGCAAAATTTAAGTCATGATGTGAAGTTTTTTCCAGTTTCAGCACAAGAAAAAAAAAATAGAGGAAAACTTGTACATATATTAAATTTGCCAATAAATAAAATAGAAGATATATTAATCAAAGAAGATAATCCAATTCTAAATAAACATGGGAATAAAAAATTATATTTTAGAAGAAATGGTCCAATATTTTATTCACAATAAGGTTTTATTAAGTGACAATACTTATGGTAGTGCCTTGGGATGCGATAGCTCAATTTAATGCTTTCGTCAATTGTTTTATAGTATTCACCAGACCGACCCGGCCGGGCTTTCCACTATTGTTTTCTTTTTTTTTTTTTTTTTTTTGAAATTGGCCTTTCCACTATTGTTAATAGTTCAAAAATTATATTTTATGCGTTATACAGCCAACAGGAAAAGTTACTTTTCTTCGTGGGATATTTCATGCAGCGCATCGTGAGATTAAGTTTTTCAAGCACTACGTTAGTAAGAAGTGAAAGTTGATATTTTCGGTAGATTGTTTAGAGTTTCGGTCTATTACTCTCCGATTTTCAAAAAAGTGGTTTATTTTCTAAAAGAGTCGTTAGATGGGATTTATCTATCGTTGTTTTCGGCAAATAGAATCGGTCTACCATTTAGGTTACCGATTTATAATTTCGATATTTTTCTATTATCTATTTTTGTATTTTTTTTCCCTTTATTTTGTTATTAGATTCCGAATATTTCAATATTTTTATTAGAATTTTGTGTCTTATCTAGTTTTCCTATATATTGTAAGCCATAAGATCTTTTTAGTATCAGTTTTGAGTTGATTAATAAAATTTCAGAGAAATAGTATTTCTTTTCTTCTCAAATTTTTGATATTCGATGAGAATCAACAATTATTTGAAGCTTATTTCCTAATATTCGTGAGTAAACCAATAAGTTATAGTAGGTTGTTCCCAATTTTCCAAAAAATCTTTCTCATCAAACACTTCCGCGACATCAATTTGTATCAAAACTGTGTTCGTTTTTGACAATATGCCCCCAAGTAGACATCTAGCCAACATAGAATCATAGTTATCTCGAATTAGGGAATGATTCAAGAAGATGACTCATTGCTGTAAATAGTAGGTTGCTCGTTGATGAAGATCGAGAGTGCTATCGGGTTTGACGCGAAGCAAGATTTGGCATTCCAAGTCTAGTTTCCATTGACACTGCTATGGGAGTGTTTCAGCCCAAGCCTCGACGACAGTTGGATGCCGGAGTTATTTCTTTGTCATAACTGTTTAAAAACTCTAAAGCATAAAACGATAAGGGTTTTGAAATTGGTGTGCTTAATCAATCTTAATGATGATTAGACCAAAGGAGAATAGTGGGAGATATATTCTTGATGGTAAATAATTCACGAGTAAGTGTCAATTTTGAAGATAATTTTAAAAACTCATCTTTCAGGTATTTCAAATATTCTTTTTAAGATAATTCTAATAAAGTGAAGATTCCTAGCTTTGATAGTTGTTTTGAATCGGACAAATTTTTGGATTGGATTAAAGAGTCGATGAGTATTTTGAGTATGTATATGTAAAGCCTTCAAAACAATTTTTCTTAGTTGCTAGAAAGTTTAGAGGTTCTAGAGTTTCTTGGTGGGAATTTGTTCAAAGTAGGAGAATTCAAGAGAGAAAATAGAAACTTAAGAGTTGGAGAAAATTGAGGTCAAAGTTATTTAACGATTTTTATTTTCCAAGAGTTAGTCCAAAAGACAGGTGAAGAAATTATGAAAAAAATAAATTAGAAAATCTTGTATACATAAAACAAAATAAAGACTTGTTCGAATTTAATCCACTTTGT
Source organism: Parasponia andersonii (assembly GCA_002914805.1). NCBI lineage: Eukaryota > Viridiplantae > Streptophyta > Magnoliopsida > Rosales > Cannabaceae > Trema > Trema andersonii. The sequence continues at coordinate 121,072 of JXTB01000581.1, read as the reverse complement.
AACAATACAATGTAGGAGGAAATCAGTAATTCGTCTACTCATGCAATCGAAGATCATATAACTATTAACAAAAAAGACCATTCCAGGTTTCTTGATGATTGCTTGAATGAAGTGATAGAAAATGGTACTTTGAAGTGTTCTCGACTTATTCTAAATGATCGCTTGGAGGAATTTGATATTAAGAATAAGTTTGATATTTCAGAACTTCTCTCACAAGAAATGAATGACATGATTGAGAATGGTGAGGTAGAACTTGATAATGAGAAGTTAGAAGAGATGAAAGATTTAAAGCATATGTACACATTGCAAAAAAATGGGGCAAGTACTAAGGTGGCTATTCCAGACGAGGTGAAAACATTTATTAAAGAATTCAATGATATATTTCCTACAAAGTTACCAAATAAGATATCGTCTTTACAAGTCATCCAATATTAGATTGTAGTGTATAACCAAATGTCTGATAAGCTGTTTAGTGGTCTTCGAAGTTCCAAAAGTCCCGCTTCTTATTTCATCGTTTATACACTTACAATAACCTCGAATAGGATTACATTGTAGTGATTTTTCAAGTGCAACATGTCAATTACAATTATTAGTGATCTCTACAATGAATCTAAAAAACATTTACATGAACTTCTTTAATGATGATGGTGCTTTTCCATGATTTATTGTTTTGTAGAGGAAAAGAAGGAAGCTTAGAAATGCTATTTGTTTTGTAGAAAGCTTGTGGAAGGTTATCTTGATGTTGTACCTGTATTAACGATTGTCTTGTTGGCACGGTGAATATGGGACGAATTAAAGAGAGACTATTGTCACGATCCTAGCCTCAAACTAGGTAATCGTTCGACACTTAGTACAATCCGTCGCACTAAGTCAACCTATCAACTCAAGAAAAGGACTTAGAGTAAGTTGTGAGACAAAGTGGTAAAGATAAGAGAGTTTAGGTGAATGAAAGTTTATATTACTCTTAGAATGCTTACAACTCTCACAATTGAGACTTGTGTACAAATGAACCTAAGAGGTCCTTTATATAGGCAAAGCCTAAACCAACCAAGGTTGATGATCGTGCCAAGTGGCAGGATCTTATAAAGGTTCTAGAATATTCTCAAATAAAGTGATAATATCTACAAAGATATTTACATAGAGAAATCTAGAATAAGTATGACCTAGATCATTCTAAGAGGTTCACCCACCATCTTGGCTCTTCCAAGTCATTCTAGGAGTTTCTAGGACCATCCAACCCATCTAGCACCATCCGGCCTTATCTAATGTCTTCTAGCACGGCCAAGACCTCTCTTGATAATTCTAGAAGTGTCCACCACGTTCTAGGGCATTCCTTTATCCTTTTGGGTGAGCAGTATATATAAAGGATCTTAGAACCATGAGCAGCAACATTTGGATTTTGGGGAGCCAAATAAGTGGAGCGTAACACTATTCTGCTAAGGTGTACCAGAATTATAAAAAGAAGAAGAAGAAGTTAACATTAATTGAATGAGTTTTTGACGTTACAATCACACATTAAAATGGTAGATGTTTTTCTTTTCGAGGAGATTCATTAGTTGAAGATACCGCTGGCAATTTGAGAACGAATTTTCTCCACCTAAGATCTTTCCAAAAGTTGGGGACAACCCACTATAACCTGTTGATTTGTTCACAAATACCAAAAAATAAGCTTCAAACAACTATTGATTCTCACAGAACACCAGAAATTTGGGAAGAAAACAGATACTCTCTCTCTGAAATTTGATTAATCTACTTAAAACTCAAAATTGATGCTAAAAGGCCTTATGGCTTCTCTCTCTAAAATTTGATTAATCTACTTAAAACTCAAAATTGATGCTAAAAGGCCTTATGGCTTACAATATATAAGAAAACTAGATAAGACACAAAATCCTAACAAAAATATTAAAATATTAGGAATCTGGTAACAAAATAAAGGGAAAAAAAAAAGGCAAAAATGGGTAACAAAAAATGCTGAAATCGTAAATCAATAGTCTAAGCAGTAAACCAATCTTATCTACCGATTCTTTCAGAGAGTAAACCACTTTTTTAGACAAAACATCAATAGACTATTAACGGAATGGTAGACTAAAAACTCCAAGAGGTCTATTGGAAATACCAGCTTTCACTTCTTATGATTGTAGTGCTTGAAAAAACTCAATCGCACGACACACTGCATCATCCGAACGATGAATCCTATGAGAATCAACAGTTGTTTGAAACTTATGTCCTAGTATTCATTATAAGAAAAAGTACTTTTAATAACATTGAAAAAGTATAATCATAAATGGTTCATAACATTATAAAAAGTGTCTCATATTATTAAAAATCTAGATCTTTTGTAACATTATTTTTATGTTATCAAAAGTCTTTTTTATAATATTTTTTTGGTGCTATAAAATCTAAATAATGACATTTTAATGTAGTTATAATACAAATGTACGAAGAAAAGTACAAATCCTTTTATAACACTTTTTTATTATTATAAAAAATCCTATTTTATAACACTTTTTTAGTATTATGTAAAATAATTTATGACATTTTACATGTGTTATTAATGACATAAACCTTATGATAATACTTATTTATGTTATTAAAAGCCTATTTTATAACCTTTTTTAATACTATGGAATAAAAATAATAACTCTTGCTCAAATGTTTAATATATAGAACTTATAATTATCAATAGAACTCATAAATCCATAATACCGAAATGATATTAATAAGTGTAATTCAACATACAACATTTCAATTCAAAAATATTAAAACATTGATGGATCATCCCACAAGTAAATACAAAATTCAATAAAATCCAAATAATTAACTTGCCAATCAATTCTGAAAATTTACAACTATCTTTATCCAGCATAGTCTTTAATCCTTCGTATTCTCCCTTCATTTCCTAGATGTATATTATAAGAAAGAAATATATTAGCAAAGTATTTATTAGACTAATTTAATAATTCTAATGTCAATAAATTGAGGGAAGCATTGATAATAACTACCTCATCAAAACTTTATTAGCTAGCCATGTAACTATACTACCAACAACATCTCTTTGACTTAGGCCTCCACAAAAATGCATCCAGTTATCTAGAAAATCTATACTGACTTTTGTGGCATTAGGTCCAAGAGGAATTAAATCTTTCGGATCATTTGAGATAATATATCCATCTGCAACAATTTCCATAGATCCATACCAATCTAGTATCTTGCACTTATTGTCTCGTGGGTTAACACTCACATTCTTCAATAATATTTCGGTCACAAGAACAAACATAGTAATAAGAATTGACTTAGTAGACAAAAATGTGAGTTTCAAACAAATGAAATAATATGACTAAGGCTTTACCGCAGGAGAAGGAACATTTATATTTGATTACTCCCCGTTCAATCCACAGATTGACGCTGTAAACATTATATATCATTTATTAGAAATGTGTATATGCATAAATATATCATTTATTAGATCGACTCATTGACAACTTGAAACAACTAACAGAACTGGCTTTAAGTACTTACCGGGGGGTAAACTCTTCACAAATATAGATTAGACTCAACAGAAACAGAATAGAAAGAGAACCAAATTAGTATATATAATAAAGTAATCTGAATTTTGAGAGAAGAAAAAAGGCTTAGGTACTGTAAGTCTTAATTAGATCATAAGCTAAATTACCAAACAACAGCAAAAAGAATAATACAAGTCACATAATAGGAATTTTACTTAAGAATCGAGAAGTTGGAATTCTAATGGTTGCATTGCCAATTATTTATCATAATACTCACCATGTAATGGTTACTTGTTGTACTGTTATACTGAGGCTGGGGTGATGGAGCCTCGTAGATTTTAATAGCCTGAAAAAGATACCAACATTACTTATCAGAAGTAAACAAATTAAAATGAAACTGTAGTATGCCTTTTTTTCCCGCCTTTCTTCTCAAATGATAAATACAGAATAGTTGACTTGCATGCTTAAGCTGCAAAATGAAAAAAAAAATTCTAATCAAACAAATCTTAATGAAAATATTAGAAACCTATAAATCTACTAAAGATCAAGTCATTAACACCTATCCGAAAGCCAAATTAATTTGATATCAGTTGAGTCAAGTCAAAGGCCAAAGAGGCATATTCAAATCCAAGTTTTAGTACCTGAAGCACTAGTGATATTTCTAGAATGAAGGTTGTGTCATCAGAGATATAACATGTAGTAAGTAAGTAAGAAAAGAAAATGAAGATTTAGAAAAAGATGAAAGCTAAAGCAAAAATGAACAAAGTCGAGTCAAGAAGCTGATATTTCCCAGTTGGACTCGGCTGAATAATTTAATATCTTTGTGAAGACCTCGATGACCCGCAAGGCACAAAGATGGGTCGAATGCAGTATTAAAAAACAAATAATTATGAGTCATGAGGCAGAGCATCTTTTATTGTCTCCCAAAAAAAACATTATTAAAAAAAAGGACATAGCAGATACTCATGAGTCATGAGATTAGGTGGAGAAAAGTAAACTGTTATGATTAAGAATGGCTCTGGCTTTGTTATATAGTCCATCATCAAAGTGATTTAGCACCATAACTCTTGCACATGCAGCCCTTAAGATTGAGAACACCATACTTGTAGTAGACACATTTCCTTAAACAGTTGTATAGAAAATATCTCATGCAAGAAGTGCCATTGGAACCACCTTCCATTATCCCAACACACACACACACACACACACATATATATATATATATAGATGTCCCACTTGCTTAATCCACTAATCAGGAATAAAGATACACACTCATTTCTCCCAGTAAATGTGAGCAATTACCCTCTCAATCTTCCAGGAAGAATAAAGATAAACACGAGAATTAAAGAGAAGACACTTCTACTTGGGTTGGATTGTCAAAGACAAACCTACACCCAAAGCAGGGATTAACGATTAACTCCCTAGTCCAGTAAGCTATGTGAAAATGCTTGAATACACACTCAATCACTCTACAAAGATTCAACTAATTCTCACTCTCAACTTGTTACACTTTCTTACAGATTCTCAATAAACAAACACCCCAAAAAACTAGTTTCAAACCCTTGAAAAGTTCCCTTAACATTTCAATCTCTCAAGCTTGCATATAGAGTAATTCTCTTAGTTTGTGGTACCCATACAAACGGCTAAAGCATTCCTTTTGATAGCCAACTTGAACCAATAAGATGAAACTGACAGTTAAGTTACTTACATCGTTAACCAATCAAGCTGCAGTCTTGAGTTAATCAGGACTTACTAACTAACAGAAATAGCTAATTAGACTAATCAACAAGTTTCTCTCTACAAACCCCGATTTTTGCAGGCTTACAGAAACACCCAGCTCTTTGATCACATCCAAAACCCAACAATTCAAACTCTTTTATACAGCATATAAGAAGACTATAATAATGATAATACAACAAAGGTTCTTAATGAGATAAGCTAATTAACATAACTAGAGCCTCAAGTGGATTAGTTTGTTGATAAAAGATTTCGGAGCTCAATATTGCTAGCACCAATGCTTTCTCAGAAGCTAAATTGAAACAAAGCAATCAAATTCCCCACAAAACTCAAGCCAATTGTAAGTTGATAAAAAAGGAAGTAATGCTCAGATTGCTAAAACAAAACAAAATATGGTAAAATGTAATTACTGAGTTTTCTTTAGTACCAATGTTACTTTAAAACTTGCTGACATCTTCTTTTCTAAATTTGCATCAATCACTTGAGAGTTTAGTTAGTTTAAGTCCCTAATACTCATTTGAACATATAAAATAAGGAGTTTGGTTTCATCTTTTTTTTTTACAAAAAATTAAATTATTGCCTTTCTGTTTTGTAATCCGCAATTGGCAGAGATGTATTAGAATAGAGAGCTACGTATAAAATTTGTAATGAACTCATGAAATTTCTCACAGACATTTTTCCGAACACTTGAACCGCAAGATTTATAAAACAAATATACAAGCCATTTGAACGTATAAACAAGCTAACCAGTAAAATTTAGAGAGAATGCCGACAGACCTGGGAACGATGGAGATCATAATCGACTCAAACCAGGGGCTGAGTGCTTGGGACGGCTAGGGGAGAGTGGGTTGAGGTCCACGGCCGAGAGCTTGGGACGATGCGAGGAGCTTTCGGTGGCGATTGGATTGAACGAATTGGAACTCGTAGTACTCGGACTAAGCGAATTGAAACTCGGTTTGGCGAATCGAACTTAGTCAGATGACCTCAATCGCACTTCTTCAATGGCTGGTACTCGGACTGAGAGAGAGAGAGAGAGGGGTTACCCGTCTCAGTACTTGATACGCGCACTGGCCCCTTTTTTGTGTTTTTTTTTTGGAAATTAGGTTAAATATGGTCAGTAATACCTTATTTTGGCCAATATGCATAAGTTAAAAAATATTTGAAAAATATGTTTGCGGACGAAAANGAGAAAATATGCCTCTTCCCCCTTAAACTCCTCATTTCTCTCTCTCTCTCCAACTCTCTCTTTCGTCTCCTTCTCTGAAAAGCCAATAACCATCGCGTCGTTAACCGAGGAAGACGAAATCTCGTCGTGCCGTCTATCGTAAATCTGTCTCAGTGTTTAGGATTACGTTGAGAAAAATGAGTCCCTAAAAGAAGGTAAGCAAAATCTGATTTGAGGGTTTTTTTTTTAATTTAGGGCATTTGTAGTAGAAGACGATTTAGAAATTTTTCACTTCATTCCGATATTTTTTCGATGCATTTTCGATTAGTTGGTCTAAATTTTCGATCATATTTCGATGAGTATGGCTGAAAATAGTACCGAAAAATCACGCGAAATTCGACGTGTTTTCGATGGTATTTCGACGTAGTTTCGATGGTATTTCGATTTGGTTTTGATTTACAGAGTCGAAATTTCGATACCTTTTCGATGATATTTAAAAGAGAAATTAGGTTAAATATGCTCTGTATTCTCTATTAAATAGGTAAAATAAACTTTCGATGTTATTTCGACTGTGTTTCAATTTTATTTCGATGAGATTTGGATGAATAGTGCTGCAATTTTGATACATTTTCCATGACATTTAAAGCTAATTTGTCTTTTAAAATAGAAAATAA
>JXTB01000581.1:87597-102117 GCA_002914805.1 Parasponia andersonii | reverse complement strand
ATACTCAAACTGGTTAGGCACACAAATAATTTCCAAGAAATTCAAATTATAATATCACAAGCACAAATGATATCAAGTTATGACAAAACAAGACACAAGACACTGAATTGTTATTTTAGAACCTGCGCGGTTCATATAGCTTATCACAGTAATAGACATAGGAGTACAAGAATAAATATCCATTTAAATTTAGGAATTTCGACAAGAGTAGATTCCACTAGTCTCGTGTCATCCCTGACACTTCTGAGATAATAATTTCAGCGGGTATAGCCATCCAAAGGATACTAGAGTTCCACTTTAGAGAGGTAAACGAAGGATTTAGAACGAATCGGAGCAAAGTCAACATATTTAACCAATTCCTAAGTGATGTATGAAGTATTTGTCAAATACTTTTCAAAATTTTTTTTAAACATCAAAGTATTACAGGGAAGATCCCAGACAGATCTGAAGCCTGAAGCTCTAATTCCAAAACTATCACGACCGAAAATCTAAGGCTGTGACTTTTAGTAATTTTAAATGAAAATATTGATGAATAGTAGTTTCTAAAATTTTAGGAAAATTTAAGTACTTGAAATTTAAGTTTATTCCTAAAAAGTAAATAAATTACGAAATTGGATAAATTAAAAAAAAAATCAGGATTCTATGTACTAGTTTTAAATTTGTAGAAAATTTTTCATTTTTAAGATGAGGGAAAATCCTAATTGATAGTTTTAAAACTTTTATAAATTCATGAAGTTTATTGAACTAGTTCAAATTAAAATCCTAGGACCAATGTTCAAATGATTTACATAAAATTATTTTATTTTCTAAGTACTCAATTCAATAAAAAAAAAATCATCCTTATACATCTACTCAGTAAATATTTTATTATTAGCTAAATAAATTTAACTTAGGAAAGGGAAATTGATATAGAGTATAAACCAACTAATGAAGAGGATTAGAACTGCAAGCATATACCAAACATGCTTGCCAAGCCACCAGAATAATTACCACAAAATAGGTCAACACCTGAGATGGGAAGAAGTAAGGGTTGAGCACGTGAATGTTCAGTAGAAATTCAATTATTTTTTTAAAAGGATGCAATTTTTATCAAACCTGTATGGTTAATGCCTTTTCCAAAATTCATTTACAAACCAAATTTATAAACAAGTGGTATCCAAAATAATCGCATAATAAAAACCAGAGTCAAAAATCGCAAGATTGTACATATCATAAATCAACTCATCCTATGAGCTCACACTCTCATATCACGAACTAGAGTAACTCGTGCTACGTGTACTAAGTACTCTCTGTCTGATATCTATCCCAAAAAAAAAAAAATGGAGGGACACCCATGTGTCTAAAACCACCGAACTAGAGGGGCAACTGAATGCCTACACCTACCGAATGGGGATAATCAGAAAGAAAAAAATCTCGTACGGGTTTACGGGCCCTCACCGAAGGCGGGTGTACTAGTCTGCCTACTACAACAATATGATGCCTAAGATGTATCTCATATGTGATCCTATGGTATGTACAATATGCAACAAAATATGCATAATAACCGTGCAATACATAATCAAGCAATGCTTTAAAATTCAACTTGGCATTATTCTGGGATTTACTATACATGGGCAGCACACTGTTATTTTACCCCATGGTCATAATATAAAAATGTGTATAAAATTCATACAGTCCAATCCCAGCATAATCCAATAATTTTCAGAAATTTATCAGAATATTATTTTATTCATGATTTTTCACAAAAATAGATATAATGAAAATTTTCAAATTAAACATGTATAAAATCTGGTAATTGAATCCTTACCTCAATCAAGTGTCCAAATAGAGTTACGGGGCTATGGAGAAAGTTTGGTGTCGTTTGGGTATCGTTTGGAGGTCCTGGTATCGTTTTCGAACCTTTTGATTGATAGGTTGAAAACTCGATTTTCATTCGGAGCATCAGATCGTGAAACGAACTTTACCACTAGATTCAGAATACCCAAAAACCCTAGGTTAGATATATGATTTGTCCAATTTAGATATGGGTCCCATGACACACAAATCGATACGATCTAAGCCATTCGATTTAGCTTTTCGGACCCGTCACCAAATATATGCAATATATATATATATATCAAAATTCTTGTTTTAACGAGTACATCACAAATATGAAGTTTATTTTACGATCTAACGGTCGGATTGTAAAAATTAAATATAAAACTAAAATAGCTCAAAATTAACAAAAATGGAAAAATTTAATCCGAGCAATTTGGAGTCAAGATATATATATACCATTTTTAAGATCGTGACAAGACGAGTTGAACTCAACCGGTTTCACGACCAAACGTCGCCAGAATCGGCGCTGACGAGCTTCAGATACCGCAATATTTTTCGGCTATTTCGAGCTAACAGCGAGCTTTCAGGTGGCGAGACCTACGACGCGGTGATCGTCTGGAGCTGGGCTCTCTTTGTCGGCCGGTAGTGGCCCTCGTCGACGTCAGGAAGGGCTTCGTCGGAGCAACGCCGGAAAATCAGTGTTTTTCGCCGTGAATAGGAGAGAGAGCTGAGAGAGACTCGGAAGAAGAGAGAGAGAGTTTGAGCTGAAATTCAGCTTTGCCACGTGTCTAAGCTTAAATGGGCAAAAATTCTTTGCTCATAAATCCCTCACTTGAGAATTTTCTCATTTTAGTCTACAATATTGTACTTTAGTCCTTGATTATCAAAAATCACCTCAGTTTAATCCAAATTCGAATTTTTTTTAAATTGTCAAAAGACCAAAACACCCTTAAAAAAACAAACATGCTTTACAAAAGGAATAATATTTAGCAATATAAAGACTAAGAAATGAATACTAGTACGATAGGCATTTCTTGTATTTATTATGGACGGAGAATTTAATTTTTAGGGTAGCATTTCAATTACAAACATAAATATTATCATTTAATTTATATTTAAACTTGTTCAAACATAATTAATTATAATCATTTCATTGAAATCTAAATGTCAAAATTAATTTTCCTATTTATGCAAAATAAAAAAATTCTTATTATACCCCTTCACTATACAATACGCATAAATAGCTTTCAAATAACTATAGTCAGTATATATGATTTATATATCTGAGTCCAAGTATAAAAATATTTTTTTCCGAAAAACAAACATAAAAATATTTGCATATATATATATATATATAAAGAAATTCTCAATGATTTTAATTTTTTTGTGACTACGAATGGATACTAAAAAAAAATAGTAATAATGATTTTGAAAATATAATTTACAACTAATAATATTTATTTATTAAGGAAGTACTTATTTCAATATTGTTTAGTGTTGGCTTCCACTATACCAGCTGGTCATTAGTTTCTCCAATAATCCAATTCATAAATGAATTTTCTCCCAGAAATAGAGGCTTACTCAAAAGAAATGAAATTCTTAATTATCAATGTGCATATATCATTAGAATAATAACAGTGTTGAAAGAGGCTTTGTCAATGAGAAAATTGACCAAATTTTAGAATGAAATCCGACTAAATGATAGACACCAAATTTGTATTAATTCAGCCCAAAAAATTTACCTTGTCCATAGTAGTTTTATCATGAAGAGTATGGGACCCATTTCCTTAATGAATACCACGAGGACTGGAAAACAGTTGGACATGTGGCAAAGATTTACAAGCTTAAAACAAGCATCGATAATATTATTTAAAAATCATGTAAGCCTTGCGTGATGTAGTGAGCCTGCTAACTCACATAAATAAAAGCCAACCAATTCTCGGGTCAGTATCGGACATACCCCTAGGTAGGTTCAGCTTACCCTAGACAACATTTCATGGTCTGAAGGTTCAGAGACCCTCAGGGTCTTCTATCGAATTATCTTTATAATTATCTTTATAGGTCAAGCTTAACCTTAGATTTAGTTAGAGTATTTAATGCGACATTGTGTTCAACGCCCATATTAGGTGAACTACCTTAACAGAGCAACAAACAACCATGATCTTGTCTCTTCTGGACATGTACCAGAGGAAATTAGAGAGAGTAGATCATGTCAACTCAAAAGAGATTGTAGTATCCATAATCTACAATTTTCAGAACAGATAATGATGGAATGAGGTAATTAGTCCTAGAATTAAGGACTACAAGGCTCCTAATTCCAGGGGTATAAATATCACACATCAATTTGATAAGGGATATAGATAACTTCTGTTTGTTATATCATTCTAGAAAAATATATCTAACTTAAGTATTGGAGAGTCTTATAGGTGGCCACCTCCCTCTTCCCGCTCTGGTCTAGATGCAGAGTTAGCCTAAAGTAGTAAGAACACGTGGATAATTAATGGAAATATCTCCAAGAAAGAGAGAGTACGAAACAACTATAGTTGGAGTTTTGCAAATAAACGTAATAGGTGAATCTATCAAATATGTGAATGAGAGCTCCTATAGTGAAAGAATCCTAGTCGATTACCACAAGCTAAATAACGATCGTATTATCCCTTAAATAATAAGATAAATGTAAATAATAAGCTTGTTACACGGGGACCCACTATATAAAAGCAGTAAATAGCTAGCTTGCTAATAAGGAGCAAGTGACCGAGAAGCAGCAAGTAGTGAACACGGTGACAGGGAGTTTGTGACCAAATAGATAGGAACCAAGCGGTAGCTAGCTCGTTGGTAGGGAGCAGCTACACCAAAGTAGTAGGTAGCTTAAAATTATGGGGTAGAACTAATTCTAGTATATCTCGTATGAAGGGAGACTCATAGTAACTGACATTCAACTTATCATCCTAGGCCTTGAGTGCTTAAGTGTATCTCTTAAGTTGTTTACTTGTATTCCTTTAACTCGATGTGTACGAGGATTAGAAAATAGAGGTGACTAAGCGAGCTGCTAAAACATTTCCCCAAGGTCATCACTATGAGAGGCATTAATTAGTATCTCATTGCTCAATTTTTATGTCAGAATCTCGTAACTCGATTTGTTAGCTAACGCCTCATAGCTCAGTTATTAGTCAGCACCTCATAGCTCAGTTTGTTGATCAGCATCTTGTGGCTTATTTAGATAATTTCTAGGGTCGTCTTTATTATAAGCCTATCGAAGATACTTCTAGATCTCTATAGTCAAGCATTTTCCATATGACGTATGTGATAAGGATCACTTCTAATTAACATTTGAATTCTGTATAATTGTATTTCTTAACTTTTAGTTAGATTTGATCTTTAAAACTTTTATTATATCTTTTACGTAGATAATATATCTAGGATAATCTGTAATCTTTTGAATTTATCTCTTCCTCTTTTTATGTCTATGTAACATGTATAAATAATTATCCTATCAATGAAGTATTGGCTAAGCCATTAAATCATTCTCTTGTCTATCTTAATTCTTTATATGGTATTAGACTTCCTCCCTCCACTGAGCTGATCCTACTATGGCTTCCATAACAGACTCTGCCACCTCTAACCCTAGACCTACTCTCCCAAAACAATTAGACAATCAATCTCAATTGTTTACCCTCAATGTTGCTGCACAACTACCGATTAAGCTATCCCAAAACAACTATTCTTCCTAGCGCACATAGTTTAATAAGTTACTCATTGGCTACGACATACTCGGTTATGTCAATGGTTCCTTTCCTTATCCCTCTCAAACTCTCACAACTATGGCTATTTCCACTGCTAATCTAGCCTACTCGAATTGGGTTTGTCAAGACCAACTCATCCTCAATGACATCGTTGACTCCATTTCTCCAACCCTGGTCTCATTCATCACTACTTGCAAAATGTCTCGGAATGCTTGGTCTACGTGATATAATATATATGCTTGGTCTCGGGATACTTGGTCTACATTATATAATATATATGTGGCCATTTTTCATGGTGTTAGTGACGAGTATGACAGCCTTTCTTCCACTGTCAAGGCCCGTGAAACACGAATTTAATTTGATGAGTTACATGAGAAACTTGTCACTGTTAAAGCTCAGATGAAGGAGAATACTAACAAATGACCCAATCTTCCGACCACGTCCCATCTTGCCGCTATACTAGCTAGCACTACGAGACATCCATAATCCAACTCCTAACCCCCCACTCCAAACCGTGGTTCTCAACCCTAGCCGAATGCCAATACAAACTACAAATCGTAGTTTTGACCATACAAAGGGTATTGTCAACTTTGTGGCTAACATGATCACTTTGCTAAATTTTGCTTTACCTTCAAATATGTGCCTTTGTCTCCCAACCACTCCAACCCTCCACTAACACAAATAGAAACCAACAGCCCTAAGCATATTTCACTTCTCCTACGGCTCCTCTCTCAGCTAAATGGTTGTTGGACTATGGTGCTTTTCACCATGTTACTAGTGACATCCACAACCTCTTACTCTATTCGGATTATGTTGTTCATAATGACATTATGATTGGTGATGGTACAAGCCTTCACATTACACGCATGGGTTCCTTAACTTCAATCCTCTCCCTCAACAAATTTTAAGCTTTCTAATGTTCTATATGTTCCTAACATGAAAAGAAATTTGATTTTTGTTTCTCAATTTTACAAAATGAATAGTGTCTCTATTGAGTTTTTAGCCACTTTTTTTCTTATGAAGGATCTTCGGATGGGGTAACTCATTTGGACAGTCAAACTAGGGTTGGCGTGTATAAGTGGCCATCCCCTACTATCGTTTCGAAGCCTTTGCTTGCATTTTCATCTATTCATGCTCCGGTTTTCGAGTGGCACAATCGTTTAGGTCACCCCTCTGTTAAAGTGCTATGTCATTTAGTGTCTTCTAGGAGTTTTCCCTTGTTGTCTAGTTCTTTTAAAAAAATTTCATATAATTCATGCCATTGTAATATGAGTCACAAATTCTTATTTTCCGTATCCTCTTTATCAAGCATGTGTCCACTACAACTTGTTTATTTTGATGTATGGAGGTTACTGGTTGAATCTATTGATGGTTATAAATATTATTTTATTTTTATTGATCATTTTACAAAATACTTTTGGCTTTATCCTTTTAAAAAAAATCTAACGTTCACAATATTTTTATTCGCTTTTAAGGAATTGTTGAGAAATTTTTTGGTGCTCCATTTATACAACTATACACAGATAATGGTGGGAAGTACCAAGTTCTTCAAGAATTTCGAGCATGCACTCCTAAGCACAATGGTTATTCTAAACGTTTTCACCGTCACATTGTTCAAACTAGTCTCACTATGCTTTAGAACATGTCAATGCCTTTGTCTTTTTGGCCTCATGATTTTACCACTGCCTTTATTTGATCAATAGGATGCCAAAAGAAAACCTAACATTTGCCTCTTCATTTGAGAAACTTTTTGGCAAACTTCCAAACTACGAAAAACTAAAGACATTTGGTTGTTTATGTTATCTCTAGCTTTGACCCTGCAACTCCCATAAGTTAGAGTCTAAATCCAAACCATGTATCTTCCTTAGTTACTCACTTTCTCAAAGTGCATATCTATGTCTAGATCGACAAACGAATAGAGTCTTTGTCTCCCGTCATGTCAACTTTGTAGAAACTGTTTTTCCATTTGCTTTCTCGAATCCTACTACACAGTTCTACTATACAAAATCATGGTCTGCTTCGTTAAACTATCTATTAGCAACCCTAACTCTATCCTTACTCACAATCGCCACTATTTCGGATTTAAATGCAATCACAGGCTACGATAATTCATTAGTGCTCTCTTTTATACACGCTCCCTTATTTGTTGCTCAAGAGACGACTGCTCCCATCTCGAGTTTCTCTCTACCTCCACCACTATTGTAAAATTGTGACATACCCAAGCCCTCTTCTAGTATACCACATCCCCCACCAACACTCTATCCATTTCACATCCCACAAAGAAAACCCCTAGTAGTGCCCCTACCTCAAGCTGCCTTCTTCCACTCACAAACATCTATGCAATGGCGCCAAAAGTAATATTTTTAATCCCTCTAAAAAAGTAACCTTTCTCACTCAATCATTATCAAACTTACCACTCGAACCTAAATGTGTTTCATAGGTATTAAAAGATTATAATTAGTGTCGAGCCATGTCTGATGAGTTTTATGCTTTGATTTGTAATAGCACATGGGAATTGGTGCGCCCTACTTCTACTCAGAATTTGGTTGGATGCAAGTAGGTCTTCCAAATTAAACAAAACATGATGGCTCTATTAATTGATATAAGGCATGTCTTGGGGCCAAGGATTTCTATCGGTGTTTGGGTATTGACTAGCATGAGACATTCAGTTCTTTTATCAAACCTACGACTGTCCAGTCTTGTCTTATCTTTTGACTGGTCTCTACATCAATTAGACGTTAACAATGCTTCCTACATGGTCACTGTAAAAACCCGGAATTTTTTAGGGTAATTTGGACATTTTACTAATTTTTCGGATAAAATATTGTGAGGACTAATTTGCAAAGTTTTGTACAGAGGGACTAAATTACAAATTTTGGGGGGACTAAATTGATAGAGATTCAAAATTTTGGGGACTTATGTGTAATTTTTGAAAAATTGCACAGCCTTATAAGGTTGGGCCACGTGGCCCTGCTCAACCAATCCCCTCTCTTCTTCTCTCTCTCTCTCTCCCCGAAAATCTCTTTTTCTCTCCTCTCTCGGATCTCTTTTGGCCGCACCACCGCAGGACCGCCTCCGGCCATCGTCCGCCACCCCAACCAGTCAGCGAGCCTCTGCCAAGTTGCCACGAAGCTCCGCCGCCCCTCGCCGCTTGCTACCGCTGCCTGTGTCACCGGAAAAAGCCATTGATGCCGTTTTGACCCATTTTGGTTTTTCCATTACCGGCGACGATTCCGGCCACCATTCGGCCTCAAATCGGTCCCGTTGGATTCATATCGTCACAAGGATCATCAATGTATATATATCTCAACTCCATTTTGCCCGGATTGAAAGTTGCCATTTTTGAGCATTTCGAGTTTAGGGTTGTTGTTCTCGATCCGGCCGCTGGATTGTGTTTTTGACTGCATTTTTAGAATGTACTCGGAAAATAGAGAAGTTTGATATATATATATATATATTGTGTGGTTTGGTGTTCGGCACGAAAATCGAGATCGGACGGTCGAGATTTTGTCTCGTTTTGCATGCCACCGGTCCGGTGTGGGCCCGGACCCGAATTAGACAAGTTATATATCTAACTTAGCTATTTTGGGTGCTAAGAATTCAGTGAAGAGGTCCGTTTGTGGAATTGAAGCTCTAGTGAGAAAGTTGATTTTTCGCACGAGGACGATCAAGGGCTTGGAATTGGTTCCCGACCCTCCGGGTGATCGTCAACGACACCTTACGGACTCAATAGCGTGGTGTCGCTATTCTGTTGAGGTAGGGGTTTAGTTACCTTCGTTTTATACCGTTTTTGAGTTAAAATTTATTTTCTGTAGCATATAAGAACAAGTATGTTTTTAATGATTTTGAATTATATGTGATGGAATCTGGTTATACGATATATACTGTACTGCTCTGGGAATTTGTTGTGTGCAGGTTATTTTGGGTATATCAAAAACAGGGCCGTTATGCTGCCCGTTTTTTTATAAAACCTTATTATGCATGTTTTATTGAAAAACCAGAGTACAGTAGTTTTTACACTTCAGTTCTGTATTGCACGTGTCATAGGATCATATATGAGCACCTTGTTAGCATCGTGGATTTTACAGTGTGACACCGCGTGCCCCACTGTCAGTGAAAGTCCGTAAACTCACGCGAGGTCTTGTTACTTCTGATTACCTCCCCATTTGGCAGGAATAGGCAATTCGGTTGCCCCTCCAGGTTTGGTAGGCGACATATGGGTGCCCCTCCGGGTATGGGCTTAGGTATCAGGCAGGCTATTAGGTACACTTAGTGCCATCATCCTGGATTTCCACAGATGAGAGGATGTGAGCTCATGAGTATGGATTGATTTGTGTCATGTGCATATGGAGTGATGATTTTGATTACACTGTTATATATATATTGGCTCCCAGTCTGGATTATATATATATACGTGTGTGTATGTTTTGGATTTGAACTAACCATGCAGGAGATTTCCATCACTGAACTGTTTTTCCCCGAGATAACTATTTTCCTACTGGGCATTGTATGCTCACCCCCCTACCTTCCTCCTCAGGTGGTGTCTAGTGCGATCTTGGTGATCAAGAGGAGTAAGAGGTCATCCTGATTGCAGTTCATCTCTTGGTAATACTAGGAGTTTGTTGTCGTAGTCTTTGGACTATTTAGATTTTGTGTTAGCATTGAACCAAGATTACTGCTTTCTATTTCTGCAAACTTATGTATGCCATTCTGGTATTTGACTTCTGTTATAGATGATGATGATGATGGGTCATGAAATTTATTTCATGTTTTTAAGTAATTGTTCAATTTATGTTTGATGGTGTTTACAAACTGTGGGAGTGGTTCACAGGATGGAATTCCGATTATTTTATTTAAATGGACCATTTTTATAAAAACTAGAACTTTTGATACTTTTCAAATAAATCAAGGAATTTCCCACCTTTGTGAAATTTCCATTTTACCACTAGCCCGGGTTTCGGGTCGTGACAGAAATTTTTGGTATCAGAGCTTTGAGTTCAATAGCTCGGACGTATCATCATTAAACTAGATTGAAGTTGATTTTTGTGACAAGCATTCATCATTATCGCACTAACAGATTGGCATATTGTTTCAGACTTTAAGGATGCCTCCTAGAAGAGTTCCGAGGCACCAGCCAGATGCCGAACCTCCTCGTCCGGATTTCACTCATCTGATCGAGGCAATGCAGCAGGCATTCGTCCAGATGAGCAATCCAGACTATCAGCCTTCAGCTCCGAGGGAACGTTAGTTGGATCAGGTTGATCACCTCCAACGGTTCATGCGTCTCCAGCCAGGGCAGTTTGATAGTAGACCATAAGCTCTCACAACAATTGCTTAGTTGCGTGAGATGGAGAGGCACTTTTGAGCCCTTGGTACTCCGGTTGAGTTTTGGGCTGTGTTTGCTGTTACCCGTTTGACAGGGAGCGCTATTCATTGGTGGGAAATAGTGGAACAGATGCAAGATGTAGTGGGCTTGACTTGGGAAGACTTTGAACGGATTTTCAAGGCTCAGTATACCAATGAGGATCAACAAGATGAAGTTGTGAACCGATTTGAGACTTTGACCCAAGGTAATAGATTGGTGAATGAGTACTTGATAGAGTTCTCTGAGTTGGCAAGTGTTGCTCTTGGACCAGGTACGAGTGAGAAGTACTGAGTTGCTAAGTTCAGGAGTCGTCTGAATCGGAATATTTTCAACAGGATTGGCACTCAGACTTTCCATACTCTTCCTGAGATTGTAGTGGCTGCCCAGCGGGCAGAGGTCATCGAAGAAAGTTTGGATTCTAGGAGGAACCAACGGAGAGGAAATGACAGGAAAGCCACCAGAAGGAACTAGGGGCAGTGGTCAGCCCAGGGTACTCTGAGCAGTGGTAGCTCAAACAGTAGTGGTTCTTCTGGGGGTGGCAGAGGTAGTCCGTATGGAGGATGTTTTGTTTGTGGCTAGCAGGGTCATTGGAAGAAGGAGTATCCCAACCGTCTGCAGAAATCTCCTCTTTCTCAGGGAGGACCACAGAGGAGCCAGTCAGGTTCTGCTTCTTATCAGAGTACTCAAGCAAGGCCGCAACAATCATAGGGTGCTTCGCAGACTTTTACTTCCTCTCAGCCTTATCAGCATCAGTACTGCCCTTAGGGTTTCACTCAGAACTTTCAGACTCCTCAGGCTTCAGGGAGTCAGGGTGGGCGTGGATATGGCAGTAGTGGTCCAGGATCCAGTAGCAGCCGTCCTGGCCAGGGAAAAGGCAACAAAGGGAAATGAAAGGTGACTGGCCAAGCCTATACTTTTATTGGGGCAGACGACACTCAGGATCGCATCGGTCGAGGTGTTGTTGAAGGTATGATCCTTCTTTCACACTCTTGGGCACATGTTTTGTTTGATACTGGTGCATCCCATTCATTCATATCCTTATTGTTTGCTTAATTGTTGGGGTTGAAATTTTTTGATTTGGATTATGTATTGTCGTTGGGTACACCTTTGGGAGGAATGGCCGATGTCTCTAGTGTGTGTAAGTCTTGTCGAGTTGTGATTGGTGATAGGAAGCTTTTTGCTGATTTGATTGTGTTACCAATGGGACAGTATGACGTGATACTAGGTATGGATTGGTTGTCGAAGTATCGAGCCGTTGTGGACTGTCATAAGAAGTGGGTGACTCTTTTTCCTAGTGATGGATATCCTATTGTCTATTAGGCCGGGATGAGTCCGTTGAAGCCTAGTCCTATTCTGAAAGCGTGCATGGGTGGAAGGAAGAAACTTGAGTGTTATGGGAACTTATTTGCCATGGATGATAAGGTGAGGATAGACGATCAAGACCTATGGATTTCGGTGGTGTGTCAGTATTCGGAGGTGTTTCCTGAAGACTTACCGGGGTTACAACCTGATAGGGAGATCGAGTTCTGTATTGAACTAGTTCCTGGAGCTCAGCCAGTTTCTATTCCAGCCTATCGTATGGCACCTGCTGAGATGGAAGAATTAAGAGAACAGTTGGACGATCTGTTTTCCAAGGGCTTTATTCGCAGTAGCACTTCTCCTTGGGGTGCTTCTGTTTTGTTTGCGAAGAAATCTGATGGTTCGTTGAGACTTTGTGTGGATTACCGGAAGTTGAACCAGTTGATAGTGAAGAATAAATATCCTTTGCCAAGGATAGATGAGTTGTTTGATCAACTCAGTGGTTCAAGATTCTTCTCTAAGATTGATTTGAGATCTGGTTATCATCAGTTGAAGATAAGGGAGGATGATATACCGAAGACAGCATTCAGAACCCGAAATGGTCACTTTGAGTTTCTGGTGATGCCATTTGGTTTAACGAATATGATGAATGTCTAATTGTGTACATTTATTATGGAATTAGATCATCATTATACACTTAGAGTTTCATTAAATTCCCTATTTTAAAGCACTTTTGTAGACATAGGCATAAAAGCAAGAATTAGCTCTAATTTGTGCTAAATATTTGTTTCTGTGCAAGTTTCGTTAAATAGGTACAGATTCTAAACTACATGGGATTTTGATCCAATTCTTGAACTCATGGATTCTATACTCAATTATTACTAATTCCAATTCACAAGATCTGCCTAGATTATTTTGAAATGGGTCTCAAATGGACAACATTATAAATTAGACTGCACTCACGTTCAGCCTGACACTCTTTATTTTTTGGCCAATTCTGACCTCATTACAATCTCCAATGGAGTGATTCTTGATGCTGTGGACACGTACACAAAATTATCTAGATGATTTGTTCTTTGAGAAAATTCAAAAGAAGCCGAAATCTGGGTAAAAATATCAGATATTTCTACATGATAAGATCAGCAACCGATTTTGACTCAGCAGAACCTAGCTTCACCAATTTTGCTATAAGTCAAGAAATACATCTCCAATGGATGCAATTTTTGTGGCATACGACTTCTAAGAGATAACGCTTCAAGTTTCTTCTTTGATCAAGACATTTCTCATCCAAATTCATGAAGTTTTAGATATATCTTTGAGAGAGACTAAATCTGCCAAAACAAGTTGCCAACTTGCTCTTATCCTTAGCTTACAAATTTGACTTTGTATCTCTAAATTTTCCTATAAAGAGATGCTTAAGCTAGGCTTAGGAGGCATCTTGGTTTTATAAACTAGATCACTCTCTATATTCTCCTCTTGTTATTCATGATATTTTAATCTTGCTTTGCCTTCAAAGTAGTAAGAGTTTTATGTTTATAGTTATGTTCATATTGTTTTCATACTTGTTATTCTTCTTCATCATGTTTACTTAGTCTTGCATGTTGCTAAGGTGAAAGGGTGAATCTCTTGGGAGAAAGATAGGTATAATCTAAATTCTAGGTAGACTTCATTGTTTATATCCTTTAATCATTGTTATATATATGCTATTTAATTTTCTTAATCAATCTTAATACCCTCCTTGTTAAGTGGTGGGTTTTGATTCATTGTAGTCAACCTTTGGCACAAAAAATACTTAATTCCTTTTGTAGTGGATGTGCTAGGAAGGAATTTTGATTTGTTATAGACATAAGGTGGCATCATGAATGCTTGACCACATTTGCAAGTGTTGGCGTTATCAAAGAAGGTAATTAAGAAAACTATTCTAGTCACATAAATAACTAATAATGAACCTTTAATGATTAATCTTCCGATTGGAACCTCCGTTGTGTGTGAATTCCAATCGAATGATAAAAGATCTTAGGTTATACTTATTTGATGTACCCAAGAGTGGATCTCCTAATCTTAGCAACTATTTAATTTTGCAACTTTATATCGTTATATTTTTGTCATTTTTTTTATATTGTCATAATCATCCTATAACATAATTTCTTCTATCATCTTTATTCCTGTAATATATGTGTTATGGTCTTGTATTATTCACTAACCTTCCTGTGGATCGACCTCGGTCTTATCGAGTAATTTATTACTTTGACACTCCTGCACTTAGGAAAAGACTTCATTAATTTGATCTCATAA
>JXTB01000581.1:3422-85818 GCA_002914805.1 Parasponia andersonii | reverse complement strand
ATAAGTCAAGAAATACATCTCCAATGGATGCAATTTTTGTGGCATACGACTTCTAAGAGATAATGCTTCAAGTTTCTTCTTTGATCAAGACATTTCTCATCCAAATTCATGAAGTTTTAGATATATCTTTGAGAGAGACTGAATCTGCCAAAACAAGTTGCCAACTTGCTCTTATCCTTAGCTTACAAATTTGACTTTGTATCTCTAAATTTTCCTATAAAGAGATGCTTAAGCTAGGCTTAGGAGGTATCCTGATTTTGTAAACTAGATCACTCTCTTTTATTCTCCTTTTGTTATTCATGATATTTTAATCTTGTTTTGCCTTCAAAGTAGTAAGAGTTTTATGTTTATAGTTATGTTCATATTGTTTTCATATTTGTTATTCTTCTTCATCATATTTACTTAATCTTGCATGTTGCTAAGGTGAAATAGTGAATCTCTTGGGGGAAAGATATGTATAATCTAAATTCTAGGTAGACTTCATTGTTTATATCCTTTAATCATTGTTATATATGTGCTATTTGATTTTCTTAATCAATCTTAATACCCTTCTTGTTAAGTGGTGGATTTTGATTCATTGTAGTCAACCTTTGGCACAACAAATACTTAATTCTTTTTGTACCGGTTGTGCTAGGAAGGAATTTTTATTTGTTGTAGACATAAGGTGGCACCATGAATGCTTGACCACATTTGCAAGTGTTGGCGTTATCAAAGAAGGTAATTAAGAAAACTAATCTAGTCACATAAATAACTAATAATGAACCTTTAATGATTAATCTTCCGATTAGAACCTCTGTTGTGTGTGGATTCCAATCGAGTGATAAAAGATCTTAGGTTATACTTATTTGATGTACCCAAGATTAGATCCCCTAATCTTAGCAACTGTTTAATTTTGCAACTTTATATTGTTATATTTTTGTCACTTTTTTTTTATATTGTCATAATTATCCTACAACATAATTTCTTCTATCATCTTTATTCCTGTAATATATGTGTTATGATCTTGTATTATTCACTAACCTTCCTGTGGATCGACCTCGGTCTTACCGAGTAATTTATTACTTTGACACTCCTGCACTTGGGAAAAGACTTCATTAATTTGAATCAGTCAGAATGTACCCGCAGCTTTTATGGTTCTCATGAATCAGATTTTCAGGCCGTTTTTGGATCATTTTGTGGTTGTGTTCATTGACGATATCCTGGTGTATTCCAAGACTCGAGAAGAGCATGCTGAACATCTGGGGATAGTACTCAAGACCTTGAGAGATCATCAGTTGTACGCCAAGAAATCGAAGTGTGACTTTTAGATGTCAGAAGTGAAGTTTTTGGGCCATGTGATTTCTCACGGAGATATTTCAGTCAATCCCACTAAGATCGAAGCTATTCTGGAGTGGGAAAGACCGAGAAATGTGACGGAGGTACATAGTTTCCTTGGATTGGCAGGCTACTACTGTCGTTTTGTGCAAGATTTCTCAAAAATTGCTTTGCCTTTGACGAAGTTGACCAGGAAGGATGTCAAGTTTGTTTGGGATCACGAAAGTGAAGAAGCTTTTGTCAGATTGAAGCAGAGTTTGACCACTGCACCTGTTCTTACTGTTCCTGATAGTAACGAGCCTTATGTGGTGTATATCGATGCTTCAAAGACGGGTTTGGGATGTGTCTTGTTGCAGAATGGTCAAGGTTGTGACTTATGCTTCTAGTCAGTTAAAACCACATGAAAGGAACTATCCCACCCATGATCTGGAACTTGCAGCAGTGATCTTTGCCTTGAAGATTTGGCAATGTTACTTGTATGGTGTGAAGTTTGACATATTCTCCGATCATAAGAGTTTGAAGTATCTCTTTACCCAGAAGGATTTGAACTTGAGACAGCGAAGATGGGTTGAGTATATAGAGGACTATGACTTTGACCTACAGTACCATCCTGGTAAGGAAAATGTTGTAGCCGATGTACTGAGTAGGAAGCCTCTAGCTGCACTAGTGTTTGAAGATTGGAAAACTCAATTGCGATTGGTGATTACAACTTGCAGTACTTCGAGAATGAAGGTGTTGCTTGCCTGAGCAACATTGTGATTTCACCATCTCTTCTCCAGACTGTCCAGCAGAGTCAGTGGCAAGACAGGGAGTTGAGGACAACCTAGAATCGACTTCAAAATGATGAACAGTTAGATGGTTGGAGCACTAACCATGAATGGTTTTTGCTTTTCAATGAGAAGTTGGCTGTAGCTAATGACCCTAATCTTCAAGAAACCATTCTAATAGAGACTCACAAATCAAGGTTCGCAGTACATCCAGGTAGTACTAAGATGTACCGGGACTTGAAATGGCAGTATTGGTGGAAAGGAATGAAGAAAGATGTAGCTACTTTTGTGGCTAAGTGTTTGACTTGTCAGCAAGTCAAGGCTGAACACCAGAGACCAGCTGGATTACTTCAGCCGTTGCCAATTCCGGAGTGGAAGTGGGACAAAATCACGATGGACTTCATGACTAGTTTGCCAAAGACCTTGAGGAAGAACGACGCAGTTTGGATGATAGTCGATCGGTTAATGAAGAGTGCTCACTATATACCGATCCGGATGGACTACTCTCTTACTAAGCTCAGTAGACTATATATGGAGAACATCATACGCTTGCATGGTGTGCCTTCAAGCATAGTAACTGACAGAGATCCAAGGTTCACTTCTAAGTTTTGGAGAGCCTTGCAGAAAGTATTTGATACGCAGTTGGATATCAGTACAGCTCACTATCCTGAGACAGACGGTCAGTCTAAAAGGACCATTCAGATTCTTAAGGACATGCTATGTTGTTGCATACTGGATTTTGGTGGGAACTGGGATGATCACCTTCCTTTGGTGGAATTTGCTTATAATAACAGTTACCAGATCAGTATGGGTGTGGCTCCATATAGGCCGTGTAGATCGCCTTTGTGTTAGGCAGAACCAGAAGAGCATGTTACTCTCGGACCTGAACTGATTGAGGAGACTACTGAGAAGATCAAAGATATCCAAGAGAGACTCAAAGAGATTCAGAGTCGCCAGAAGAGTTATGCTGACCCGAAGAGGCACGAGGTAGAGTTCGATACTGGTGATTCCGTATTTTTGAAAGTGACTCCAAGACGAGGTGTTACAAGATTTGGAGTTAAGGGTAGGCTTGCTCCGAGGTATATTGGTCCCTTTAGGATCACAGAGAGAATTGGACCAGTGGCATATCGCTTGAATCTACCTGCATAGTTGGGTCACGTGCATAATGTGTTTTACGTGTCGATGTTGAAGAAGTACACGCCGGACCCATCTCATGTTGTTCAGTACGTGAATGTACCGATCCAAGAGGATGTGTCCTATGAAGAGCAGCCTGTTCGCTTGTTGGCTAGAGAGTTGAAGGTGCTTCGCAACAGAGAGATACCACTTGTCAAGGAGCTTTGGGAACATCACAAAGAGGACGAGACTACTTGGGAACTCGAGACGGAGATGTACGAGAAGTACCTTCATTTGTTTAACTTTCAGTAAGAAGTTGTATTGTGATGTAAAACCTTGACTTGTATTTTGAATTTCGGGACGAAATTCTTATAAGGAGGGGAGAATGTAAAAACCCGGAATTTTTTATGGTAATTTGGACATTTTTCCAATTTTCCGGACAAAATATTGTGGGGACTAATTTGAAAAAGTTTTGTATAGAGGGACTAAATTGCAATTTTTGTGGGACAAAATTGATAGAGATTTGAAATTTTGGGGACTTATGTCAAAAATTGCACAGCCCTATAAGGTTGGGCCACGTGGCCCTGCTCAACCAATCCCCTCTCTTCTTCTCTCTCTCTCTCCCTGAAAATATCTTTCTCTCTCCTCTCTCGGATCTCTCTCGGCCGCACCACCGCAGGACCGCCTTCGGCAACCGTCCGCCACCCCAACCAGCCGGCGAGCCTCCGCCAGGTTGCCACGAAGCTCCACCACCCCTCGCCGCTTGCTGCCGCCGCCTGTGTCGCCGGAAAAAGCCATTGATGCCGTTTTGACCCTTTTCGGTTTTTCTGTCGTCGGCGACGATTCCGGCCACCATTCGGCCTCAAACTGGTCCCGTTGGATTCGTATCGTCGCAAGGATCATCAAAGTATATATATCTCAACTCCATTTTGCCTGGATTGAAAGTTGTCATTTTTGGGCATTTCGAGTTTAGAGTTGTTGTTCTCGATCCGGCCGTTGGACTGTGTTTTTTACTGCATTTTTGGAATGTACTCGGAAAATGGAGAAGTTTGATATATATATTGTGTGGTTTGGTGATCGGCACAAAAATCGAGATCGGACGGTCGAGATTTTATCTCGTTTTGCGTGCCACTGGTACAGTGTGGGCCCGGACCCGAATTAGACAAGTTATATGTCTAACCTAGCTATTTTGGGTACTAGGAATTCAGTGAAGAGGTCCGTTTGTGGAATTGAAGCTCTGGTGAGAAAGTTGGTTTTTCGCACGAGAACGATCGAGGGCTTGGAATTGGTTCTCGACCCTCCAGGTGATCGTCAACGACACCTTAAGGACTCAATAGTGTGGTGTGGCTATTCTGTTGAGGTAGGGGTTTAGTTACTTTCGTTTTATACCGTTTTTGAGTTAAAACTTATTTTCTGCAGCATATAAGAACAAGTATGTTTTTAATGATTTGAATTATATGTGATGGAATCTGGTTATACGACATATACAGTATTGTTCTGGGAATTTGCTGTGTGCAGGTTATTTTGGGTATATCAAAAATAGGGCCGTTATGCTGCCCGTTTTTCTAGAAAACCCTATTATGCATGTTTTACTGAAAAACCAGAGTATAGTAGTTTTTACACTTCAGTTCTGTATTGCACGTGTCATAGGATCATACATGAGCACTGTGTTAGCATTGTGGGTTTTACAGTGTGGCGCCGCGTGCCCCACCGTCGGTGAAAGTCCGTAAACTCGCGTGAGGTCTTGTTACTTCTGATTTCCTCCCCATTTGGCTGGTGTAGACAATTCGGTTGCCCCTCTAGGTTTGGTAGGTGACACATGGGTGTCCTTCCGGGTATGAGCTTAGGTATCAGGCAGGTTGTTAGATACACTTAGTACTATCATCCTGGATTTCCACAGATGAGAGAATGTGAGCTCATGGGTATGAGTTGATTTGTGTCATGTGCATATGGAGTGATGGTTTTGATTACACTGTTATCTATATATTGGCTCCCAGTCTGGATTATATATATATATATATATATATATATACGTGTGTGTATGTTTTGGATTTGAACTAACCATGCAGGAGATTCCCATCACTGAACTGTTTTTCCCCGAGGTAACTATTTTCCTACTGGGCATTGTATGCTCACCCCCTTACCTTCCTCCTCAGGTGATGTCCAATGCGATCTTGGTGATCAAGAGGAGTAAGAGGTCATCCTGATTGTAGTTTGTCTCTTGGTAATGCTAGGAGTTTGTTGTCGTAGTCTTTGGACTATTTGGATTTTGTGTTAGCATTGAACCAAGATTACTGTTTTCTATTTTGTCTGCAAACTTATGTATACCATTCTGGTATTTGACTTCTGTTGTGGATGATGATGATGATGGGTCATGAAATTTATTTCATGTTTTTAAGTAATTGTTCAATTTATGTTTGATGGTGTTTACGAACTGTGGGAGTGGTTCACGGGATGGAATTCCGATTATTTTATTTAAATGGACCGTTTTTATAAAAACTAGAATTTTTGATACTTTTCAAATAAATCAAGGAATTTCCCACCTTTGTGAAATTTCCATTCTGCCACTAGCCCGGGTTTCGGATCGTGACAATCACTTGTTGGATGATGTGTACATGGTCGAACCACCAAGTTTTATTGATAATCAATTCCTAACACATGTTTGTCGTCTTCGAAAAGCTCTTTGTGGTCTTAAGTAGGCTCCACGAGCTTGGTATTAGGAATTATGCCAATTTTGATTGACCTCTAGTTTTGTTAGTTCTCATGCCAAAACATCTCTTTTTATATATAACAATGTTGGTATCATGATTTACTTGTTTGTCTATATAGATGATCTCATCATCACAAGAAACAATGATGCTCTTTTGGAGACCTTCATCACTAAGATGGCCAAAACTTTCTCCATTAAAGATCTTGACAATCTCTCATATTTTCTTCATATCAATGAAGTATTGGCTAAGCTATTAAACCATCTCTTATCTATCTTAATTCTTTATAGCAAGTATATCTCAAGATTCTAGCTATGAGATAGTCTGGTTCTAAAATTCTCATCGGGTAGAGCACGACTATCTCAAAGCTTGCAATTGGTATGACACTATTTTGCTTTAAGTCCCAAGCTTCAGATTTGGGTGGAGAAGTTCCTATCCATTGGTCAATGGTCATCCCTTTGAAATCGTTTAATTTGCTTTTATTGTGTGATGCATGTGTTTCGGTTGCATAAACTACCATTAAGAAATAATACTAGCTAGACGGTAGTGATGATGTGTTAAAATGTAGCTACCATTTCTAGAAGATTTCACGAAGTAGTGGTAATTTGCTTATTGAGTACATGGCTTGATGGTGCTTGATCAATAACTCCCATGTTAGGGGTTGCATTGTTGTCAGGCTTAGCATAAGGTGCTACTCTTTATAGTAGCTGATTGGCATTAATGGCTTTACGAGGGATTGTCTGATCCCATTATTGTGTAGCATCAATGGTTAGGATGATATCTTGGTCATGTCATTGTGTAGCATTTGTAGCCATCACTTACACTTCTTTATTGGCTATTTCAGAGTCAACAGTTGTCCAATTTTCCATAGAGAATTTTAATGAAAGAATGTTGGAATAGCCCTATTTCTAGTATATGTTATTGATGAAGGTTTTTTCAACTAGAAAACATATCAGATTCAAGATTGGTAGCCAACCAAAAGATGTAAAACAATTCAAAAAAGTAAAATAAATACCAAGTATATGATGGTTCAACCCTAAAAAAATGCCATACATCTACTATAATTTTATTATAAAGAGAGATAGTTATATAATTACTGCAATAGAGTTTATAAATAAGTGTAAAAGTGAATTCATTAAATATGTTACTAAGAATTCCTATTTATAGTGAAAGAGTCCTAGCCAATTATAATGATATAAAATCACGTTACAAGTTTAGATAGTATATTGAACCTTTTAAATAATAGGATAAACTAATATTCTATAGTTGTTTAAATACAAATGGAAGATATCACAACCCAATTCCCAGGTCAGTGGCAGAAAAGGAATTTCACAAATGAAAATTTATAATTTATTTTAGAAAATAATAAAAAGACGACAACTAGTTTACAAAAATAATTCAAATTTTAAATTTTTACAGTTTGTGATCACCAATAGACATAAACTGTTAATAATAGTAATAAAACATAAATATGCATCACATCGTCATCACCAGTGGGCATCATAGATAATACAGGCTAAATCCAAAGTATAAGTCTTAAATATTCTTACAAGTCCAAGGTGAGTATCTAAGTAATTACTAACCACAAATTTTGGGTAAACTTCTTCTTGGATTACTCCGTCCCGGAGTTGCCCAAGGCGCACTGTAAACCACTTGAGAAGGGAATAAAAAGGAGGTGAGCATTTGCATGCTCAGTAGGAATTTTAATTACCCTTTTTGATATGAATGCAACTTTTCAAACCTGCATGGTTAGCACCTTTCCAAAATCCATTTATAAAATAAGTTTGCAAAGAAATCAAAATCATACACAATCATGTTCATCATTGTAAAAATCATAAATCAACCTAGTACAAGTATATACATGAGCTCTTATTCTTCCATCACGGTCTTGTGATACCTCTGTAATAGAGGTGCCCAACATCTTGACACTACCCGGAAGTGTGTCAGCAAATCCTGCGCAGGGGCCTAGGTCTCTCACCTAGTGCTGCAGCAACTCGCCAGCGATCTAAATACTATGATACTAAAATGGAACTCAAGTACGTGATCCTATGGTAGGTGCAATATATCATAGAGTGTGTAATAACCATGCATCAAGTATTTTAAGAAATCATGCTTTAATACTCATTTGGTATTATTCTGGGATTTACAGAAAATCGGACAGTATAACGACTGTATTTTCCCAAAACTAAAATTTTAAACCTGCATAAAAACCATAC
The DNA here is from genome assembly GCA_002914805.1 of Parasponia andersonii. Classification (NCBI taxonomy): domain Eukaryota; kingdom Viridiplantae; phylum Streptophyta; class Magnoliopsida; order Rosales; family Cannabaceae; genus Trema; species Trema andersonii. The sequence continues at coordinate 77,700 of JXTB01000581.1, read as the reverse complement.
AATCCAATCTCAGAACAATCCAATATATCTCAACAGTTCACAAATTTATCAAATATCTAATCAAACCATTGAATTCCATAAAAATTGATATTTTCAAGAAATAGGTCATAATGCACATTCTAAATCAAAATAAGTATAAAACTTGGTAATTGAACCCTTACCTCACTAGAATAGTGATATCACGCTAATGGGTCCTCAAGATGCCATTGAACGATCGTTTGGAGGGTCGGGAACCAATTCCAAGCCCTCGATCGCTCACTTGTGAAAAATTAACTTTTCAACGGAGCTTCGAATTGACAAACAAATCTCTTTACTGAACTCCTAACACCTAAAATAGCTAGATTAGACATATGATTCGACCAGTTCGGGTCCAGGCCGACACCGGACTGGTGTCATACAAAACGAGACAAAATCTAAGCCGTTAGATATAGTTTTTCATGCCGATCACCAAATATAGTCAATATATATATCAAACTTCACCATTTTCCGGGTACATTTCAAAAATAACAACAAAAACGAATTCTGACGGTCGTATCAAAAGTCGAACTCGAGCTCAAAATTATGCAAAAATGGCGATTTTTAATCCGGACAAAATGGGATCGTGATATATATACCTGGAGAAAGCCCATGACGAGAGGATTTGATCGCCACTAGTTTTGCGGCTTTTTGTCGCTGGAATTCACGCCGACGAGCGGCGGAACCACGGCAGAGCTTCGCTCCCTCCCGCGGCAATGCAGCGGTCCGGCGTCTCGGAGCTCTGGCTGGGTGGCGCGCTCGTCTCGTGCAGTGGTGGGCACTCCAAAGAGAGAGAGAACGGCAGAAGAGAGAAAGAGAGAGAGATGACTGAGGGAGAGAGAACGGGAGAGAGAAACCGTGAGGGGGGATGAGCGGGTGAGAGAGAGTGAAAAAAAAGAAGATCTGATTTTTTTTTTTAAATTTGGTCTAAAGACTCTTTTGCCCTCTTAAAAAACAAGATTTTACATTCTCCCCTCCTTACAGGAATTTCGTCCCGAAATTCAAAGTACAAGACATAAATTAAAGTACAACCTCAAGTTGAAAGTTAAACAAATGAGGATACTTTTCATATATCTCGGCCTCAAGTTCCCAAGTTACTTCTTCTTTCTTATGATATTCCCAAAGAACTTTGACAAGCAGTATCTCTCTATTGCGAAGCACCTTGAGTTCTCTCCCCAGTATTCGAACTGGTTGCTCTTCATAAGTCACATTCTCTTGGATAGGTACTTCTACATATTGGACCAGGTGAGACATGTCAGGTATGTACTTCCTGAGCATTGAAACATGGAATACATTATGTACTCGACCCAACTGCGGTGGTAGATCCAGATGATGAGCAACAGGTCCAATTCTTTTAGTAATTTCGAATGGCCCAATATACCTTGGAGCTAACTTCCCTTTAACTCCAAATCTTATGACTCTATGCATTGGCGTAACCTTCAAGAATACTCTGTCACCAATGTCAAACTCTACCTCATGTCTTAAGGTGTCAGCATTGCATTTCTGGCAACTTTGAATAACCTTGAGTCTTTCTCTGATCTTGTTAACCTTCTCGATAGTCTCTTATACTAGCTCAGGCCCAAGAGTAACACGCTCCTTTGTATCAGACCAACACAAGGGTGATCTGTAGGGTCTTCCATATAGTACCACAGATGGAGCCATACCAAGACTAGTTTGGTAGCTGTTGTTGTAGGCAAACTCCACCAATGACAGGTGATCATCCCAACTTCCACCAAAATCTAGTATACATGAACGAAGCATGTCCTCTAGGATCTGCATAGTCCTATCAGATTAGCCATCTGTCTGAAGATGATGAGTTGTACTAAGATTCAGTTCTGTTCCCAAAGCTCTCTAGAACTTTGATGTAAATCTTGGATTTCTGTCAGAAACTATGCTTGATGGTACCCCATGTAAGCGAATAATATTATCCATATAAAGACGACTAAGTCAGGAGAGTGAAAAGTCAATCCTGATCGGTATGAAGTATGCGGTCTTTGTCATCCGATCAACTATCACCCAAATAGCGTCATTCTTTCTTTGAGTCTTTGGTAGGCCTGTCACAAAATCCATGGTGATTTTATCCCATTTCCATTCCGGAATAGGTAAAGGCTAAAGTAGTCCAGCTGGCCTCTGGTGTTCTACCTTGACTTGCTGACAAGTTATACACTTAGCCACAAAAGTAGCTACCTCTCGTTTCATATCTTTCCACCAGTACTGCCTCTTTAAATCATGGTACATTTTAATGCTACCAGGATGTACTATGAACTTAGACTTGTGAGCCTTAGTCAGAATAGTTTCTCTAAGATGAGGGTCATTGGCTACAGCTAGCCTTCCATTGAAAAGCACAAACCCTTCTTTATTGGTACTCCAACCATCTAACTGCTCACTATTCTGAAGTTGGTTCCAGACCGCTCTCAATTCTTTATCTTGCCATTAACTTTGCTGTGCTATCTGGAGGAGTGATGGTGTAGCCACAATGTTACTAATACAAGCAGTTTTCTCATTTTCGCTATACTCCAAGTTATAGTTACCAATGGTAACCGAATTCTTCCAATCTTCTAGTATCAACGAAGCAAACATGCAATGAGACTTTTTACTCAAAGCATCAGCTATAACATTAGCTTTTCCAGGATGATACTGAAGTTCGAAGTCATAGTCCTCCATATACTCAACCCATCTTCTCTGTCTTAAGTTCAAGTCTCATTAAGTGAATAGATACTTCAAACTCTTATGGTCAGAATAAATCTCAAACTTCACACCATACAAATAGTATCTCCATATCTTAAGAGCAAAGATCACAGCTGCTAACTCTAGATCATGAGTGGGGTAATTCTTCTCATATGGCTTCAACTGATGGAAAGTATAAGCTACTACCTTGCCATTCTGCATTAAGACACATCCCAATCCTGAACCAGAAGCATCGGTATACACCACATAAGGTTTATTATTGTTATGAACAGTAAGAATAGGTGCAGTTATTAATCTCCTCTTCAATTCCATGAAAGCTACTTCACAATAATCATCCCATACAAACTTGACATTCTTCCTCGTCAACTTTGTCAAAGGCATTGCAATTCTTAGAGAAATTCTCAACAAAGCGGCGGTAATAATCTGCTAGACCAAGAAAACTTCTTATCTCAGTTACATTCTTTGGTCTTTCCCATACTAGAACAGATTATATCTTGGAAGGGTCAACATAAATTCCTTCATGAGATATAGCATGTCCTTAGAATTTCACTTCCGTCATCCAGAAGTCACACTTGGATCTCTTGGCATAAAGTTGGTGATTCCTCAAGGTCTTAAGCACAATTCTCAAGTGCTTAGCATGTCCTTCTCAAGTTTTAGAATAGGTCAAGATATCATCGATGAAGAGAACCACAAATCGATCAAAATAAAGTCTGCAAATTCTGTTCATAAGGTCCATGAATGCTGCTGGAGCATTAGTCAGATCAAATGGTATAACTAGGAACTCAAAGTGGCCATAACGAGTCCTGAATACAGTTTTCGGTATGTCTTCCTCCCTGATCTTCAACTGATGATAACCATATCGGAGATCAATCTTGGAAAAGAATCTTGATTCACCTAGTTGATCAAATAGTTCATCAATTCTTGGCAAAGGATATTTGTGCTAGACTGTTAGCTGATTCAGTTTTCTGTAATCCACATAGAGCTTAAACGTTCCATCAGCTTTCTTGGCAAATAGGATAGGAGCACCCCATGGAGAGGTACTACTCCTAATGAATCCCTTTGATAAAAGATCATCCAGCTGACTTCTTAACTCAGTCATTTTTGTTGGAGCCATGCGATAGGCTGGAATAGAAGCTGACTGAGCCCCGGGAATCAAATCAATGCAGAATTCGATCTCCTTGTCAGGTGGTAGCCCCAGTAATTCCTCGGAAAAAATATCTGGAAACTCGCTAACCACTGATATCCAAGGGTACTGATCGGCTGTTGCCATCTCACCATCGATAGTAAATAAATTCCCATAGCACTCTAGCTTCTTCCTTCCACCTATGCATGCTTTCAGAATAGGACTCGATTTCAAAGGATTTAAGTGAGCTTGGTAAATAACAGGATGCCCATTCATTGGAAGAGAGTCACTTTCTTGTTGAAATAGTCAACAGTTGCTCGGTACTTGGATAGCCAATCCATACCGAGAATCATATCAAATTGTTGCAAAGGTAACACATCTAAATCTGCTAGTAGCTTCCTATCATCAATCACAACAAGACAACCATGACAGATAGTAGAAACATCGGTAACTCCACCTATAAGTGTTCCCAAAGTCAATACATGGTCCAACAAAGAACATTCCAATCCCAACATTTGAGCAAACAACATGGAGATGAAAGAATGGGAAGCACCGGTATTAAATAAGACATGAGCCCAAGAATGAGAAATAAGAATCATACCATCAACAACACCTCTGTCAGTGTGGTCCTGAGTTTTATCTACCTCTCCAACCGCATAGGCTTGACCAGACGCTTTTCCTTTTCCCTTGTTTTCTCTTCCTTGACCTGGGCGACTGTTACTAGTTCCTGGACCAGTACTGGTATATCTACGCCCTCCTTGGTTTCCAGAACTTTGTGGAGTCTGGAAATTCTGAGTATAGCCTTGGTTATAACCTGAACTTTATGGTCTATACTGATGCTGGTATTGAGAACCATAAGACTACTGATAAGAAGTGGAAGTGAATACCTGAGACTGGGTATGAGATTGCACTGGCCTCGTCTGACTGCCCTGAAAAGGAACTGAGGCACTCTGACTTCCCTGTGATCCTCCTTGAGACAATGAAGATCCCTATTGACGGTAGGGGCAAGCTTTCTTCTGGTGGCCTTGCTGTCCACAATTAAAGCATCCATAAGGTCCATAGTGACTTTTTCCTGAAGAGCCACTATTGTTACTACTCCCACTATTCTGAGAGTTTTGCCCTTGCTATTGCCCTTGGCTCTTCTTGTTCATTTTCCTCTCGTTGCCCTTGTTTCTTGAATGATCTCTCGTTGCTGACCGATCATTAAGAAAAGCCTCAGCTTTTTGGGCTACAGCAACTAAGTCAACCAGATTGCTAAAGGTTTAGGTCACAACCTTTTCTAAGATGGCTGGTCTCAAAGCCTCTATGAACTTGACAATCTGGAGGGTAGGGTCCATCCCGGGTGCATAAGCATATTGTGCTAACTCCATAAACTGCACATAATACTCATTCATTGTCATGTCACCCTGCTTGAGCCGTTCATACTCTCTAATCGTAGCAGTTCTATGACTAGCATTAGCATAATAACTCCTGAATAATTCCTCAAAGGCATCCTAAGTCATGTCAGTCACGTCCTGGGTCAACTTGACTGTCTTCCACCAATTAATAGCTCCATCAGACAGCTTATAAGTGGCAAATATTACTTGGAACTCTGCTAGCATCCCAATAGTTGTGAAGGTCCTCTTGACATCTCTAAGCCATCTCTCAGTTGAGGTGGGATCAGGTCTCCCATCGAATGATGGTGGATTGAGCTTCATAAAGTCCTTAAAGAAACTAGCCTAACGAGCTTTAGACCCGATAATGCTCGTAAAGCATTATATAAGTCGGCCAGAGTGTCAGGGGCTTGCTGTTGTGGTAGAGGTGTTTCAGCCCTAGGCTTTTGCCTCGGTATTCTTCTCCTTGGAGGCATTATAGTTCTGTATTCATATGCCAAAGTGTTAGCGAGATAGTGATGCAATTACTTTGAAAAAAAAAAAAGAAGTCACAATCTAGTATAATGGTATCACATCCGAGGTAATTAAACCTCTGCTCTGATACCAAAAATCTTCTATCACGATCCAATTCTCGAGTCAGTAGTAGAAAAAGAATTTCACAAGTGAAAATTTATAATATATTTTAGAAAATAATAAAAAGACGACAACTAGTTTACAAAAATAGTTCAAATTTTAAATTCCCACAATTTGTGATCACCACTAGATATAAACTGTTAATAATAGTAATAAAACATAAATATACCTCATATCATTATCACCAGTGGGCATTATAGATAATACAGGCTAAATCCAAAGTATGAGCCGTAAATATTATTACAAGTCCAAGGTGAGTATGGATTACATGCCAGTCTTTTACACTAGCCTCTGAATAAGAGTATGAGATAGGAACTGTGCGTAGCACTCCTCTTGTATTTTTAATAGGTAAATAGGTTACCCGTAATACTCTATACCTGTACCTACTAGCCATGAGAAGAAACATGAATAGAAATATGAATAGGGTAAGACATAATTCTTTTCGATCGGTAAGATAGTGGAATAGGCAATATATGACCCATATCATGCCAGCTGCAATTCCTAATCAAACTTGACTCTAGCTGTAATAATTTCATGAAAATTAGGTTCAGAGCTATCTTTGGTCCCAAGTTTTTTTTTTGTTTTTTTCTTCTTTTTTTTTTTAAAGGTTATTCTTTTAGTTATCAGTTTGTTATCTTTTTTATGTATGAAATCTAATTTTAGCTTTTTTTTTTCCTATGATTTTAATGATGGTTTAGTTTTAGTCAAGATTATTCTCAATTTTTTGAAATTAAAATAAGCTAAGAAACACAATTATCTCTTTATAATTTGTTAGTTATGAAAATATCACCCTAATTTTGTGGAGCTTCTTTATAAATAGCAGTTTTAGAATCCAAAATTTTGTCCTATAGTAGCTAGCCCAATATATTTGGAGTATATCTTTTTCTTTTTTTTTTAAAAATACCAAAATTACCTTTATTATGGTTTTAAACCTAAAATAGTCACTTGATAAACCTTATTTACCTTAACTAGTAAAAAAAAAACTCAACTAGTCAATTGACAAAACTTAACCAGTCAGTAGATAATTCTCATCAAGTAAGAAAAAATTATGGACAAATTTAGAACTTTAAAATAAAAATTGTTATAAAACCTAAAACAATAATTAAAAAAAATATTGTTGAGGGTAAAAACTTAGTTCCATGAAAAACTAGGGTCTAATTTCCTCGGAAATGGACTTGGTTATAAGTATTTTTGATTAAAATAACTTGTTTTAGGAGTATCATAGTATTTTTGTGATAGGTGTCACTATTTAAGTAACTATAAAATTATAATTTTTTTAGAGCCAACTTATCATAAATTATGTGACATAACACTCTAAGATCATAGAAAAATCATTTTTCAAAACATTTATCGAAAAGTCATTTTAGTCCTGCTTCTTCTTATTACTACTATCTACGCCGATTTCTCTTTAGAGAAAATGATATGGATAGAACTAATTTGGGCCAAAATAATTTTTTTTTGTATATTTTTCTAAAAATAATATTTTTAATAATATCAATGACTTTTTGATCTTAGGTCAAATATTTCTTGACCATAAAAAAAATTGTTATTTAAAACTTTTTCATGGTCAAGATTTCCTTAATACTTTTAAAAATGTAATTTTTGAAAACAAATGCAGAAAAAGTTATTTCGGCCCAAGTTAGTCCCATGTCCTCTTCTCTTTCCCTCTGTCGGTTAAGCCCAGTTTGCTAAAGCCCAACCACGCAGTTCGTCCCAGTCAGACGGCCTCTTTGTCTTTGGTAAATAAACTCCCCCTCAAAAGACTTCCAACCGCCAAATCCGAAACCCCATTTTCCCGCCAAATCCCTCGAAACCTAAAAAAGGTTCGAAATTCACATGTTTCTTTATACAAGGAAAAAGATAATAGAAAAAATGGCCGAAAAACACCTCCAAACCCAGTCTCTATAGATCTACTACACAACCCAAGTCCTCGGCAGCCATGAAAGTCCGATCGGTGAAGCTGAGAGAAGCCCACAAAGCTCCCACCAATGGGTGTCCTTCGTTCTGCTCCGTGGTGTGGGACCAGCAGGCCCAGCACCTCGTCACCGCCTCCTCTTCCGACCCAACCGTCTCCATCCACAACCCTCTCCTTCCTTCCGCTCCTCCCAAGCTCCTCCGCCACCACCGCGATGGCGTTACCGCCATCGCTCTCAGCCCCAACTCCACCTGCCTTGCTTCTGGTTCCATCGATCACTCCGTCAAGCTCTACAAGTTTCCTAGTAAGTTTCTTTTTTTTTTTTTTTTTGATTGAATCAATTTATTTTACTATAATTGGTTTTCGGGCTCGGATGGTTGAAATTACCCTGTTTGATTTGTGGGTTCTCACTCTTCTGATTCAATTTTTAGATTTAGCTACTTAAAAAGAAGGACTTGCCAATTGTTAAAACTATGGTGGGATTTTGTGCTTGGATTGTTGAAATTACCATTTTTCGATTTTGGGTTCGGACTCTTCTGATTATATTTTAAGATTGAGCTACTGTTTATTTTTATTTTTATTTTATTTTGTTGGGGGGAAAAAAGGACTTGCAAATCGCTGGTAACCCTTTTTGATTTTATTTCTTTTCAAATTTGATTATGAGCAGGTGGGGAGTTTGAGACTAACGTAACCCGATTCACGCTGCCAATAAGGGTCCTGGCATTTAATAAATCAGGGACCTTGTTGGCAGCTGCTGGGGACGACGAGGGAATTAAGCTTATCAATACTGTAGACGGTTCAATTGCTAGAGTTCTCAAAGGGCATAAAGGACTTATAACTGGCTTAGGTTTTGACCCCAATAGTGAATACTTAGCTTCTATTGATTCAAATGGCACCCTCATATATTGGGAACTTCAATCCGGAAGTACCCTTCATACCCTTAAAGGCATTGCCCCTGACCTTGGTTTAGACCTTTCTGTTATGAACGTACTTAGCTGGAGTCCTGATGGGGAGACCTTAGCTGTTCCGGGGTTAAGAAATGATGTGGTGATGTATGATAGAGACACAGCTGAGAAACTATTTTCATTAAGAGGTGATCACACACAGCCTATTTGCTTCTTGGCTTGGTCGCCTAATGGTAAATACATGGCTACTGCAGGTCTAGATAAGCAGGTTCTTGTATGGGATGTTGACAAAAAGCAGGACATTGATAGGCAGAAATTTGATGTGAGAATTTGTTGTTTGGCTTGGAAGCCAACAGGTAATGCACTGGCTGTAATTGATGTTATGGGCAAGTATGGTGTCTGGGAATCGGTCGTTCCGTCTTCTATGAAATCTCCCACCGAAGATATTCCTAATTTACATACAAAGAATAGCAATGGGCTTCTATTCTTTGAGGAAGAGGATCAACAGCCTAGTGTCTCAGGTAGTTTAAGTGATCTTGGTGAAGATAGCCTTGGGGAATCTGAACCACCTAGCAGGAAAAGACAAAGAAAGCAGTCTGCATATGAGAATGATTTTGAGGAGGATGGTTTTGAGGAGTTGAGTTTGTCTCTGAAAGTTGAATCTTGTAAAAAGCCACACCATATGCACAAGGCTAGCAAAGAAGATGCAAATGAGGTACAAAGAAGCAAAGGGACATCTTCTAGGCTAAAAATGCAGGAGGCCTTTCAGCCAGGTGCTACTCCTATGCAGCTTGGAAAAAGGCGATTTTTGTGCTACAACATGTTAGGAAGTATAACAACAATGGAACACGATGGATACTCCCATATAGAGGTAACACACGATTTTCACTTTCCAATACTCTCTCTCTCTCCACATTGCACATTTTAATTCAGCATTTTGTTTTAGCCATGATGGCCTCTATGTATGTCACTACTAATAATGTATTTCATTGAACACAGATAGATTTCCATGATACTAGCAGAGGTCCACGAGTTCCCTCAATGAATGATCATTTTGGTTTTACAATGGCTTCGTTAAATGAGAAAGGAAGCGTATTTGCAAATCGTTGCAAGGGTGAGAAGAACATGAGTACTCTAATGTATCGTCCATTTAGTAGCTGGGCAAATAATAGTGAGGTTAGGCCATTTATCTTTTCCAGGTTTCAGCATTCATGCTTTTATTGATGTGGAAAAATGAGATTAGAGATGAATTTAGCTATCACCACATGCCTTTTTATTTTCCGTGTATAACGAATGCGGAATTTTTTTTATATGCTAACTTATACTGCATAATGCAACCCCAGTGGTCTATGCGATTCGAAGGGGAAGAAGCGAAGGTTGTGGCGCTCGGTACATCCTGGGTGGCTGCAGTTACAAGTCTTAATTTTCTTCGCATCTTCACAGAGGGTGGTTTGCAGGTTTCTTCATACAGATATTTTCCTTTATTTTTAAAATTTGAGACATGGTTGATATAGTAATATTTACATGCAAGTAGATCTGTTAGTTGAGATTTGTTAGTTGAATGCAGAGACAGTTCCCTTCTTTTCTTTGACAAAGAAAAAATCATGCAGCTGAAATTTGTAAGAGACAAAACATGTCCTTTCAAGTTTCACCTTTCTACTGTGCCTGAATAATGAAGCATTGTTGTCATTCTATTCGGTTGTCTTTGACATTTAATCTCAGTCATGGTAATAATGTGGATTTCATCGCAGAAGCATGTCCTCTCGCTGGATGGACCTGTGGTGACTGCATCAGGCTTTGAGGATGAACTTGCAGTTGTTACTCATGCTGCTGAGTGTCTCCCTTCAAATGAACAGGTGATTTTTATTTTTATTTTTTTATTTTATTATTATTTTTAAAATCCTTTAAATGGTCCTTTTTATTGGAAAGCTGATGGTCCAGGGAGCAGTTAAACTTAACTTATTATAACTTCAAGAAAAGTACATTTACAAGCTCTAAAACAACATATCTTCAGCATCTTGTTGGTAAATTGATCTACCAAGTAAAGAGTACTTTAAAAGCTGTTAACCTGCCCCTGGCAGAAGCCATTTGAATTGATGGTTGCCTTTGCATGGTTCTTCCTGGCTCACATGTTTGCTGAAATTAGAGTTTGTTTGCAGATGCTGGAGTTTAGAATATTTAACATATCTAATGGGACCCAGCCGCTTAGAGGACGATTGCCATTAACTCCTGGCTCGCATCTAACATGGTTTGGGTTTAGTGATGAAGGGCAATTGAGCTCCTACGATTCGAAGGTATTCTTACAATGTTTCGAGTTCACATAATTTTAATCCTTGCCATTACTCCTAGACATTAGAGCTGAGATATTACTGAAATTTGTAGGGTGTGCTGAGAGTTTTTACAAGCCAATTTGGAGGTAGTTGGTTGCCACTCTTCAGGTTTGTAATTATCTTATGAAGGAATAACAATACCTAGTATAATTGAAATGGTTTCTTTCAGAAGTTTAAAAGCTGGAACTTGGTTAATGATTAAGATCCCCACGATGCAGTGCTAGTAAAGAAAAGAAGTCTGATGAAAACTACTGGGTGGTTGGATTGAATGCAAGCAAATTGTTTTGTATTGTATGCAAGAATCCCGAATTGTTTCCACAGGTATGGATAATTTTCACCTGCTTGCTTTGTTTTCCTTCAACAGACATATCTTGACTCTCTCGTTTTCAGGTTATGCCAAAACCAGTTCTCACTCTGCTGAATCTGTCATTACCTCTTGCATCATCTGATCTGGGAGCAGATGCCCTTGAGAATGAGTTTATTCTGAATGGCATGCATCTCTCGCAGGTTTGAGGCCTATTCCGTATCACATTCCTTGTCATTATTCTCACCGTCATATCATGTTATGTGCCTGTTTTGCCCGTTAGAACCATCAAATTTTATCATATGTAATTCAGCAAACAACTGCGTGTTTTATGGTCTTGTTATTTCTTTTTTAATCTTTTGACAATCTGCTTTGGAAACTTGTAAGATGTATCTAGTGACAATATTATTTGATGTATAAAACTTACAGATACAGAAACAAGTAGAGGAAATTTCTGGTGCTGGCTTGGACACTACTTTACTTGATGATGAAGCTTTCAATGTAGAAGCAGCTCAAGATAAATGCATCCTGAGGCTTATTGCATCTTGCTGCAATGGTCAGCCTCTTTACCCCTTTTGTTAACCTTCGATCCTGTACAAAATGGTTTATAATATAAGTTGCATTTATTGCTTCTGGTGGTTATTCCAGGTGATAAGCTTGTGAGGGCAACTGAACTTGTTAAGCTTTTGTCACTAGAGAAGTCGGTCAGGGGGGCAATTAAGCTTGTTACTGTTTTGAAGCTTCCAAATTTGGCTGAACGATTCAACAGCATATTGGAGGTTAGCAATCCATACTCCAAACAAGAGTCGCAGTGCTAGGGTCAACTAGATTAATAGTTATTCTGTTTCTATTATCTCTATTTTTCTTATTTTTAGTTGCAATGTAACAGGAGAGACTACTTTCTGAAAGTAAAGGGACTTGGCAAACCATTCTCCCTAGTTCAAGTCGCTATGCGTTGACCAAAGATCTTGCATTTACTAAGTCTTCAGCTTCTACTGAAAGGAGTAGTCATTTAGAAACCAATGGTTGTCTATTATCATCGCCAATATTGTCTGCCCCACTATTTACAAAGAAAGCGAAACCTCAAGGAGCTAAAGTTGAAGTGGAAAACCAAACTGCAAAGTTGGATGATACTGGAAAGGGAAAGAAGATAGAAGAGGTGAAAACTGCTGCCAAGGTGAATAATACAGGAGAATTGAAAAAGGTAGGGGAGTTGAATCCTGTACAGCCTACTCGCTCTTTTAATCCTTTCTCAAAATCATTGAACAATCAAGAAAAGAAGGCAGAAGTAGATCAAGTACAACCTAATCGCCCGTCCAATCCATTCTTGAAGTCTTCTGTCAAGTAAGTCTTCTCAGTTAATGAGAAAATGAGAGATTAAAGCACAAGATTGTAAAAATAAGATAATATGATGTAATTTGGACAGCTCCGTTGGAGCTGCATAGTCCAGAAAGTTTCATGTATTAGAGAATGGAGAGTTGCTACCGTTAACTGGTGAGGAACATGGCAATGTGGCTTTTGTAATTATGTATTAATTAATGAGAAAAACACCAAATCTTTCTTGTTCTTAGGCATTTGCTCATCAAAATGTTGAGTTTCAATTCCACACAAATAAAGAAGTCATAATTTTCTCTCTTTATATATATATTGATCAAGTCATAATTATTTGTTGATAAGATATATTCTTGGCAACAAGTTTTGCATAGTCGTTATCCTGAGAGGCACAAGTCTCCACTAATTTTCTTGCCAAGAGCATTGAGTTGGAAAACATTAGTTTATACCCTTCAGGACTAGAAAAACAAAATAAGTGGAAATACCTTTTATAATGGTTATATTTGTTTCTCCTAATAATTGGTGGTACCGTGGTGGACCTCTTTAATTATATGTATCAGACTGATAATTGGAGGTAGGTCCTCAATGCTTCCAAAATTTCTTCTGGTGGCTTGATGCCAGTTCTATGCATGTGCCTTTCTACTTCGAGCCCATGACTGGGATTATTTCTTTTGAATCTATCCAATCCTTTCTCCAAGGCAAGGAGACAAAAAGGAGAGGAATGACAATACCTTTGCCATTATACCGTTACTTTACCTCGTAAAATAATGGGTATGTGAATTTGGCAATTGGTGCCCTGATCGTTTTGCTTCCATCAATTCCTTGGTACTATAGACGGTGAAACTTCACTAATTGAAGTAAAAATAGTCTTATCGTCATACTCTGGTTCTGGGTGTGAGATGTAGTTTGCTTTTCTGAGTTTTTCTTTTAGCATTATTATTAATATAATTAGATAATTAACTCATTTACTGTAGACTATAAGATTAGAAATTTGATTGAATATTTGATTTTCAAAAGAAATTGAATTGAAATGGATTAAAAAAATAAAAATTGGACTGGATTAGGTGAGATGAGATTAGTTTTGCTTTTGTTTGAATTTTATTTAATCCTTGTAAAAAAAAAATTCTTGTATAACTTTTGTTGTAGAAAAACCACAGGTAAAATCCATTATCATTGTTTATTTATATTATAAATTTTATATGGTATGTAATCTATGTACAATGACCTTTTTTCTTTCGGTTCAATTTTATTTTATTCCTTGCATATTTGATTTGATTTTGATTTATGATCAAAATTGTAAATTAAGTCACACCTTAAATCCACATTCAATCTGATTCAATTCATAGACAAAAGATGTCAAAGTATACAATATAGAGAAGAAATGATTGCTGAACACCATTGAATCAATTGTGGGATCTTATTCTTTACTGATAGGGAAATACTAATTACCCCTTAGAACTTTTACTTCTATTAGGCTTGCTTAAGACATTCAATTGATGGTTGGAATTAAAGTCGTCTCAAGTCCCAACTTTCAAGCTACTTTTTTCTATCCTTTTATCTTTTAAAGCAAAACTTTAAAGTCACTTAAGTTAGATAATTATCTTTTTTTTTTTCTTAAAGCTAAGCCTAAACTATTTCATTTAGTCATTTTTCTTTTAATGAGAATAGCTAACATCAAATGTTTGTGAATCCAGCCTAAAAATAAATAGATAACGACGTAACATAAATATTTCATGAGTTTTGACTAAAATAACAAAATATTCCATTTGATTTTGTGAAAAATTTGGAAATCAAACAAAAATACCCTCTTATAGTAATTTTTTTTGGATAATATCATTTTTATACCTTTGATTTTGACCTTTTGTTCAAATTGTATTTTATATTTTGATTATTATTAATATTGATCTTTAGATTTAAAATCTGTTACAATTTTATACCCTTACATCAATTTAGAATAGTTAATTAACCAAGATGCCGTTGACAAAAATTGAAAACTATATAAAAACTGATCTAATAATAAGTTTATTAAATCATCTTTGTAAATTAATTGCTCTAAATTAGTATCAGTGTATAAATTTATAACAAATTTTAAATCTTAGAATTAATATTGATAATAATCAAGATACAAAGTACAAACTGAACAAACTATCTTGTATAAAAATAATATTATCTCTATTTTTTGTTCACGTATAAATTTTTTCCCCTTGTATTTAACTCATGGGTGACACTTACACAGATGATTTTGCTGTCTTTAGAAACTTAAATTGGATTGTGTGGCTTAGCAGACACTCTAGAAACAGTACTTAATTATCCAAATAATACATGAAACCTAAAACTTATTCTAGGGATTGACATGGCTTTGTCTACAACCATCTATTACTATTCTAGTATTACTATTATTTCCATTTTTTTCCATTTTCTTTTCCAAATTTTACCTTAAAGCTTGTTTCAAAAAAGAAAAATAAAATTACATTCTTTCTCTCCTCTTTCTCTCTCTGGTTGCCTCCTCTCTTTTTTTTTTCTTCCTCTCCTACAACCGTTGTCTCTCCCTATGACAGAGGGGTTAGTCCCCCTATCTAGTATGTGTTCTTATTGTTTTTTTTTTTCTCCAAATAATCCTTCCATTTATGAAGACAATTTTTATCAAAATCTAGATTTATGATATTCTGAGTACATCCAAATCTAAATTTGTAATGATTTAAGTTATTCTTAGTATTTTTACTTTTACTATTATTATTGTCTTTCATATTTATATCCTCTTTTATTCGATTTGGGAGCTTGTTACTATTGTAAATCGGAATTGACATAATTTTTTCTAGTGAATCAATCAAAAATGTTAATTCGGATAGTGAAAAATCAAAACAAGTCTTTGAAGAACTCTAATACATCATTCATAGAGGCTTCGTTTGGGGTTACTTCTAGATTTTGTTTTTAACTTTTAAAAGCCGTTAGCGAAAAAAAAGGAAGAGAGAGGCATTTAGTACGTTATTGTTTTTGATCAGCAAATTCTAAAAATTGTTGTATAACTGCTATTTTAAGCAGAATTTGAAAAATAGGGTAAGAGTTGCTTTTTAAAACTAATTTTGCTGTCATAATACAAATTATCTAAAATGACATTTTACAGCATACATAACCTATAGTTTACCAAACATTAGATGCTACTTTTAAACAACACATTAATTTTGTAAATTAAATTTACTAAATACTTAAACTTTTTTCTTACAACTACTTTTTGCTCCCAGCATAATTACAACAAAACTGCAACATAACACGATAATACCAAAATAGTTTAAAATTTTTTTCCAAAATCATTAATGGGAATTTTCTTTTGTTATGAGATTTTGAAGGTTTTTTTGTTTTCAAGTTTATAAATCCTTATTGTAAGAAGTTCCTAATTTGATTTACTATTGTAACCATTATTTGAATTTCACAATATTATTTCCCTTAAAAAAAGAAAAAGAAAAAGAAAGGAATGATGTCTGCCTTAAACCGAACGCGTCTAAGGAACCTCTTTTTTTTTCCTTATGATTTGTCTTTGATTCACACATGACACGTCTACACTACATATCTCACTTATTCCAAAAGAAGAAAAAAAAAAAAAAACAAAAGGGCCAAATATCTCTTCCTCTCCTTCCCATTGGTTTGCTAAGAAACCTCTTGCCTCTCTCCCGTGCACCACAAAATTCTAAGCTCCACACCACAAAAAGCGAGGTGGGCACTTTCGTAATTTCATTCCAAACGCCTTATAGATCTAAACTCTCTCACCACCTGAAACCAAAAAGCTCGAAGAAATCACATCAATGGCGGAGGTCACCTATCTTCGTCCCCACGAATTAGAAGACGACCCTACCCACCCTGACCAAACCCTGGTCCTTGACTCTCTTCCCTACTGGTCTCACCACGACTTCGACCTCTACGCTTCCGATCCCGAATTCCTACCGTCCGAACACTCCATCCACGCACAGATTGCCGTCCACGAAGATGACGTTTTCTCTCAGCACGAATCCGCCATTAATGTACGGTGCTTAGACGACGGAGACGTTTCGGAGCCCGGTTCGATTGCCCACGACAATATCATGGACCGGGAGAACCAGGTCAATTTCGTCATGGATCTATTCCAGCAACGCGTCGAGCAATCTCAGGTAATGGGTCTTCGTGATTTGGGGTCTGAGACCCTCGACGAGTCGAATTTCGGGGTGATTGAGGGAAATTGCGATGTGGGTATTGATGGTTTGGACCTGGATTTAGGGTTAGGGTTAGGGATTGATTTGGGAATGGATAGGCATTGTTTAGAGGTTGATGGTGAAGATGATTTCTTTGTGGCGAGGAGGGTTTCTGGGTCGGAGTCTGGTGATGCGTCGTCTAGCGTAAGAGGGGTGGAGTGCTTTGCGAACTGTATTAGGCTTGTTGGGTTTGGTTCTGATTCAGATGAGGAGGATAATGGGGTTATTGGAATCGATTTGAATTCTGAGGAAGCTTATGGTTTGGACCATATTCATGATGAGAATGAGGATGATACAAGTATTCCTCTTTGCTGGGATTCGCTTCAATTGGAGGATCACAGAGAAACCATTGAAGATTTTGAGTGGGAAGAAGTAGATGGTCGTGTTGATGAGAGAGAGGTTTTAAGTATTTCTATGGAGGCTGATAATGGAGGACCTGTTTCTGTTTCGGTCTCTCGTTCAATTGCTCATGAAGAGGAAGTAACTGGGGAGAGGGAGGGGGGTTTCGGTAATTTGGATTGGGAAGTTCTGTTGCATACCGATAATCTGGATGCAAACCCGGAAAATGAACCATATTTGGGTGACCATGATTATATTTATCCGGCAGAATACGATATGTTGTTTGGGCAGTTTGCTGAGAACGAAGCCGATTTGATGGGCCGGCCTCCGGCATCTAGAACTGTTGTGAAGAATCTGCCTTCAGTAGTTTTGACTCAGGAGGATGTGGAGAATAATAATGCACTTTGTGCTGTTTGTAAGGATGAAATTGGTGTTGGGGAGCGAGCAAAGCAGCTGCCATGTTCCCATCGATATCACGGCGATTGCATCGTGCCATGGCTGGGAATTAGGAACACATGCCCAGTTTGTCGCTATGAGTTGCCCACAGATGATGCTGAATATGAGCGTAGGAAAACGCAAAGGGCTGCTCGTCGCCTCTGATTTTGTGGTTAGTTTGGAAACTTTCTTAGGCATTCATTAGGTTGTCAAATGTAGTTACTGCTTTAGAAAAAATTTTCGGTTATTTTTGTGTGGAGAATGGTGTTTGCTGGTATTAATTTTTTTTGTTTTTGTTTTTTGGTCCAAAGCCTGTGGATATTTTGGTTGGATTATGCTATTTGCATTCTATAGTTAAAATTTTGATGGTTTGCTTGGATGACCGTATTTTGGGTTTTGATAATTTGTACCTGATGTAATCATGTGGGAGGTTCCTAATGATAGTGCTCATCACAGTTTTCCCCTTTGTCTTGGTGTCTTGTACAAATCCATTCATTTTAGTCTTTCTTTGTTCATATTGAGAGCTCTTTATTTAAAACGTAGGGTGAAAATAATTTGGGTCTACGTAAGACCTAGAGTGAAAAAGAGCTTATACAGCTGTTATCAGAAATCTAGTGCTCAAAACATCCGCCTATCATTGGTAATTGAAGTTATAGTTGATATATATTACTTGATGAATGCTATTACAACAAAATCTTATCTATGACGAAAATTTTAATTTTATTAACTTTTTGCTCTATATTCTATTAAGTTTGAAGTCATTTGGTTATGTAGTTGCTTCATGTATGAGATAGGCGAATTCTCCAATGAGTTTTGTATTGCAGTTCAACTTCAAGCAGTAGACATTTAAAAGAATGGCATAGCCTCCACACTAAATCAGCCTGTGTCACAAACTGGGGGAATATTCTGAGTGACAATCATGTCAATCAACAACAATATTGTTAAATTGAAGGCATTCTTGCAATATGGAAAACATAGAAGTTATTTTCTCTCATTTGCTTTATTCTGTAAGGGTTGATTGTTGAAATAAACACTTAATTTGTTGAAATAGAAATAGGTATTATCTGTTTTATTTTCAAGGCTGTTGCAGGCATTGTGCATTGACCGGTACTAGCTTTCCGTCAGAAGTAACAATGTCTGCACGATGATGCCCCGATTTATACCTGAAAAAATCTTTAATTATGTATCTGTATGAGTATGACAATTTTGTTTCTTTAGATGATGGTATCTACATCCGAGAAAATCTTAGATATGGTGCTATTTTGTAGGATCTGTGGTTATTTACCATGACGGTGGCGTTTCTACTGGAACTCTTGTCTTTGGAGTTTGGTTTGTCGGAGCAGAGGAGGAGATATGGATAACCAAATGGTAAATTGGAACTTCGTTTGGCCCGAATCTACGGTATAGCGATGGAGATGGCAGGGTCTGCAGCTTGTTGCAGTGGGGCGAAGCATAGAAGATGAATTCAGCCAATCTTTTAATCTTTAATTGAAGCAAATGCCCAACAATTTGGAGTTGGTTTTGCAGATAACTGAAAATTAAGGAGGTAGGACGGGAGAGTTTGTCACCTCAGAAAGAACACTTAGATAATTTAAAACAAGAAAACAATTTTGAAATGCTAGAGCGTATCATTTTCATTATTTTACTGAAAGTTTTGAGTGGTTTTATGTGTTTTGTTGACAGACTGAGATTTGATATGTTTTGGTTTCGTTCGATGAAGAAATTGTTTGGTGGCCGGCTACATGTACGTGTGTATACTATACAAGTAGTAATCATTTTTTTTTGTCCTCCTATCTGGTGGAAGGATATGCTTCCTTTTTTGCTTAGTATGGATTTTTATTCATGTTTTGAGCTGCGGAAACCCCAACCCGCCTTTAAGTAAACAGATAGCGAAGGGGTTACGAGGCTCTTCAAACTCAATCAAACCTCTTCAAACGATATTTTGTATCCGAAATTTATTCAGTGCAAATGTGCAAGGGTTATAAAATATTGTTTTTTCTTTTGTCCTTTTTAATTCATTCTTTACTTCCAATCTTTCTATTTCTGCGTTCTGTTAATTTAATTACATTTTCTTGTTTTTATGACCCTAAACGTACTTCAATTGACGAAAACTTGACCAAAAACAACCAAAAAAAAAAAAAAGAAAAAAGAAAAACAACAGAGCGAGATGTTATAGAAAGCTGTTGAATGTAAGTAATATTTGCCTTTAAATGTCTGCTGTTTTTCTGAAAAAAATTATGATGAAACAATAAGTGTTTCTCATTGAGGTCATAGACGGCATGTCGTTTCATACTAAAAATTTATTGTCTTATCTTCTAACTCATATGCTCTCTAGTTTAAAATTGTGCTGTCCTTACTTGTTGTAGGAGATAACAGCTCATTGTTTTTCGTCAAAAAGACTTGTCTTGCCTCCTCATCTAAAAGAAGCTACAATTCATCATACGCTTTTGCTTTGCTATGCTTTATTTATGTATGTAAACGAGATGTCGTTTGGAGTAGAAAGTCTTCGGTCGTTTTCTTGAAAATGACGATTCTTTATTTGTGTTTATACATACCATTATCGTCGCTCAAGGATAACTAATGTCGTTTTAATTTGTGCTGAAAGATGACATGTCGCTTGGTTATGCAACCAATGTGCTGTCCATTAAAAACGACATGTCTTTTTTAAGACCTATTATTTTCTTTTTCGGTGAAAAACAGACTTATTACACCATATTTTCCGTTTTTAGTAAATTGAGACATAGTTTTGTTAACATATCCTTTCAGACAATCAAAATAAAAGAGAGAATAAAAAGAAAAAGTTAGCAAAAATTGTGTGTATATAAATGTTGTTCGATTAATTTTTACCTCCCCCCCTAGGTTACTCTATTTTATTTTATGTTTTCCTGACACAGTAGCTAGTTATATATGTTTGTTTCATTTTCAAGTTTCCACTTGTAGATTTGCTAGTTCCTAGAAGTCGCCTATGGTTTATGGATTTATTAATTGAGATTAAATCGTTTCTCCGAAAAAATAATAATAATAGCAATAATAAGAAAAAAAGAGAGGAAACTATAAACTGGGATGGAATTACGAAAATAAGGCCATTAGGGTTATACCTCAATGCCATTTTTAGAAGTAAAGTATACTTCCTTTTCTGTTATAAATTTGCTGCTTACATTACAATTTCTCTAATATAAAATTTCCAGAAACAAACAGTTTTGAACTTTTTTGAAACATTTCCAAATCTTTTCCATCTATGGTAAATATTAGGTGATCATTTTTGGCTAAACCACGAGTCTTAAGATATTGTATTTATTACAAATTGAAATTTCAGGAAAAGAAAAGAGATAGAACCAATATGAACCATATTTACAAATTTTAGCGAATGAAAGCCAAATAAAACCCGGGTTTAGTAAATATTTTGTCTTTAGTAAATAAAATCATGCACCAGCAGGACTTCATGAAAGAGAAAGAGCTAACTGGTACTTACCACAATTTTCCGAAACAAGACCCTTATACATTGTCAGAAGTTAATACCAGATTAGGTAATTAATGGTTGGAGGCTTAACATATAAGCTTAAGCTTAACTTCTTTCATCAATTCACATAGCAATTGTTTTTTTTTTTATTTTAATGTAAAGAAATTTTAAAAGGTCTTTGAATTAGGTTCTAAGTAATAGTTATATGCATGATCTTTTCAAATACTTAGAAGTTATTGCAAGCAAATTAACAAAAGTTCTTACTGCTTAGCAATAGTAAATTTCTAATATTAATAAACGATACACACAGGAGTCTTTTTATGGTGTTAATAGTAAGTATTTCATATGTTCGTTAGTATATAATATCTATTAACCATAAACAAAGAACCTTCAGGACGGGAGCTCAAGGCGGGCTCAAGCTTAGGTCATTTATTATGTTGTCTACCAATCCCCTTCGGATAAAGTACACATATACACATATATAAACACATAACAAGTAATCTTGAAAGTTGAAACCCCTATTAAGCCAGTGGTAGGGCAGTATATAGTGCAGGTCTATATATTTGTAGTGTAGCATCTCCAATGCTAAAGTTAATGGCACGAGGCTCACATTCGCTTCTGTCGTTGAACAAATACTGACTTTGATAGATTAAACTTCAATAGTACCCGGTGTTCCCAAAAAAATTAATAATAGTGAGCATCTATATTACAATTTTGGCTTAGGGCTGATTAGGCTTCGTAATGATTCTATTTATTATTTCTTTAATCAAACAAGTATTACAAATGATTAAAATATATGTACAAATACCAAATTACAAAGAATATTTCATTAAAAAAAAATTCTTGATTTTATTTTGCTTCTTCTTGGCATTTAATGATATAATATTTGTTGGGGTAATTCTCTCGACTAATTATCAAACGACGCATAGCATCGAAGGATGGCATAAAACGATCTATCTTTTTGGCATTAGTCAATGATTTGGTCCAAGCCCATATTCATGACACTTGGATCAAGGCATACTCAAGACATAATCGTGGTCAGGACAAGACAGACCCTGCCTTTCAGGAAAAATGGTATTCCCGAACACTAATGGTTATATAACATCCGATTAAGGCAAGCAATAAGATAGCAGCTGAGCACCATAAATCATTATAGGTCCATCCATCGTGACTTTTCAGCAAAATACAATTCAACTACATGGAATATTCTGAAAATTATATTCTACAATTGCTCTCCATATACACTACATGAAAAAGGAACAATAACTAGAGCAATAATAGCTAGGACATAAAAGTATGTCCTAACTATTCCTCCTCAAAAATTGAAAAATTGACCGAATACATATTACCGAAGACACTCACAGCACGCGGGAGCTACTCCCATATTTTTGTATTACATGTTTTCTTTTTTTTTTTTTTTATTTTATTTTATTCCCCACTAAAATAGTATTAGTGAGGATTTTATCTCGGTAAAAGGTTTGACAGAATTTTAACCCCACGGGGGAAATATATATGCTTGTGCCAAATTTTGGGATCATTTTTTTCCCATTAAAAAAGTATTAGCGAGGACTTTATCCTCAGAAACAAATTTAGCCGAATTTTAACACCCACACGAGAAAAATACGTGCTTGTGCTAAATTTTCGGAAAAATTTTAAAAGATTATTCTTGGTACTACTCTAATTATAAAAATTATGGGGTCCGCTCCTAGATTACGTACCACGTGAACGATTAAGTGACAGAACAAGTCACAGAGGGCACACCGTCCGACACGTGTCTAGAAGGATTGCTTAAAAGTCATACGAGTCGCACGTGATACCGTCCTTATGGGCCCGTGGGCTGTCGGAGGCCAGGACCGAATCCATCCCAGACTTCGGATGGGTTCGACCCAGTCTAATTCTTACCTCGACAGCTGGGGGTCAAGAGCCTCGAGAGTCTTCTGCCAGAAAATCATTAGAGATATCGCACTGCTCCAGACCCAGACAGGACATTTAATACAATCCTGGGTAGGTGTGCGCATTGGACAAACCGTCTTGACAGGACAGCAGCTTGTCAAAGTCTCGCCCCCGCTGGGCTCGAGCCATAGGGGACGGCGGAAAGCAGGTCATGACGATACAAAAGAAATTACGGTAATTACGGCCCGTGATTTCTAGAGTAAGTCATGATGAAAAAAAAGGTACTCGATCCTAGAACTGAGAGCCAGAAGGCTCTCATTTATAGGACTATATATATATATGATCCATACATCCCCTGAGGAGATATACACATACAGAGAGAGCTATATAAAAATTTATAAGCAAGAGAAAAATTTGATCTTTGTTACTCAATCTCAGGGATAAATATCTGACTTAAGCATCGGAGAGCATTTACAGATGGCCACCCCCACCTCTCCGACCTGACCTGAAGTCAAAAACTCTGGGATAGCGAGGATTTGTGGACAGTTGGTAGATATAGCTTCAGTAGTTTAGAGACACGTGGACAGCTAGTAAGAATCGTCACCAACAGTTTGGCGCCGTCTGTGAGAACGTTGAGTGTGAGAGAAAGAGTAAGAGTCTTACGACCACGCTCTCCCCGAACAAAAAAGTCATACGACATCGGATGGAACCCTCAAGAATGACAATAAGGAGTACACATCCTGACGCCAAAGGAAGCTTCCGGGAAGCGCGACCCAGTCTGGAACAAAAACTGGACCAAATGCTTACCGCCTTAGCAAAAGCAAACAAGAAGGCGGAGATGGCCCACGAGGCCATCTTGGGCTTAAAAGATGAAGTCGTAAAAGTTCGTAGAAATAATGCCCACCTCAAAGGGCTGTTGGCAAGCAAAGCTAGGAGCGAGCGAAGGGAGGACTTCGACGAGGAGGTCCAGCAAGAGTCTAGGAGTCAGCAACTGCCGAGGGAAGTCCCCGCCCTGTCCAGATCGCGGATGCAGGGAGAATGACAAAGTCAGATAAGGCTTTTCTGGGCAGGAACGACGGTGGACAGAAGACACCAGGAGAGCCCAGAAGGTGCACTTCCCAACTGGAAATAGGAGATAATGGCGGAGTTGAGTAAGAGGCTCAGGATCCATCACAGCCAGACCCCCGATGATGTGACAGAATAGACCATGTGTGGGATTAACTGGACGGCCTTCGCCGATTGGATCTAACTAGAGTCCAAGCCGAAGGATTTCATGACCCTAACCTTCAGACTGTTCGAGAAAAAGACCGACCCCCTCAACCACATGAACCATTTCCAGCAGAAGATGGTCCTAGAAACCAGGGACAAAGCTCTGACTTGCAAGGTCTTCTCTACCACCCTGGCGAGGCCAGCCCTGTTGTGGTTTAGGAAACTTTTGGAAAAGTCTATAAATGGGTTTGAAGATTTTTGCAAACTTTTCCTAAAATAATATGCGGGCGTCCGGAGGCAGCAAAAAACTATGCAAGATCTCGATTGCTTGAAGCAATCAACGAACGAGTCTCTAAGGTAATATTTGTCGCATTTCCTGGATGTGATGTCCTTAGTATACAATGCCAACTCGGCCCAAGCTGTGAGCTTGTTCGTCAGGGGCCTACAGCCAGGATCGATGCTGTCGGACCACTTGCTCTTGAATTTGCCATATGACTTGACAGACATTCAGGCAAAATCAAAAGGAGTATTTAGGATGCTAGAGAGCCACCAGAAAGCGCTCAAAGCCTCTGCCACAATAACTACAGCACCGGTGCAAACCCTGGGCACACAAGGAATAAAGAGGCCTGCGCTAGCCTAGGGGCTAGCTCCGAAGCAGGGAGCCCTAACCCAAGCTGGTCAAGAAAGCGACAAGAGGAGAAAAACGTTTAAGGACCCTCTGCCAAAGTACAAGCTTAACACGTCGATCAACGTGATCTACCTCCAGAACAGAGGCAGGGGCATTTTCAAAGATCCGTCTGATGTTCCTGAGCACATGAAGAATAGGAGAAGATATTGCCAATTTCACAAAGATCACGGGCATGATACCATTAACTGCCGTAGCCTTTATACACAGGTTATGATTGCGATCCAAGCTGACAAATTGAAGCAGTACATGAAGACGAGCGGAAGCCAGTCCAAGGAGGACACCGCCGGGCCTGAAAAAGGAAAACAAACCCAAGCCTCCGGGTCGGGGGAGCAGGCTTTGAGGATAGTGCTAACGATTATAGGCAGGCCATAGCCGACCTGAAATCAGGAAGAGAAAGAAAGGTGCCAAAAAAGAACCAACAAGAGGGTGAAGCGCCTGAGGACCTAGGGCATTCCGTGAACCACCTGACGATGGGAGAGAGCTATGCCTCAGCCGCCCCCATTACCTTCACCCAGTAGGATTTAGCCACGGTGCGCCTACCTCATGATGACCCTCTGGTGATTAAGCTGCAGATCGATTCCGCAATGGTGGGAAAGGTTCTGGTCAACAGCAGGAGTAGCGTCGACGTCCTGTTTCTCAGCACTTTCGAGAACATGGGCCTGAATCGAAGCGCACTCAGGCCGACCTATCAGCTGCTGTTCAACTTCAACGGTAGTAAGGCTAGCCCCTTGGGCGTCGTGAATCTGAAGGTCTGTGCCATGGAAAGGGGCCTGGACGTAGATTTTATCGTCATCGATTACCAGTCCTCTTTCAACGTCATCATGGGGAGAGGGTGGATCCACGCCATGCATGGGGTCATCTCCACCCTCTACCAGGTCTTAAGATGTCAATCGAAGGATGGTACTTACATGATATACATTAAAAGAGACTAGGCCTCTGCGAGGAAATGTTTTTCGACCGCCTTGAGGGGAGCCGATACGAGCATGAACGTCTCGACATAGGATAGATAGCAATCAAAGGACCACCTGCCAGCGTACATGAAGCGGATCGAAGAGGAGTTTGACGGGCTAGAAACTACGATTGAGGAATTGGTGGCAGTCTCTTTGAAAGAAGTAGAGCTAGAGAAAGTAATCTTGATCAGGGCCCTACTGCCCGAAGAGGAAAAGAGCGAGCTGTTGGAATTCCTCAGGCGGAACTAAGACGTCTTCATGTGGTCCCACGATGACATGCCCAGAATAGACCCTGCACATGCCTGCCACCGACTGAATATAGGCCCCAACTTTCCTTCGGTCAGACAGAAACCTCGAAGGTTCGCACCGGAGAAAAACAGGGCAATCAACAAGGAGGACGAGATACTACTGGATCATGGAGTGCGTATACCCATGCTGGGTCTCCAACCCGGTGGTAGTAAAGAAGAAAAATGGCAGTGACTGGACCTACATAGATTTCACCAATCTGTACAAGGCCTGCCCAAAAGACAACTTTCCCCTGCCAAAGATCGATCAAATGGTCAATGTGACGGCGAGATTCGACAGGATGAGCTTCTAGATGCTTACTCTAGATACAACCAGATCCTCCTATATGAGGAAGACCAGATCCACACGGCGTTCATTATAGAGAGAGGTCTGTATTGTTACGAACGCGAGCTACTGGGGAAGACGATGGAGGTTTACATCAACGATATGGTCGTGAAGAGAAAAGAAGCTTCGGACCATCTAAGGCATCTGGACGAATGTTTCCAAATTTTGAGGCACTACCAGATGCGTCTGAACCTCAAGAAATACGCATTCGGGGTGTCCTCCAGCCAGTTCCTAAGGCACATCGTGAGCAGAAGGGGAATTGAGGCCAACCCGACCGAGTTATCCTCAATCACGGATGTACAGAGACCCTTAACCATTAGGGAGGTCTAGTGCTTAACCGAAAAGATAGCCGCACTCAGCCGATTTGTCTCCAAAATGTCTGACCGATGTAAACCTTTCTTCCAGTGCATAAAAAAAAGCTCCACAGTCATCTGGGGGGAGGAGCAGGACAAGGCACTGATAGAGCTTAAACTGTATTTAAGTCACTCACCTATCCTGGCTTCCCCAGCAGAAGGGCAGTGCTTATATGCTTATTTGGCAGTGTCCGAAGTAACAATCAGTGCCGTACTATTTGTCGGGGAAGATAGCAAGCAGAAGCTGATATTTTACGCAAGCCGCATGTTCCTGGACGCCGAGATGTGATATAGTATGGCGGAGAAACTGGTTCTTGCTTTGGTCAATGCTAAGAAAAGAGTAAGGCAGTACTTCGAGGCACACTCGATTACAGTGTATATAGACTTTCCCATCCGGTAAATTTTGGCCAAACCAGACCTATCAGGACGACTGACCAAATGGGCTATCGAGCTGGGGATATATGACATTAAGTATCGACCTCGAGTGGCGAAGAAAGGGCAAGTCATGGCAGATTTCCTAGTGGAAATCCAGTCCTTTGGTGAGCCACATGACCCACCTCAGATGTCTTTGGCTCACACCTTTTCAACCTGGACCCTCTACACCGACGAATCCATGAACACCTCGGGGTCAGGTATCAGAGTAGTTCTACAGACCCCAACAGGACTCATGATAGAGAAAGCCTTAAGACTTGGTTTCCAGGCAATGAACAATGAGGCAGAGTACGAGGCGCCGCTGCAAGGCCTTGAGCTAGCTCTACACTTTGGAGTAGAAAGCGTCACGGTAAGGACTGATTTGCAGCTGATCATGGGTTAGGTCAGGGAAGGCTTCGAAGTAAAAGAGCCAAGATTACACATGTACTTCTCAAGGGTAATGGGGGCGAAAGCCTGCTTTAGTAACTTCGATATTGAACAAATACCAAGGGAGATGAACCAAAAGACCGACAAGCTAGCTAGAAGCGCGTTGATCAGGGGGACAACCGAACATACGGAGATTCTACTAGAGGGCAAAAACATGAGAGGCCCTTTGGAGACCCCCGTACACCATGTGTTCGTGATGACTCTGAAGACGAAGGCTGGATAAGATCTATCAACTAATACTTGGTGTCGGGATACCTACCTGCAGACCCTCAAAAAGCAAGGTCGATCAGACTGAAGGCTACCCGATACTCGATGGTGGGGGGCTGACTGTATAGAAGATCAAAGATAAGACCAATGCTGAGGTGCGTAGGTCCTATGGAGGCGCAGAAGCTGATGGAGGAAATCTACGAGGGAGTGTGTGGCAACCACTCTGGCGGGCATAGCCTCACCCACAAGGCCTTAACGGCTGGATACTTCTGGCCCTACATGATGACTGAGGTGGCCCAGTTTGTCAAGAAATGTGATAAGTGCCAAAGGTTCACCCCCCCTGAAATGCCAACCCGCAGAAGAGCTCCATTCAAACATAACTCCTTGGCCCTTCGCTAAGTAGGGTCTGGACATCGTCGGAGAGCTCCCTAAAAGTCCTAGAGGAAGAAGGTATATCTTGTTAGCCACCGACTATTTCACCAAATAGGTAGAAGCTGAAGCCTACGTAACCGTCAATAAGACGGACACGATTAACTTCATTTGGAAAAACATAATCTGCTGATACGGAATCCCGAAAGAGATACACGCTGATCATGGCACGCAGTTCCAAAATGCTAAGCTTAAGGAGCTGTGTGATTTGTATAATATAAAGCTCAGCTTCTCATCCGTAAACTAGTCTCAAGGGAACGGCTAAGCAAAGGCAACAAACAATGCCACATTCAACAATATAAAAAAAGAACTTGTAGGAAGTTGAAGGAAAGTAGTTAGAAGAGCTACCGGCTGTCGTGTGGGCCCATCGAACCACGAAGCAGAGATCAACAAGAATAACACCGTTCGCCATGGTCTACGGGTCAGAGGCTATGATCCCGATCGAAATTGGCCTTCTGACCCTTCGCTCCGAAGTGGTAAGAGACGTCTCACTGAATGAGCAGCAGCTAAGCTGCAACACAGACCTCCTTGGAGAAATAAGAGACATGGCTCTGGTCCATCTGGCCTCGTACCACCAGCAAGCCAGGTCTTATTACGCAAAGAAGGTTAGCACTCGTCAGTTTAATGCCAGAGATTGGGTCTTAAAGATCAGAACAAGAAATTTCACGAAGCTAGACTCTAACTGGTTCGGGCCCTATGAGGTGAACAAAGCGCTTGACAATAGCACGTATGTCCTGAAGGAACTCAAGATTGGGAAGAGTCTACCTAATATATGGAATGCCCAACAATTGAAAAAATACCACATGTGAGACACATGTAAATGCTTGTATTATTAAATAGGTTGATTCCAAAATAGATCAAGATATCTGCTACACAGACTTATCTAATGGATTGCTATGTAAAAGGGTCTGACCCTAGTGCCAAACCCCTCGAACTATTCGTGCAAATAAAGATCATATTATGGGAATCACATTACGCAATAAAATGCTTGCCGATGGCCTGAGAAAATGTACGAAAGAGAAATAAGCTATGCAATAAAATGCTTGTCAGTAGACCTCAATAATGATCGTACTATGAGAATCACATCGCACAATAAAATACTTGCTGATGGTCCGAGAAATCGTACAAAGAGGAATGAGCTGCACAATAAAATGCTTGCCAGTAGACTTTATTAAAGATCGTACTATAAGAATCACATCGCATAATAAAATGCTTGCTGATGGCCCGAGTAAACGTATAAGGAGGAATGAGCTGTGTAATAAAATGCTTGCCAGCAGACCTCATTAAAGGTCATACTATAGGAATCACATCGTGTAATAAAATGCTTGCCGATGGCTCGAGAAAATGTACGAGGAGGAATGAGCTACGCACTAAAATGTTTGCCAACAGACCTCATTAAAAATCATACTACAGGGATCACGTCGCTCGTCGACGATCTGAAAGGACGTACGAAGGGCAATAGGCTGTGCAACAAAAACTTGCTGCCGACCCTCAAGGAATACCTACAGGGTGGGGAAGAGTTGAGTGATAAGGCCCTCCCCAGAAAGTACGTAAGCTATGTGTAAGACAAAGGTAAATAGGGCCAGGGTCTACCCGTTGGAAGTAGACCTTCCCTAGGGAGCACCTTAGCTATGCATAAGCCAAAGATAAAATAGGGCCAAGGTCTACTTGTTGGAAGTAGACTCTCCCTAGAGAGCACCTTAGTTACATATAAGCCAAAGGTAAACAGGGCCAAGGTCTACCCGTTGGAAGTAGGCCTGAATAAGACCAAATGTGAAGACAAAAATTAAAACCAAATTCTGTTTATTATTGCTTAAATTATAGGATGTATGGTCGATAGGGACACAGACCCAGTGTCTCTATCTGTCGGGAGCAGGTCTTGGACAGACTCACAAGGACACATTGGAATGGTAACGCCCTGTTTGCCCTCGATGAGAGCCGAGCCCAGGCCTCTTCCTCTGCAGCGATGGGTCCAAGCAATTGTCGACCAATTCCTGGAGTTGGTTTCTGGTACGTTCCCATTTAGAGTCGGAGAAGTCCAACCATACCTGCAGATCGAATTCTGCTAAGACAAGTCATAATAGAAATTATATATCCTCAAAGCCGGACGAGCCGAAACTTACATCCCGATCTCTGGAGCTAATCTTGTCAGTCATAGCATGAGGGGCATTCATTAATAACTCGAAATCATATATGATTGGGCCAGACCTAGAGGTCGGCCAGACCGCCGACAAGGGAATGGCATCATATATGATATTTGACCTTGACCACGAATGCGAGCAACAAAAAAAAACAGAATAAACGTGAGAAAAGTACGCCGTTTTTATTATTTAAACAGATGCTTGCAACAAGAGTCAGCTTTACACAACACAGTCAGTACTTTACAAATACACAAAAGAACGAGAGGCCCTAATTACCTTCGGCAGGGGGAGTAATGCCGACTTCGACGCTTGGCCCAGCTTCGGCAGAGAACGGCATACCGGGGTCAAAATCATCGCTAGACAAGACGACCGTACTTGACCCTTTGCTAGTTAAATCTCTAGGACCAGGCTGACCCCCCAGGAACCTCCGTGGCTTGTTCTGGCAGACCGAAAGCAAAGACAATCTCTCTAGCAACAGAGGCAGATGTAGAAGGCCCGTCTTTTTCTTCATCGAGCATCTTCAGTACATCAGCAGGGTACATGATGTTAATCTCATTCCCTAACTGCTGCATGTAGTACCTGACAAAATAATGGTCCTTCTTGTCACCTTTCTGCTCATCGAACTGGTCTGGTGTTACCACTTCTGTATTGCCCTCAAATTCCCTTTTCTCCCAGCTAGACCTATAGCTCTCCGCAGAAAGGATATCCACTGTCTCTAGTACCTTATCTTCAGCTTCTCTGCATCTGCCAGCCTATCTCTCAACGCCGCTAGCCTCAGCTCTTCTTGCCGCTGTGACAAGTCGATCAAAAGAGTGTTAATATTGACGAGATCTTCGCTGCGCTTGCGAGACAACTCCACATAAGCTTCCATCAGTTTACTATATTCCAAATAGAGATGTTGGATTATCTCGTTGGACTGGTTGAGCCTGTGCTGCAGGGAATGAGCCTCTAGCTTGGCTTTCGCCTCGGCTTTCCTCACCTTCTTAGCTTCGTCGAAGGCTCTGTCACGAGCATTCAAAGCCAACCCCATCTTTGCCCCTAGGCTCTGCAAAACCTGCTTCTTGACCTTGAGCTCAGCTTGGGCCAGCCTGGTAGCCTCGGCCTCCGAGCGCAGACCTCGGACCTCAGCTTCGAGAGATCGGACCTTCCCCTCTGCCTCGGCCAACTTAGCGATTAGCTCCTCACGCCTGGCTCTCTCGATGCTCAAACGTGGGCCATTGTGCTACTGACCCTAGCCTCGTCCAGGCTCTGGTACAGTTCGAGGTCCGCCCTCAACGTGGCAAGGGCGACCTCACTCTGCTTGGCCGTTATAACACGGGCATTCAGCTGCACGGTCAACTCACCAACACGAGAGGAATAGAAGGACTAGATGGTGGCTAGCTACAGAATATAAGAAAGAGGAGTCAGTGTTCAGTAAAGATGTCGAAAACATGGAGGTGACGGCCAGATGAGCGAAACCTGCACAATACTGTGGCCAGCAATGAGCTCTACATTCTCCAGGGAGAGGGCCTCCAGCTCGAACTCCGCGGCTGGACCTTCTCCCTGGGTGTTATCTGCATCTAAGGAACGCGACTCCACCCCGTCGACCGTGAGGTCACCTTCTCTCCCCTACCAAATACACTCCAGAAGTGGCAGAGGAAAGAGCGGTAGAAATCAGGGTATCGCCAAGCGCACCTTCGGCGACAACTGGAGGTGGCGCATCCTTAGTAGAAAAAGCCACGGTGACTTCAGCTGCCACCTCCCTTAGAGACCTGCCTGGCTATAATTTTTTGGTCTTGTCTTGACCAACCTTCTCAGACGGGCCACTGCGCAGACCTTCTCCTCCTCATGAGGGTTAGGGTAGCCCTATCATCGTTACTATTAGAGGAAAGGGAAATTCTACCTCTCTTCCTCGCCGGGCTTTCCTTTCCCTTGGACCGGTCGACTTCGCGACCCCGCTTTATAAGGACCAGGGGAGGGAAGGACAGCTGAGACTTCAGCCTCGGAGCCCCTCCGTTGAGCTCAGTAATCTCTCCATGGAAGCAAGCAGTGCCGGACCCTGTGCCCGCTTTCGAACTAGAGCTAGGGGCAGAAGAAGTCGGTACAATAGGCTCCCCTAGCAGGCTCCAAGGCGCCCCTTTGCCATACATCATCTTTATGGCCGACGTATCCCGAGTCGCGGGCTCACCTGCCTCGGGAGAACGCACCACAGGCATTTCACCTTCGGCGTCGAACAGATCCTCCAGGTCGTCGTCCGAGCCTGCTCTTAGGGTGATAGCTCCCTGCCTCCCGACCTTGTCCTTAGAGAACACCACCAGACGCTGACCAGTAGGGACCTTGGATCGGGTTCTCTGTGCGATAGTACTCCCCTTGACCTGGGAAGGATCTGCTGAAGGGCTTACGTTCGAACCTGTAAGAGCAAGCAAAGTGATTAATACGCAACTATGACTTGATCGACGGAGCTCTAGGGCATAAAATGAACTCACCTTTAACCCTCTTAGGGGCAGTGGCTTCCTCAAGTGGAACCTGACGCACTCCTCGGTCACGAGCTTCACCGCTTCTTCGAGCTTGTGACTGGTCGGCACCACCAGGTCATTGGGACCTGCCAGTTGGATTGAGGCCGTGATCTTACGACCCACCATGGCGATGTGACTTTGCTCATCTCGGTAGAACCGGTTCAGAGCTGAGACATCAAGCTGGCTCTGAAGGTGCTTGGTGACGATCCACATGTCCAGCGGAAAGAAGAGGTATAAGACCATCCTCGTATCGTGTTCATCTCGTAGGGATTCAGAACGGCCTGAATGTGTCTGCAATCCCCGGAGGACCTGAAGACGATGATTACCTCTAGCTTCTTGAGCCGCCCCACCGATAGTCGTGGCTCGAACCTGCTTTCCTCCACAGAGGGTATGCGAGACAAAATATCATGAGTAAAAACGGACAAAGTGCACACAGACCCAAAAATCAAAATGCGACTAAGTACTTTGCAGAAAAAATGGGGAAATTTGGAAACGCTCTCTGTTCACCCAATGAGAGTACCACACCCCTCCAATGGCATACAGCCTAGAGTTAGAATCCCATTGCTTGTATGATCTCAGCAAGCCCCAAAAAATGTGGCACCCGGGGAGCGACTGGAGGTAGAAAGTAGAATAAGAGCTCCTTTTGGGGATGAGGGTGAGCTTGTAGGCCTAGAAGACTGCCTCCAGGTCGATATGCACATTGAGGAGAACCGACAGAGCAGAGAACCCCATCAGGATTATGACCCTGTTGGCATTCAATTACATCGGGTCCGTTAGGCTGAAGAACTGGTGGACCAGGGGAGGAAGGGGAAACTGTAGCCATTCCAGGTACCAGTCTGCTAGGCTCTCGACCTTCTGTAAAGTAACTCCGCTAGGGAAGCAGTGCTGCCTCCTTAATGAGTCCAACTCGGAATCTGCGATGTTGTAGAGCTTCTGACTCTGGTTCGGGGCCATTATCTTGGGTGTGATCGAAGAAAGCGAAAGTTTCTAGAAAAGGGAAGATTCAGAAACCCTAAGATTTGAGAAAGCTGGAATACTTGGGGATTTTAGTAAAGTAAGAAATGAGCATAAGCACGGCTTTTATAGAAGAGGAGCTGAAAAGTCTTCCTTGGAGGAGAATAGTGCACGGAAGACAGAAGCACTAGAATTTCAAAATTTGAAAAAATTGTGACACAGGTTGGCGTGCACCAGTGCAAGTAATTGGGGAAAAAAGACGGTAATGAGCCACATGTATCCTTCGAATTGGCAGATTAGAGGCACGATTTCCCCACTTGATGGATATGAATCCATCAAATAGGGAAATAGGGGCAGTTGTGGGGCCTGCTTCTAGATCACGTACCACGTGGAAGATTAAGTGACAGAACAGGTCACAGGGGGGCATGCTGTCCGACACGTGTCCAGAAGGACCGCTTAAAAGCCACACGAGTCGTATGTGATACCATCCTTATGGGCCCGTGGGTTGTCGAAAGTCAGGGCCGAATCCATCCCAAACCTTAGACGGGTTCGGCCTAGTCTAATTCTTACCTCGATAGTTGGGGGTCAGGAGCCTCGAGGGTCTTCCACCAGAAGATCATTAGAGGCAACGCACTGCTCCAGACTCAGACAGGGCATTTAATGCAATCTTGGGTAGGTGTGCGCATTGGGCAAATCGTCTTAACAGGATAACGGCTTGTCAAAGTCTCGCCTCCCATTGGACTCGAGCCATAAGGGACGGCAGAAAGCAGGTCACGACGATACAAGAGAAATTATGATAACTACGGCATGTGATTTCTAGAGTAAGTCATGATGATAAAAGATACTCGATCCTTGAATTGAGAGCTAGAAGGCTCTCAGTTCTAGGACTATATATATATATGAGTCATGTATCCGCCGAGGAGATATATACATATAGAGAGAGATATATAAAAATTTATAAGCAAGAGAAAAATTTGATCTTTGCTACTCAATCTCAATGATAAACATCTGATTTAAGCATCGGAGAGTCCTTGCATGTGGCCACTCCCGCCTCTCCGACCCAACCTGAAGTCAAAAGTACTTTGGGATAGCGAAGATACGTAGACAGTTGGTAGATACAGCATCAACAGTTCAGAGACACGTGGACAGCTAGTAAGAGTCGTCACCAACAAAAACATATAAGCCGTCTTCTTCCCTGGCTATCCACACTCTTCTCTCTAAAAATTCAAATCAATCTCTCTCTCTCTCTCTCTCTAAAAAATAGCTCAATTTTTCTTGACACCTTTTATCTCTCTCTCTCACTCCAGCTCTCCCTCTGCCCCTTTACGCTTCCCTCTCTCCAGCTCTCTCTTATCTCTCTCTCTCACTCCAGCTCTCCCTCTGCCCCTTTACGCTTCCCTCTCTCCAGCTCTCTCTTGCTACCCGGCGGCCGATGTCTCTAGCCGTCTTTGGCCAGTGGTTCCGACCTCTCGCTTCAACGGTTTCTCTATTTCTCTCTTGTGATTTCGTGTCTTTCCCGTAATATATATCTGTTTGTGTGTTTTTGATATGGGTATTGATTTGGATAATTGGTTACAGGTTTGGGCATTTTAAATTCAGTTCCTAGGAAGGGTTTTAGGCCAAGTGATCTATTTCTGCACCCAAAAGTGTCAAAGTTTAGTAGAAGTAAAGGTAAGGAATTTTAAACGAATCTATTTGTCCAATTATTGATAATTCTTTTTTTTTTCGCTTTAATTTTTTATTATAGGACATAGTTTGGATTATCTTGTGGTGGGCTTGAGTAGCTTTGCTTAATTTGTATTTGTTGTACATTCGTGGATGCTTTAAACTTTTTGGGCAATTTGGAATTATGAGAACATCTTCAAAATCAAATTGGAGGACTAGAATACCGTTTTGGTTTTAGGTGAAAATGTTGATGGAATTATATTAATGATGCCTTTGTTAAAAATTTTTAAAAAAAAAAAAACAAATTATAGGCACGTGTAATCAACGATACTAAAGCTGTAAGCAGCAATCGCAGTTGGAACCTAAGATGATAGGTAAGTGGTTAAAATATAATTTGAACATATTTTTTTGACCAAAATACAGAATCATGATTAGTAATCTGTGCTTTTGTTTGAAAGCGTGCCTCAGCATATTTATTTTTTTATTATTTTTAATATTTTTTTATGCTTGTGTCATTAAAAGTTTAGTAAATTGGAGATTATGTTTAGTTATTAATTTGAACTGGTTAATAAATAAAATAGATAAATAATTTAATGAAAAAATAAATATTAGTAAATAATGGAAAATTTGAAGTGGCTAATAATAGTAACAATGTCAATATTTGTTTATAAATATCATACAAAATAATGAAAAATGAAAAAGAATAAAAATATTTGAATATTATTAATTAGATAAGTGAATATTAAATAATTAAAATGAACAAAAAATATTTAAATAAATTTATAAACAAATAACTAATATCATCAAATAATAAGTAAAAATAAGTACTTAATTAAATAGTACTTTAAAAAAATAAATGATAATTAAATAAATCAAAAAACTAATAGTCAATTTCTTCAAACAATAATTAAAAGAATTAAACTTGTAACAAAATACCAATGTTAAACTAAGAAAAAAGCTTAAATATTCTTTTAAAAAAAGAAATTAAAAAAAGAGAATTGAAAAAAAATATTAGATCCTTCATTAAACAAGGGTAATTAGTCTTTTTGCATATTAAGTATTTTACCAAATTACCAAGTTTTCTTTATCATACGGTATGTTATAATATTTTATTGTTCGTTAAATATTTCTCAATCTTTTTTTTTTCTATTAAAACTTGTCTAAATTTTTCAGAAAGATATAGAAACTAAAAGAAATCAGGTACTATAAATACAAGGAGAAGCACTGCATGTCTAACCAAGGATGGAGGGTTGAGAAGATAAGTGGCAATTTTTTCACAATAATTACAAAATATAGCTAGAGTAGTTGCAGTATTAGACAACAACGTAGTCATTTTGCCACCATCCTCTGGAGCCAGATCATCAGAACCCAATCAAGATGAAGATGGTCATTAGTTCTTACTTTCAACTTTTAATTTCTATTTATAAATTATACTTTCTTCTTTGTGTTTAATGAGAATATGAATTTTAATTATAATAAAAAATAGTTATTTTAGTATATTTCTTTTTATCAAATTATTAAGTTAATTCAAATATAAATAATTTATTTTTTTCGTTTATTATATTGAAATTCTTAGAATTAACTAAATTGGTAATAAAAAATTAAAATATATTATTATCTTATTAGCAAGGACACAAAGAGGGAATAGCAAGGATAGTGTCCTAGCAATTAGGCAATAACTAGGACATTGTCCTCGCTACTATTCAAAGTAATAACGATGAAGAATTTATCATCGTTATTAACTGGCAATAGCGACTAACCACTTATGAGAATGCTTATTGAGGACATACATACTAATAGCAAGGATTTTTGTTCTCATTATTGAGCCATTTTGCTGTAGTGATACATGCTAAGGCTGACACATGGATTCTTGCTAACCCATGTCTATATAAGCAATATGTAATATCTGTAAAGTCACAAAGGCAAATTGGACAATTTAAGTGTAATGACAAAGTTGTAAATATTGAATTTTCGATTAAAATAATAAAAGTTTGGAATATTATAATATTTTACAACAGTACTCAGTTTTTTCTTAAAATCTCATCAAAAGTTCAAATTTTCCGCAAACAGGAGCTTGAGGGAGAGAGAAAGAGAGAGAAAATACCAGATCTGCCACTGCCTATAATCACCGTACTACTACCTACCTCGGTAGATGCACCAGCTCGCTTCGAAGGACTTTCGAAGACGAATCTAATACCATCGGTCTCGCCTCGTTTCGACGTCAGACGAAGCCGTAGTGGCCCCGCAAAAATTCCGCCCCTAGCAAGGTTTTCTGGTCATTGGAGCGCTGTCCGACCTCCGTTTTCGACACCTTCGGCAAGTGAAGCTCCATCTCGCCGCCGCCGATCAACTCCAAGTAGTTTCATTTTAAAATATCTCCGATAAGTTTTTACTATTTTTACCGTTTTTACTAACTATATAAAAAGTGATATTCACGTAATTATTTTGATTAAATGATTTACTTACTCGAGGTAAATACCTAGGGTGAAAGAGGGTTAAAAATTATGAATAATTACAGTTGGTAAAAGTAAAAAGGGTAATGGTAAGTGCGGCAAATAGTAGTTAAAAAAATGATATTTTTCTAATTATTTTCAAAAGGTGGTATTTATGTAATTCTCGGATTTTGGGGCTTAATTAATGCTAGGGATCTCGAAACTGAGTTCTGATTTCGAATTTGGACTCAATGAGGTCAAGACATGAATTTTGATATAAAATATCATTATATTTCATTGTGGAACAAAAATTGAAATCTCGTGGCACAAATTGTACCGTTTTGTGTGCCATGGGGCGGTCCCGCACCGGGACTTGATTTTGACAAAGTATATATCTGATCTAGTATTTTTAGGTGCTCTGAATTCAGTGGTGACCTCCATTTCTATATTTGAAGCTTTGGTGGAAAAGTCACTTTTTCTAGTGGATTTACCAGGAACCAGAAATTGTCGTTTAAGCATCTGAGCGACTAGTCGGGGATTTTTCGAGCGTCATTGACCTGGTATTACTACCATATCAAGGTAGGAGTTCGATTACCTAATTTTTATATTTGTTTTGGATTTTATTTGCATTAAAATTTATTTATAAAAAATCGTGATTTTACGATGGTTAAAAAAAATATTGTTAATTGTTGAGTTATACTAGGATTGGATTGCGTAAATTATTTTATACATTTTTACATACTAGTTTTGGGGTAAAACAGTGGTGTGCTGCTCATATTACAATAAATCTCAGAATAATGCCAAGTTAGATTTTTAAAGCATAATTTGATTATTGAATGCATGGTAGCCGTGAACTGTGACATGTTGTACATACTATAGGATCACACACTTGAGTTCCATTATAGCATCGCAGTATTTTTAGGTCACTGACGAGTTGTTGTAATGCTAGGTGAGAGACCTAGACCCATGTGCAGGTTTTTATCTGATACGCCTACGAACAGTGTGAGGATGCTGGGTATCTCTGCTATAGAGGTATTACAGGGCCGTGATGGGAGGATGAGAGCTCAGTTATATCCTTATTGATGTATGATATATATAATGATGTGGTTTTGATTTTGGTTTTGAATATATAACTATTTTGGATATCAAATGATTTATAATTTGATTTATACATGGATTTAAAGGAACTAACTATGCAGATTTGAGAAATTGCATCAATCAAAAAGGTAATTAAATTCCTACTGAGCATTTGAATGCTCATCCATTATACTTCTCCTCTCAGGCAGTGCTCGGTGTGACTTTGGAAACTCGGGAGCAGAGGATTGAGGGGTTTGTTACCGTACTGGAAATTGGTATCTATGTAAATAACATTGTTATTTATCTTGGCATATATTAAATATTAATGGGCCCGTTACATGGACTCTGTTTATATAACTAGTGTGTTGGATTGTGAGACTACTGATAATGATGCTTGATTTGTTTTAAATAAATTTCATTTAACAATCTAAGTCTAATGGTGGTCACAAAACTGTGAAAATTTTTCTTTTAAATTATTTTTATGAATTTTTCTTAAATAACTTTTGAAATTCTACTTGTGAAATTTCTTTTCTGCTATTGGCCCAGAATTTGAGTCGTGACATAATATATGAGATAAATTCTACTATTTACATGGCCACTAACCAAAAAATATTGGGGCCATATGGCCACTATAAATAGTATCTCTTTCTCTTACAATTAGTAAGTCATCACATTTTTCAAAACTCTATTTGTCATTTCTCACATTCATCTATTTAATTTCTCATCTTTTTTCTCTCTATTTTCCAAGAAATATAGTACTATATTCGCCGACATATTTTCTTTAATCTAATCTCAAATCATTCTAACATCATTTTTGACAAAAATTTAGCAGCTACTGCGTCGGTGCTCCACTAGATCTTGGCGGAAAATCTATTTACAATTTTATTAAAAGCTATACGGATTAAGACGTATAGCAAAATCTGAGTTTTGAAATCCTTCGGAGACTACCATGCATTAAAATATCAGGTGTCGCACTAGCGTGGCACATTCACGATTTTTTTTCTTTCTTCTCGAGAAAAACACGTTTATTTTCTTTTTTTTTCTTGCTGCTTCTTAATTATGGCCCTGTATCCCAAAAGTCAAGAAAAAATAAATAAAACTACCAGGTTAATTTTCTAGCCCACAATTTCATTTGGCTTTTGGAAAAAAAATGAAAAAGCAAACCCTACCTAGCTATAGTCTTAATATTTCAATTTTTATATATTCTTCATATATATATATATATACACATTTGTCATGATTAATCTGTATTTAACTGGGGATCCGGTTTCGATAATTCGATTGAATGGCTGGGTCTAAGTTTAGACCAACTAATTAAGATAGGGTTGTCTTAACTTATTTTAGGCAGAGTTCGTGCATAATTTCTTTTCTTGATATAAAAATAAGCATAACTTGTTCCTATCATGATCATTTCAGTCAGAGTAATTTTGCAATATTGTTCTTTGTTTACTATATACATATACTTACATATATGTTAAAAATTGCAAATTGCAGCCATGGAACAAGTGCATTTTCTTATATATAGAAAAAGCATAATTAGCGGTGCTTTAATTTCAGATCGTAGGCGACAAAAGATTTAAAAGCTTATTAATTTTTGCGTCTTAATTTGTCTATATTAATGTCCCACATCATGATCGTCATGAATATCACTTGACAAAACACACATGAATCATCTAAGCAATATTCTTCTATGTCTCTAAATATGGTATTATTTGCCGGCAAACCATACGTGGAACCCAACATTTAAAAACGTAACACCCCTAAAACTGCCAAATAAACATACTCTAATATCAGTGTATATAATACATATAATACCTATCAATATATTTCACTGTAAAGTCCCTCTTTGCCTCTTCCTGTAAGCCCTCTGATATCTCTCTCTCTATCTCTATCTCTCTCTCACCAATGGAATCAAATAATGCGTCTAATATTATTACGGGACATAACCCTAGCCCATCCCGTAATTCAAACTCATCAGTACTATCTCAGTTACATCAGAAAGCTCCTCTCTTTCCAAGCCAGATCAACAATAATAGACATCCATTTGAAGTACTAAATCTAGGGCATCATTCTTTACCCCAACAAAACCCATTTTGCATCACTACCTCCACCAAGCTCTTCCCAAACCCTCATCATGAGAACTTTTCTTCGCTGATGATCCCATCAATATCATCTCCTGGTGGTGGCGGCAGCATTAATGGAAACGGCTCTGCCGCCACCGATGATGTGAACGAGCAGGTCGAAGCCAGCAGTGAGCGAAATCGACGACAAGGCGTGATGAATATCGTCAACGACACGAGGAGGCTGAAGAGGATAATATCCAACCGGGAATCGGCTCGGCGGTCCAGAATGCGGCGGAAAATGCAGGTAGAAGAGCTTCAGTGCTTGGCCAGCCAGCTCCAAAAGACGAATCGCCAGCTTTCGGAGAAGCTTATCCAGTTGCTGGACTCCAACCAACAGATTGTCCAAGAGAATTCTCAGCTCAAGGAGAAAGTTTCATCACTTCAGATCCTACTTTCGGATTTGCTGGTGCCTTTGAGGAATAATCATGTGGTGGTGGGTGACGATGATAGAGCCCAGGCCTCTACACCATCTGCCACTGTTAATTCTATGAAATTACTTCATTAATGAGTGCATCACACTCATTCTATGAATTATAAGTTTTTAATTACTAGGTTTTGTTGACTAGCCTTGCCATAATTAAAGTGATTATATATATGTATATATATATAAAGAGTAGTTTTTTTACTAATTTTTTACGCTTTTAACTCGTACAGATAGCCATGAAAGCATAGCTTATGATAATATGTATATGGAATTGTGATTTATGGAGAATTATAACTTATTACTTCAAAGCGAAAGGAACTTCTATGTATAATTATGTACAGATTGAAAACAAAGCACTGTAATAAAATTTCTTGGTGGCTCCTTAATTAATGTAGCAGTTAATTGGTTTTCAACAAGCAAAGAATCTAGTTTTGGCTTTCGTGAATTTGATCCTATTACCTATTGTTCGTATGAAAAAATATCAATGGGGCATGTGGTCCGTGCATATATACATGTCCTTTCATTGGTCCATGTATTAAGTATGCTTCTACATGGTTAATGGCACCATAAAAGGTAGTACTAATGAAAGCTGGAATTGAAGTTGTTAGACGGAAATTAATTACCATTGATTCTCTAACTGGGAAAAAGAGCATTAACAAAAGCATTGTGATACAACTTTGTTCAATGGTTGTGCCAGTATCAGCTAGAATAAAGCTGCAACCAAGTCAGTTCAATCCAGTACCAATTTTTGTTTTGGGGTTTGCTAATGAGTCAGATAAGTCTGTTTGCACGATTGTTTTTCTTGTCATCATAACTTCTTTCACAAATATTATCAGTCGTTCTTCTGATGTGGAAGGCTTCTTTACGTGTTAACATTTGCTTAATATCACTGATGTGTCCAACTTTTTACTTCAGTGTCACTTAGCTATGTTCGGTTTTAGAGTAAGAAGATAGGAAGGAGAGGAACATTATGAGTTGCCTAATAAAGAAAAGAAGGGAGAAGAAGGAAAGAACTCATTCTTCTTTTATTGTGTTCGGTGTATGTTAGTGGAAGAAGAGAAGACCAAAATTTTCTCCCTTATTTATTAATTAGAAAGGAGAGGTCGGATGGTAATACTACCCGTTCAGCCATCGGTACCTAATGGGGCGAGTAATACATAATTTATTTTGGTTTAAGGTAGAGTATGAATACAAACTTGAATACCTATGCATGGATAATGTAAGAATATAGGGATATCTGCCTCTATTATTGATATATCATATATCTATATGCATACACATTTACCCAGCACATATGCATTGGTCTAAAGTAAAAGGTAGTACGTGTAATTTGTGTTAAATTGAGACCTTTTAGATTATAATTTTAGTTAGACAAATCACTTGCGTATTTAATTGTGTTGTATTTATCAATTTTTTACCCCCAATTCTTAGTGGGTTAAACCTCAACCTATGACTACCCTTCAGGGATAAATAGGAGTAAGGTTTTAACTTTTCTTAATGAATAGGGTAGCGGAATATGCATTACCCTAGCCATACCGTCTGCTATTTGGGAGGAACAGGAGGGTTTTTACTTCTACAAGTACGATTATATACTCGGTTGTTAGTTAGAGCAATGGTTGGAAATTGTTGGACAATATAATGTTAAGGGTGTTTATGCAAATGTCAATCAAAGTTTACTTAAGTGGATATTTCTCTTCTAAAATCTCTCTAATCTATAAACTAAAAATTGACTCAAAACAAAAAGTTGAAATTGATAATCCCTTTACTCTAAAATCTGTCGTTATAAACAACCAATATACCCCAAATCTATCTTGTAATCCTCTCACCTCTTTCATTCCTTACACTTCTCCCTCCTATAATACATCTTAGGTCATTATTCTTCTTTTATTTTTTTGTAACATTAACCT
The DNA here is from genome assembly GCA_002914805.1 of Parasponia andersonii. Taxonomy (NCBI): domain Eukaryota; kingdom Viridiplantae; phylum Streptophyta; class Magnoliopsida; order Rosales; family Cannabaceae; genus Trema; species Trema andersonii. The sequence continues at coordinate 34,190 of JXTB01000581.1, read as the reverse complement.
CTCTAATTTAATTGTTTGGTTCACTACATCCGTAAATATGGTCGTGACATGTAGGGCACGTGTTCCATTTGGAAGGGGTAAAGTGTAAATAGCTAGTCAACCGGTCCGAAAGCGATTTAATTTTGATATCACCTTTATCTGATTATTTGTAAAAAGAAAAAGGTCATAGAAAATAAAATGAAAGAGAAACCGAGAACACCAAATGAACAAAACATGGTGGTTCCTGAACTAGCGTTCTGTTTTTCATGCCCTGTTTTCAAGGGGGCGGAAAATGAAAATTTATGACCTCAGGTACACTCCTTTTTCCTCATTATTTTCGAATGAAAATTTTTGCACTAATGAATCGCATGACCACATAAAACATCAGAAACCACCATTGGAGTGCTTCCTCCAAGAAGTACACGCAATCTCTCCTCCTAATCCTATGACTATTGCACCTTTAGACAAAACCATGGGCTTGTACACTTAAAAACCATCTAAAAAGTAAAACGACAAGCCCCCCAATTCTACTAATAGATTTTATCTCATCATCTATCAACTAAAGATCCCTCAGAACGACAAGTCTTCAGAAGCTGAGACCATCAGCACTACATTACATTGCTTGCTTGCTTAACCTTAAGAAAGAGATTCCTTCACCGACTGTCAAAACTTCCATTGAGAAATGACTCAATTTTAGAACACAATGACAAAACTTATCTAGCAATCATAAAAGGATAAAACATGCATTGAATAGGACTTTCCTTTTACTCAATTTTCTTTCGTATTCATACATCAAGACCAAATTTAAAAACCCTTTCCACTAATAATCTCTCCCAACCAGTTCATACATGAATCCATACCGTCGCTTTGCTAAGGATGGTCTAGTTATCTTGTTAAACTTAGGCCATAAAACCATGTCAATTGCCTTAGAAATGTTGAATATATTTCTACATTTTTCATCCTTGATCCCTGTAATCTAAAATAGTGTGTGATTCAAAGTCATCAATTGATGCAGACAGCTGAAGTTCCTTACACGTGGGTGAAGCACATTGCAAGATCAGGTCCATTTCCTATAACTAGTTAATCTCATCACGGCATTTATTTGTGAAAGTTAATACAAGAATCGGAGAGAATACTGGAGCAAACTATACTTAACCATTCTTCTTTGTAGGATGCTTCCCGTTTGAAATATTAGATGGGGTCTCCGTAATAGTAGCTGAATTGCTGCTCCTCTGGTTTTCTTCAAAAGCCTTCACTGGTTCAGCATATGATCGAGTACAAGGCCACCTACAGAAACAGGGCCAAACATTGATTAGCTTCTCTGACTGCATAGAACATTTCAGTTTAAGAACAGAATCTCAATATACTTTACCTGCTTGACTTTATAAGCTCGTCATATATTGTAATATTCTCATCAAATATGTTGCCTGCAAGAATGACAAACAAACGGGACTAGTCATGAGAACCTCAGGAGTATATTCATGACTTGAAATTAGTTATGGAAGTACTACCATTCAATATATAGACTAAACAGATATAGTGGACTCTTATAAAAAACAGAAACTTGTGAAGAAAATATTAAAGGATAAACAGGGTAACAGGAGCACACTCAGTTGAAAACAAGCAATAACATGAGTGTAAGCGAAACTGTAACACAAACACAGATCTGCAGGAGAGGGAGAGAGGGGCGGGTTCTGTAATACAAACACACTCCTTAAAACTGAGTATTTTTGTCGCTTTAGGAGGAAGTGGGAAGGTGGTTGCATATTTTCTCAAATATTAGTAGTAATAGTACCTGGATTTACATCATTATATGGTAGCACAGTCCTGTAGTTTTTGAGGAAATTTTCATCAAGATAACGGTTTCTAACTGAAGTATGTAAGTGAAATATGAACAAGAAAATATTTTCAAAAGAAAAGCAACAGAAGACATTTCAGAGGCCAAAGAATCCAGAAACTAGTCGTTTTACTAAGATAATAGCACTGAAGACTAAGCTATATTGAGCAGAATACAAATAAGCAGGAAAGCAGTCCTACCTCCATAAAGATTCTTCTTAGTGAAGTATTTTGCCATCAAGCGACGAGTGTAGTCAGCTTCATATTTCTTGAACTTCTCCATGTGGTTCGTAAGATAAACATCACTAAATAAATGCAGAAAATGTTTTATCATCCAGCCAATGACTCAAACCTATTGATGACACAACTGCTTTTATTTTTCAGACAACCAATCTAAAGACTACATAGAGACAGATAGAATCAAATCTTAGGGAGATAAAGTTGTGATCTCATCTAAATCATGATAATATAACAGTAAAATGTGACCACTGTAATATCTGCTTTGCTCGAATTACTCCATCATAGTCCCAACAGATCAACTGTGTCACTCAAGAAATTAAAAGAAAAATCCACGATATTTTCTTGTCTTCCCAAAAAACTATCATTCTCTCTTGAAACAAAGGACATTTTAGAAAAACAAAACATATAAGGAACTTAATAAGCAAAAGTTCAAAATAGAACTGATCTCCAAAAAATAAAAAATAAAAAAATACCCCCTCATATCAGAGTGTTAACTCCTTCTTTATTTACAAATTGGGTATTTCTTGAAATAAAGAAAAGCTCGTGGCCTCTAGAAATGGGGGCTTTCCCCACCACTTCACAGCAATATAGAAAAATCCGTACACATAAGTGAGTGTAGCTCAATTAAAATTTACAGAGACAAACTGGCAAAGAAAATGCACACTGAGACAACAACTAGTACCAATAGTGGAATTACCATCATAATTTATGGAACAAATAATGCACTTAAATTTCTGAAACCATAAATATCCGAAGGACAGATTTTAGTGAAATATTCAAAGCAAAGAGAAAAATACTCACTGGGAATTGTTGGGTAAGTCGGGTTTATTCTCGTCGGCGTCGTTTTCTCCGGCATTAACCTAACAGAGAGGGAAACCCAAATAGGATTAGTATTATACACCGTGTATTATTCAAAATAAATTATATATAATGATGTATGCGAGTGCATATATATATATATATATATATACACACGCACACGTTGAAAGAGAGAGAACCTGGAGTTTAGGAGAGTGAGGAGTGGGTTTAGAGGGAGAGTTGTCGGAATTGGAGGCGGAGGAAAGCGATGGCGGAGACGAAGAAGATGGCATAGTCGCCATTGCAGAAATAGCTATATAATCACAACTTGAGAACCTTTCGTACAAATCGCTTCTGCTACTTTGCTTGCTTAATTTATTATTTACTAGTAAACAGGCACAAATAAATATAAAAAGAAAAAACATATTGCTAGCTGATGATAATAATAATTATAATCAAAGTAAAATTACATTGACGCCCTTAGTTTATGTCAAAATAACAGCAAGTTATCTGGATGAAATCTAATTCCAATGATACCCATGTAGTTATGAAACGACTAAAAGTCAACCAAATATATATATATATATATATATATATTTAAAAAAACTATGTTATTCTTTTAACTTAAACATGTAATTCCTATTTTATAAGAGGTAGTACGTAATTAGATGAAAATTGAATGGTCAAGTATTGTTTTTTTTGGGTTAAATTTGAATAACTGAAGACGTGTTTGTATAATATTATGTACTGCAAGAGGTGTCATTGAATCTGGGGGTTAAATGTAACTTTGACTTATAAGAAAGTGTTGATGTATTTTTCCCCCTTCAAAATTACAGGCATTTTGAGGTTTAACCTACACATCATTTGCAAAACTTTCAAATACAAACCACGTCATTTCATTTGTGAATGACAATCGTTTGTCATTTTTCAACATTTATGAACTTCAAAAAGAAAAATTATAGAAAGAGAAACAAAGAGTAGGGAAAGGCCGTGGACTATTAGAGTGGAAAGACGAGATGAGAAAGGATGGGAGGGTTGTGGCTAAACGATTCTATGAGGGGAGAGAGAGAGAGAGAGAGAACCTTGAGTCGTGAACGTCACAACAAAGAGGAAGGTAGAGAATAGAGAGGTTTAGAATTAAGCTACTGAACGGGTCAAGGAAGAGGAAAGAGTCATGAGAGGTAAACATAATTGGATTATTGACCTGTAGTGAATCTAGGATATTAATTTTAATGTCAGTATTTTATTTTGAACATGTATTATATTATACTAGTTTTTTTATGTGAGTATATTAGAGTGGGATACTCACACCAACCTGGATCCAACTCGACTTAGGTCCTCAAAGTTTTACATGAGCCAACTCTAATACCTATTTAGATGATAACCCCCTAGAAGCATGCCTCGTTAGGAGTGGATACTAGACCCATCATATGCCAAATTGCCGTCCTTACTCCCATTTGGCGGTGTTCACAGTTCGGTTTGATCAATTTAAACTCTTCATAAATTGATTAAATCGTGTGTGTGATTTTACTAGGATAATAAATTATGTGATTTGTTATACCTAATCAAAACTGTTCAAATTACATTTACACTTTACGGTACAGTTTAGGCAATTTTTACGATTTAAATTTTGAGATTTTATAATAATGGGCTTAGGCTTTTTGAATTATTGAGCCTTCACTATTTAAGCTTTATTTAAAAAAAAAACTATTTTTTTGAACAAAGAAAAAGGAAATATATCATATCTTTTACAACTTAATTGAAACTCTAAAAATTAAACCAAACATAATTGTTTACTATCGTCTAAAATATTAATCATAAAGAATTATGACAAAAATATACGCATTATAAATATTTCAGGCGGTTCAGTTTGAAACCAAACGCATTTATCAAAAATTGTAAACTGCACCACAATGGTCGATTTGGTATTTTTCTAAATTATGACCGGCCCCAGATGGAAAAAAAAAATTGTCAATTTCAGTATGATTTGGTTCGGTGCAGTTAGTTTCTGTAGTGCACTGATTTTTTTGAACATCCATACTCTCAACTAGCATAAATTTTATGGTTGCATAAGATTCTTACCCAATATAAACTTCTATATTTTTGTATCAAAACTAGATACTTTTTTTAAAGGGTTTGTATTTTGGTGTGTCACAACAATCTATTGTGTTAAAATAACTTAATCGGAAAACTTCTCTGCCTTACATGCATTTTTTTCTAGTGATTTCTTGAGAAGCAAATATAGAACCTTTTGCCATAAAACTTAAGTAGGTATTCGTTTCGTCTTAAGTTTCGATAAATTTTTTGAAATACATGATAATTTCTTTCTTTTTTTTTTGGGTTCTTCACGTATTGAATCGATTATTTGTAAGAAGAAACCCTATTTGAGTACATTCAACAAAAGTTTGAGGCATAAAAAAGAGGATGAGGGGAGGAGATGAGAGAAATTTCAGTTTATTTTGGGTTTCAATGGCAATTGGGATGGCATAAAATATAGGAATAAAAGGACATCGATGTACATAAAAAGAGAAATTGACATGTTCTGAAATAAGAGAATAAAACAATAATTCATGTACAAAAATCTTTCCTAATTAAGTAAACACAAGAATTGAAAACAATCTCTTTATTCACTTTCCTATTATGGAATTAGTAAACATTGTTTATATAAAATTCGCTTCATTTAAAAATGAAAATGAGATGTTTTTCTAATCTTGGATTCTTGTTGCCTAAAATATTAAGGAAAAATTATGTTGATACCCCGGATTTATATCAAAATCACACTTATACTTTTTGAACAAAATATTTACAATAATACCCCTGAATTCAAAAAAATTTCAAAAAACTCTTCATTTTAGGCAAATTCAGAAATCTAATTTTGCAGCAATTGTTTACCGTTTTTAGCCTAGAAACAAAGTTAATTAAATATGCAACCAAGGTGGCCTTTTTTTATTATTTTCAGAAAGCTGATTTTCTTTTCCTCTTCTAAAAGTAAGTCTTGGGCATACATGTTATCAAGAAGTGAGAGAGCACGTTGAGTCAGGAACATCTCAACAAAGAGGAAGATGGAAAATAGAGAGATAAAATTAAGCTACTTTACAGGTCAAGGCAGAGGAAAAAGTCATGAGGTGAAAGACAATCAGATTATTTAGAAGTGAATCTAGAGATTTTAATTTTAATGTCAGTATTTTATTTGGACGTGTATTATATTTTACTAGTTTTTATGTAAGTATCTTAGAGTGCGGTACTTACACCAACCCCCTGATCCAACCTCGACTTAGGTACTCAAAAGTTTTATACAAACCCACTCTGATACCTATTTAGATGATAACCCCCTATAGAAACATGCCTCGTTAGGAACAGGTATTGAACCCATCATGTCAAATTACAATCTTACTCCTAATTAGCTCAAACTTAACTGTTGCACAAGATTCTTATCCAATATAAACTCTATATTTTTATATCAAAATAAGATATTGCTTTTTTTTTTTTTTGTAAGGTTTGTATTTTGGTGTGTCATAACAATCTTCTTGTGTTAGAATAACTTAAATGAAAAACTTTTTCAACTTACGTTCAATTTTTTCTAGTGACTTCTTGAGAAGCAAACATAAAACCTTTTGCCATAAAAGTCAAGTAGTTATTCATTTCATCTGAAGTTTCGACAAATTTCTGAAATAGATGATAATTTCTTTCTTATTTTTCTTGCTTGCGTTCGACAACAGTTCAGGGTGTCAAAAAGAAGATGAGGGGAGGAGATGAGAAGAGCTTTAATTTATTTTGGGTTTCAATATAAAAGTAAGAATAGAATAAAATGTAAGAATTAGAAAAGTACTTCGATGTACAAAAAAAGAGAAATGGACATGTTCTGAAATAAGAGAATAAAAAAGGAATTCATGCACAATTGTCTTTTCTAATTACAAAAGTCAACGCATGAAAGGAAAATACTTTTTTTTATTTACTTTCCTATTATTTTGAATACAAATTAGTAAACATAGTTCACATATAATTTGTTTAACTTTTGGTTTTATTTAAGAATGTAAATGAGATATTTTTCTAATCTTGGATTCTTGTTGCCTAAAAAATTTAGGAAAAGTTATACTGATACCCTGAATTTATATCAAAATCACAGTTATAGTTTTTGAGAAAAATGTTTACAATAATACCCTTGAATTCAAAAATCCAATTTTGTAGCAATTGTTTATCGTTTTTAGCCTAGAAACATCATTAATTCAATATGCAATCAAGGTGGTCTTTTTTTTCTTGTTTTTGGAAAGCTGATTTTTCTTTTTCTTCTAGGGAAAGTGTGTAAGTCAAGGGCATGCATATTATCAAGTAGTATTTTTATGAAAACTGTGAAATTAGCATGTAGCTATCTAGTCTAAATTTCGAGGATTTTGTTTTTATTTTCCCAACTTTAAAGGGGTGTTTAGAAGGCTTATTAATTCACTGTAATGAAAAAGAGATTTATTCTTAAATATTATCGAAATGAGCTTTTATTGTAATATCATACATCTAAAATTATTTAAAGGCTTATTTCCATAAAAAATCTTAAAATACCTTCTTCTCTAACAAATTCTTAATTTTTTTTTGTCACTACTACCACTTGCAATACTCCACCAATATTACTGATGTTGATACTTACTACAACAAAAGGAGGTAAAGACGCCACTTCCTTTTCATGTCGCTTTTGATATCAACGAGACGTGAAATGGAAGTGAGTCTATGACTTTACTCCTAAAGCGACGTCATACGACCAGATACAAGGTTGCTTTAAAAGCAATATTGTAAATCTACGATATCGTAAATCTATGACATCACTTTTAAAGTGACATCATCTTTAAAGTAATGTATCTTAGTTCTCTATATTAGGGTTTTTTTCCTGTCCAAACCTCATTTTATCTTATCTTCACATGACAAAACCTTAGAAGTGACGGTGGCGATGCCCAATCATCCATTTTTAGCAGCTATTTGAGGTATTTTTAAGCATTATTTCTCAAATTTGTACTAGGATTGGATTATTTATGAATTAAACTATATTATTGACCAATTATTATTTGAAAATTTCATCTTTTAGGTTAAATTTTAATCTTTGGCTATTTAAACTATTTTTTCTTTGAATATAAAAAGAATATTGATCTAAATGTCTAATTTTAGTCTTGTAAGTGTTAAATTTGTTGTTTATTTATTAAAATTTACATTCTCATATTTTTCTAATTTAGTGTAATTTCTAATTCGGATTTAATATGTTTTTAATATAATAATGTTTGATTATAGATTTTGTTATATTTTATTATTATTATTTTTTAGATCAAGCTTGATGTTTATTATGTTCTAGAAGATTGCAATTATTTGAGGTATGAGTTTTTCTTGATCAAAGAATATTATTGTCTAAAGTTCATATATATTTGAAAATTTTGGTGTGCCTTTCAAAAAAAAAAAAAAAGAAAAGAAATTTTTAATGCAAATGAGATAGATATATTATGTGAAATTGTGTGCTAAAGTGATACGTATACACTAATCGTGTAGGATTGATTTCATTAGATTTAGTAATTGATTTATGTTAATTTAAGTTTTTCTCTTCTCATAAATTTAGTTTAAGTTTATTTGTTTTAGTCATTTTTTCTATTGTGTTTTAAATAGATAATAAATGCATATCAATGGATAAATTATCAATCTACTATAGGAAGGGAGTCGATCGAGAACTTTTTGGGTTTCGTTTAGATTACTAAAAATATACGAATGCCATAATATGTCACTGATTTAGATGCAAAGATTCGTATAAGATGTGTGTTGATAACATTAAGAATACTTGTAATATTTGACGTATTTTCAAGTCTTTTAACCTCAACTTCTTTACTAGAATTAGATTACCCATGCTCTAATAAACTGTGTTTTTTCTAGAAATTTTGAAAAACTTTAAGTTTAAGTTTAAAACTTTTACTATTTGAACCATAACCTCTTTCAAAGTTAATATTAGTTTATTTTTATTACCATTTCTAATCTTGTAAGTATTAAACTTTTTCATTCTAGATTTTGATACATTATGTATTTTTTGTTTTAGTTTAAACTTGTGTTAATCACAATGTAAAAATTTTCAACTTGAGATTAGTTTGTTCTCAACTTTCTTGATCAAAGAGTGTAATATTCTTCATTCAAATTGAATATATATTGACTTTTTTTTTTTTTTTTATATAGAAGAGATAGAGTATGAAAAATTGTGTGGTGATATAAGGATGAACTAATTATGTATGATTATTTTTTATTATTTGTTGTATACTAATAATTGGATAGTACTTGGAAATAGAGGAAGCTTTGCCCAAATTTTTTCTAAGCTCTAAATTTAATTCACTACAATGAGAAAGTAATAGAAGTAAGACTACAACAAATTGTTGCCGCTTTAGCTAAAATTTAAAGTGGCGACAAATTAGATAGTCGCCATTTTAGAGTATTTATACTTTTTAAAAAATAAAAATGACTAAAGTGACCGCACTTATCGTTGCTTTAGATGATCGTACCAAAATTTCCTTCCAATAATATTGTCGCTACTTTAAAAAGAGTGTGCCAATTGGCGCCAATTTAAAAATAGTGTAAAAATATTTTCTAATAGTCACTACTTTAGATTAATCTATTATTAATAAATTAAAATAATTATAATTATTGTTAAACATGTAAAAATAAAAATAGATTTAATGTGACGACAATTATCCCCGCTTTAGATTAAGATATTTAAAGTGGGGACATGTGTCGCAACTTTAAGTTTTGAAACTTTAAAGCATCGACAATATTTTGCAAAAACTTAGGCAGTCAAACTGACCGCTATAAATTTTTTAGCTTCAAATGAAATTGTGCGTCTCATTTAAAGTGGCGACTGAAGGATTTTAGATGATCAGTTTCTATACCAAGAAACTAATCTTCTTCTTCCTCGTTTTTTTTTTCATCTCTCTCTCCCTCTCTTTCTCTATCTCTCTCAACCTAGAAATCAGTCTCCTCGTTCATTGGTAAGGTTTTTTTTTTTATGGCAATTTGTCTCTTTTTCTATCTCCCTTCATTTGTTATATATTTTTTTAGGAATTTGTTTTATAGCCTGTCGTGTCTACCCCACTCCCGTTATCGCCGTTACTGCCCCTTGAAGATTAATAGGTTAGTTTTTGATTAATTTGTGATTTTGTTTTTTATTTAAATAATTAAAAATATATGTTCTAATATTAGGTAGATTTATATATTATATATATATAATTATGTATTATGATTTTAGTTTTGTTTTAGTGTTAATTAAAATAAATATTATAACATTAGGAAAAATTAGATAGAATATATTATGATTTTAGTTTTGTTTTAGTGTTAATTAAAATAAACATTATAACATTAGGAAAAATTAGATATTGATATAGTTCTTTTTTTTTTTTTTAAGTTTTAGTTTTATTTGGATATTATATTATTAGGATTATGAATATTTATTGGGTTTTTAAATATTGGATATGAATTTTTAATGGATTATTGGATATTTGATTATTGGATTATATTATTAGTTTTAATAGATATCGGATTGTTAGATATTAGATTATTGGATTATTAATTTATATTATTAGTTTTCTTGGATATTGGATTTGATGAGTTATTGGTGATTATACTATTTATTTTATTGGATATTGGTGGATATTTATGTTTTGAGAATGTGGATTGAGTATGAAGAATTATTTAGTTGGATATTCTTTTTGTGTTAATTTTGATTTTTGTTAATAATTTTCATTTTAGTTTATGAGTTAGAAACTTTCTAGGTTAAAATTTTATTTTATTAGAATTAATAAATTAAAAGAATAATAATGAATTAATTTGTTAATTTATTAACTAAAGTACTCATAAAATTAAAAAAAATCCAAAAATACTAATTTAATTCATAAAATATCCAAATGGCCCTAGAATAATAAAATACCCAAAATGCTCTTATAGTAACTAAAATACTCATAAAATAAAAAAAAAATCCAAAAATACCCATATAATTCACAAAAAACCCAAGATGCCCCTAAAATAATAAAATACCTAAAATGCCCTTATAGTAACTAAAATACTCATAAAATAAAAAAAAAATATAATAAAATACTCATTTAATTCACAAAATATTAAAAATGCCCCTAAAATAATAAAATACTCAAAATATTATTTTTAGCGAGGATAATTATCATCGCTATAAATTATATAATGCTGGGACAACGTGTGTCGCCGCTTTAAGTATCTATACCAACGAACTTTTAGCAGCAACTTTAAAGTGAGGACATTGTCGCCGCTTTAAATCTAAAATGGCAACATTGAGATTTAATGCGGCGATATTTCCTGTTTTGTTATAGTGACTATAGGTTTAGTGATTAATTATTATGAGTTAAAATTTTTCTCTTCACATATAATTGACTTTAAGTTTATGCTGTTTTTTCCGTCTCTCCCATTGTGTTTAGAGCTGTTTTTTCCATCTCTCCCATTGTGTTTAGAATTGGTAAGAAGTTATCTGATTTATCAAGAACTCAAGGTAAAAATAAGCATAATATTATATGGATTTTAGATTTATTCTATCTTATATACTTTTCACTACTAGTATATAATGTCCAAGAAAATTAACAAGTAAAGATATGCGGCTTATACTTATGCAAATATGTAATAGAATCATCGAACTTTGATTTTTTCAATTTAATGTTTCATTTTCCCTAACATAGTGTTTTTTTTTTCCTTTTTTAAATGTGTAGCTCAATGGATAAACTGTTATATGCAAAGGAAGAAATCAATTTAGTTCATGAAAAATATCTAGTCAAGTTCATGATGAATTATCTCAGCATCATGACTTAAGCTTGTCTTTATTTTTGTTATGTACATACATTTTGTCCATATTGATAAGAGTTCTCTATTAGTTATAATATTAGGAGATTATTATAAATTTAAATCAACTTAGACTATATTAACTTGTTATGTGTATGAATTTACCATGTTCAATTTATGTTATATGAAATTTGCTTATGGGCATGGATTATTGTGAAATCTTAATCTATATTCTTTGTTTTATGTGAAATAAAATGCAAGGAGTTTTTATAAAATTAAACTTAATAATTGCTTTTTAATATTTTATATATAAATTAATTACATAATTCAATATCGTTTTTAAATTGATATTGTAGGACTACGACACTACTTTAATAGTGATGTGGTATCATTTGATACACGATGTCACTTTTAAAGGACATAGTAGGGTACTCCTACCACAAAGCCTAGAGATATCGCCCCAAAAGTGATGTGAAATCCCCATTTTGTAATCTTGACTGATTTTGATTCAAATTGTGCTTCTATTTAACTGAAGTCGAAATATCTCGACTATGATCAAACACATTTTGATCGAGTCAAAAAATTTCGACTCTAATAGAATATGTTTGACCCCCCTATCCCAACGGTATCTCCTTCATTTACCTTTTGCGAAATGATAAAAAATTTTCAATTAGGGATGTGCTAATTTTAAAATTTTGAAATTTTCATTAAATAGAAATCTTAATTTTATAAATGATTAGTTTGTCTTTATTTTTTTAATCACATGCTTTAAAAGAGGTCAAAATTAATAATGTCCCAACTTTAAATGCATGCTCTAAGAGTTTTATGAATTTTTTTTAAGGAAAAAGAAATTCTAATATTAAACGTCATTAGTTACAAAGCAAAGAATATTAGACTCATGGAAAAAAAAAAAAACCGAAAGCAAATTTTAGGATAAAAAGAGTCATCAAAACAAAATGACAAATCACACAAAATGAATAATTAGTTTATAAGATATGTTTAGTCCTCGTAATACATATTTGATACCAAATAAATTCCAATTAGCATAAGACTTTTCAGAGAGCAAAATCAAAATCCTGCATGAACCCCCAAAAAAAAAAAAAACTACCAATGATGAAGATTAATTTTTTGTGATGAACTAAGTTAAATGAAACGGCAAATTAAAGAAGAGTTTGAACTATATCTACCATAGATTGTATGGTTTTGATAAATTTCTCTTCCTTTCCGAAAACAAGAAGCAAAGAGCCCAGGACTGGGATTCTTCTGGAAATTAGTAAATGAAACACAGAATGTTTCGGAATTGGCACTTTGTGAGATAATCAACTATGTGAATTAGACAAAAGGATTGCAAATAATTGATGGAAGAAGTTTTAAACCTATAAACCATATAAGTCAAAATTTGGTAATCAGCCTAAATCGAATCCATCATATGACCCGTATATATAAAGGAAACCGCTCTCTCCTTTGAAAACGAAGTGTTAGATCCGATCCAAATTAGTTACACAGAGATTGAAAATCTTATTAATGATGGCAGAATTTCTTTATAATAATATATAATAAACTTAATTTTTCTCTCCCTTATTTTTTTTTTCCCCAGTAAGGAATCCTAGTATATCTGTACAAACATACTAACCAAATATTATTAATTTGTACTAAAAACAGAGGAAAAAATCAGTAAAATTTTATTTGACATAATGTTAATTCTTATTAATTAGAAGAAATTCGTTTTGACATATCTTTATTTTTCCCTCGTGGTTGTTGAGGCAACCTATCAAGGTAAAAAGTTACAAATTACAATGTAACTGAATTACAATTTCAAATTTCTCAAAAAAAATAGATGAAATATAGATCACATACACTATTAAGAATAAATATATTGGTTATCCTGATTATTAAATAGAAAGATATAACAAGAATCATCAGTAATCTATTATCTTCAACAGTAGTTTGCTCTTGGCTATATGAGGTCAACACCAATTGAGATTTATACCCGTAAAAAAGAAAAGAAAACAAAATAAAAACCAACTACTAAAAAGATCTAAATATGAGAAAAAATTTCAGATTTAAGATTTGAACTGGACTAATTAAAATTCACATAGAAGATGATACTACAAACTAGATCTAGATTTATTAAAACTAAAAAAGAAAAAGAAAAAAGAAACATAGAGAAGGAGGAAGAAAAGAATAAATAGAGAAAACAGGAGAATGAGAAAGAAAAACCCCTTCCCCAAATAAAACAACGTTAATTTTTTTCGCTAAGAAGGAGGAAGAAAAGAATAAAGAGAGAAAACCGGAGAATGAGAAAGAAAGACTCTTTCCCCAAATAAAGCAATGTTAATTTTTTTCACTAAGAGGAGATGCAGAGAGAGAGAGAGAGAGAGGCCAGACTTTTAAGTGTGAAATTATAATCTCATTTTACAACCTAATGGGGTGAAGGGTAATTACAAAGAATATACAATTGAGTCAACCTATTTCTAATAGAACTCAATTTAAGTTAGTGACATGTCTCGTTCTCCGAGGATGAGTTGTAAGTCCATAACCTACTCATTCTAAAATTCTCTCCGGGGCTTGTCAAGGTAAACAACCCTCTGCCTCAGTCCATTTTTTTTTTAGCATTGACTTTTGTAAATCAATCAAGAGAGTCCAGATGGATTAGGTTTGATGATTGACTTTACAAAACATTTGACTAAATACTTTCATTAATAATAGTTGTTTTAAAATAGTATAGTTTTATTGATGTTCTCTATATTTTTTAATATTATTTAATCACATACAATTATTGAAATGTTTATTCAATATCAGGAGCACGTTAAGCATTTGGTTCGTCGTCATGGAGTCCAAGGATGGAACAACAGTAAATATTCTTGATGATACATATAGTGAAAACTAGCAAAATTCCTGAGAGCGTTCATTTAAACAAGCATGATCACGATGATTGCATAATTAAATTAGAGGGAGAAGTTCTGCAAAACAAGAATATTATTTCCAAGGTTTGTAAAATCTGAAACTTATAAGGGTCAAAATAGACTTTTTGCACCCAATGACAAACTTGTAAATAAGTAATTTTTGGAATAAAATATTGAAAATATATGAATATTTTATTAATTTGCTATAGTGTTCGTTTTTCTGCTTATAAACCCCTAAAAGCTCTCAAATTCTCTAAGTGAGGAGCTTGGAAGAGAGAAAACGAGAGAAAGGAGTAGTTTTGTTTCGAGCTCCACCACACCGCCACCGTCACCCGCTTGGGCCCACGCGTTAGTCCACGCCGAAGAGCTTTCGAAGACGAAGCTAATGCCACCGGTCTACCTTATTTCGATGTCAGACGAAGCCTCGGAGCATCTTCCGACCTCCATTTTCGACACCTCCAGCAAGTGGAGTCTTATTTCGTCGTTGTTGACAAGCTCTAAGTGGTTGCTCATCAAAATTCATCTTGGGTAAATTTTTACCATTTGTTGGAAATCTCCTAAGATTAAGGGAAGATATTGTGGCTGATTTTAGGGGATTAATTGCCATTTTTTGTTAGCTATAAATAGCCGTGTATCTTGTATAAATAGGCTTGATTCTAGGTGGTTTTATTCTTTGATTTGTTTCCTTTTTTTTACTGATTGTAAAGGCTATATATATTCTGTAATCTTTTAGTGATATGACATAGAAAATACTTTGAGCTCTTATCGTCTATATGGTATATAGGATCCTTAGATACCTAAAGGGAACACCAGGAAAAGGTTTATTTTTCGGTAAAAACGAGAAGAAGGGAGTTGAGATCTATACAGACGCCGATTGGGCAGGATCGACTGTTGACAGAAGGTCTACTTCAGGCTACTGTACTCAAGTCTGTGGAAATCTTGTGACATGGAGAAGTAAAAAGCAATCTGTGGTTGCTCGTAGCAGTGCAGAAGCTGAGTTTCGGGCTGTTGCTCAAGGAATATGTGAAGGGATGTGGTTAACCAGATTAATAAAAGAGCTAGGAGTGACTTATGAGGGACCAATGAAGCTTTATTATGATAACAAGGCAGCTATCAACATCACTCATAATCCAGTTCATCATGACAGAACAAAGCATGTTGAAATTGATAGACATTTCATCAAGGAGAAGATAGAGAATAGAAGTGTGTGCATGGTCTACATACCAACCAAACAACAAATTGCGGATCTGTTGACAAAAAGTCTATCAAAATATGGATTCATGGAGTTATCAAACAAGTTGGGCTTGATTAATATCTACGCTCAACTTGAGGGGGAGTGTTGGAAATCTCCTAAGATTAAGGAAAGATATTGTGGCTGATTTTAGGGGATTAGTTGCCATTTTTTGTTAGCTATAAATAGCCGTGTATCTTGTATAAATAGGCTTGATTCTAGGTGGTTTTATTCTTTGATTTGTTTCCTTTTTTTTTACTGATTGTAAAGGCTATATATATTCTGTAATCTTTTAGTGATATGACATAGAAAATACTTTGAGCTCTTATCGTCTATACCATTTTTACTGTTTTTACCAACTATGTAAAAAGTGATATTTACGTAATTAATTTAGTTACATGATTTATTTACCCGAAGTTAATAGATGAGGTGAAAGAGGGTTAAAAATCATGAATAATTACGGTTGGTAAAAACAAAAGGGTAACATTAATTGCGGTAAATAGTAATTAGAAAAAGATGATATTTTTCTAATTATTTTCAAAAGGTGATATTTATATAATTCTCAGATTTTTGGGCTTAATGCTAGGGACCTTGAAACTGAGTTCTAACTTCGAATTTGGACTCAGTGAGATTCAGACTTGAATTTTGATATAAAATACCACTATGTTTCATTGAAAAACGAAAATTGGAATTTTGTGGTACAAAATTGTACTGTTTTGTATGCCACAGTATAGTCCCACACTGGGACCCGTTTTTGACAATATATATCTAACTTAGTATTTTTGGGTGCTCTAAATTTAATAGTGACCTCTGTTTCTGTGTTTGAAGTTTCGATTGAAAAGTCAATTTTTCAAGTGGATTTCTCAAGAACTAGAAATTATCGTTTAAGCCCCTGAGTGACAAAGGGAGGATTGTTTGAGTGTCATTAGCCTAGTATTACTACTATATCGAGGTAGGGGTTCGATTACCTAACTTTCATATTACTTCGGATTTTAATTGCATTAAAAATTATTTATGAAAAATCGTGATTTTACGGTGGTTTATGAAATTGCTGAAAATTATTGGATTATGCTAGGATTGGACTCTGTGGATTTTGTACATATTTTTATATTATGACTATGGGATAAAGCAGTGGTATACTACCCATATATAGTAAATCCCAGAATAATGCCAAGTTAAATTTTAAAGCATGGTTTGTTTATTGGAGGCATGGTTGTTGTATACTATTATACGCTGTATATACCATAGGATCACACACTTGAGTTCTATAATAGCATCGTAGTATGTTTAGATTACTGGCGAGTTGTTGCAGTGCTAGGTGAGAGACCTAGGCCCCTGTACAAGTTTTTGCTGATAAGCCTATGGGCAGTGTCAGGATACTAGATACATCTGTTAAAGAGGTATTACAGGACCGTGATGGGAAGAAAAGAGCTCACTTATATTCTTGTTGATGTATGATATATGCAATAATGAAGTGATTTTGGTTTTGGTTTTAAATATGTGATTATTCTCGATACCATGAATTTATAAACTTGATTTATAAATGGATTTAAAGAAAATAACCATGCAGGTTTGAGAAATTACATCCATCCAAAGGTAATTGAATTCCTACTGAGCATATGAATGCTCATTCCTTACTTTTCCCCTCTCAAGTAGTGCTCGGTCTGATTTTGGAGATTCAAGAGCAATTTAGAGAGGAGGTAGTTACCAAGTTAGAAACTGATAACTTTATAAGATATTTTTTTTATTTATCTTGGCTTGTAATAAAATACTTAATGGCCCGTTTCACGGACTCATTTGTACAAGTAGTGTGTTAGATTGTGAGACTGTTGATGATGATACTTGGTTTGTTTAAATAAATTTCATTAACAATCTACGTCTAATGATGATCACAAAACTGTAGAAATTTTATTATTAAAATTATTTTAAAATTTTTTTTTTAAAAAAATTTTAAATTTTTACTTGTGAAATTTCTTTTCTAACACTGGTTTAGAATTTGGGTTGTGACAAGGTTAGTCTCCAAACTATTATTAGGATATTAATATTATTATTATTTGAACCATTCACATAATTATTAAAAGTGAAAGGGATAAAAATATAATGAATGACATTTAATTAGGTCTGCATGCACATACACTCGGTGTAATAATGACAAATTTTATTTAAAAAAAATATCAACGAAACCTTGAAATTAGAGTAAATATGTATCTTCATATTAAGTTATTCGAAGTTTTTCTCTTTGGTGCTCCTCATATAATAGTCAAAATAACAAGCAACAATTGTAAAGTTGGTAGATGCATGTACAATATGTATAAAATACTGTAAAATATTTCTTTTTTTTTTAACGGGAATAAAATATTTTGAGGAGTCTGAAAATTATATATGTAGAAGATAATACATGTGATTGTGTTTTTGATTGATTTATGGCATCGACGTGTAATTATTAACTACTTTAAAGTTTCTGGCACGTGTAGGTATTTATATCAGTTTCTTCTATTTCTTTTAATTTTTTTTTTTTATTGTTTGTATAGGTTGAAGGGGAGCTAGACACACCAAAAAGTGACGAAAACCAAATGGCGCCAGAAGTACAAGACGACGATATTACTCCAGAAAAGGAGCATGATAACGCCACAAATATTGCCAGTTCTAGTACTAGTTTTATCAATCAGGCTAATGGTAATACTCAGAGAAATAAGATTTTCGTTGGAGGGCTACCTCATGATCTCCAAGAGCACGAATTCAGAAGCCACGGACAATATGCATTGAAGAACAGATGTCACAAACTAATTAAACATGTATATATATATATGGAGGTCAAGAGGGCCAAACCTAAGGAAACTAACGTTGTTGTGCAAAACTACAACAATGGAGCTTTACTTCCAGATCTGGCTTACTCTGTCGTCCGTTCTCCACAAGCCCACTACTACCATGCACGGTACATACCAAGTTCTGCCTTTATTTGTACACTAATAATGAGTTTTACGTCAAAAATCCTCCACCTTACCATAATCCTATCAATATGAGTTGCACTTGTTGGAGTAGTGGCTATGCAGCACAAAACGTAGCGTTTTACTACTATCGGCAATCCGTCCGACGGTTATATCGATCTATCTATAATAAGAGTGAATAACGAGTAAAGAAAGAAAAAAAAAAAAGAAAACAAAAGAAAAAGAGAGTGAGTAAGCTAGCAAGCAAGCAAGTAGGCAGGCAGCTGTCAGACAGACAAACAGATAGATAGTACTTCAACATTAATTTTTCCCCCTTATATTTTTTGTTTTTGTTTTCTTTTTCTTTGAATTTTAATAAAGTACTAATAGTAAAGTAAGGATATTAAAGAGAATTTTTTTATCTTTTGTTCTTTTATGTAAATTTTAAATAATTAGAAATTTAAAATATTCCCCTTTTTTTTTTTTTTTGGGTTATTTATCTATATGCTTTTGTTATACCATGCTTTATGTTACCTGGCGTTTAAGCTTATCAAAAGGGCTTTATTGGTGATGGAAAGAACTTTGTATTGAACTTGGTTACATTTCGGAAATTTGTTGAAATATATGTCCGAGTTTTTCTTGAGAAATCTTTCTCATTCGTAGACGTTCTACGTCAAAACTTCTCTAATTGGAGTTACTATTCATATTTACGATATAATTTTGTTCATTAGTTCTTAAGAATATTATTTTTTTTTATGGCCGTTTTATCCTTGGATTATGAAATTTTCATTTTGTTTAATAAACGTCTCTTTGAACCTGTTCATGACCTATAATAAACAAAGATACTCAAAATTGATATAATTATACATGTTACGTAATGCTACATGTAATTGATATATTTTTCTTAATAGAAAAAAACATTTTTAATCAAATTTATTATGTGAATCATTATTGTGTTATGACAGTTGACTCAAAATTTATCTATTTACTATTTGTATTATATTCGTATTATAATTATTAATCCGAAATTGAATCGGCAAGTAAATGAGTCAGTCAAACTATTCTACTTCAGATTGTTTTCAAATCACATAATTGTTTCGCATAAAAAACTATTCGCCTTTAAGTCAAAAATGGGAAAATGTCTAATTATATCTTTCGTAATATTGTAAATCAGTTCATTCATAGAAATTATACAACAAGACAGAAAACATTATTGCTTTTGAACTTATTTTCTTTTCTTTTTCCTAAAAGAAAAAGAAAAGAAAAGAAAATAACAATAGAGGAAGTCTTAAGGGAAAAAAAAAATTAAAAAATAACCAAACACTAGATATACAAGCACATTTGAGTAGTTGAATGGTTGCAACCAAGCAATTCTTTAATAACGATATCGTATAAATGCTGTGTAGACACATATTTGGCTAGCAAACCAAAGGTTATACCAAGAAGGTGAATACAAATATGCATGTCTAATCAGAAATTTTTGTTATTTTGTTGTTTAGTGTGTATAATAGATTTAAAAAGAAAAATAAACTTGTGGAATATGTACTTGATTAAGCGGAGTACACACTGAATCAAATAGGAGATAAATTAAATTATCATCCCACTGAATCAAATAGAAGATTGTCATCTACAAGATTACAACATGTTCCTTTACCAATAATCTGAACAAGAACAAAGGCCATCTTTAAAATGATGGAACCGCTTGTTGTCTCTCACTACTATCTCCCTTTCAACAGCTTTCGATATAAACTTGGCTGCATTATGACAATCTAAACAAATTCTAAGATTCTTGCAAACTCTTATGGTTGACCCTTTACTTGTCTTCAACAATCCAAAAGAAATTGCAAGCTTCTCACTGTGCCCTCTCAATCTCTCAATCTTTTCCTCTTCTTCCAGTTCATGAAGCACACAACTTGTATTTGGTCTATATCCGAGATCAGTAATCTTTTCCTCTAAACTTTTCCACGTCTCCCTAATCTCTCTGGACTCCAGAAGCAAATTATCACCAGCAATGAAGCTATGCACCTTCCCTTCGAGCTCAATCCAACTGCGGCCAGCATCTTTTTGTAGGCCAAGCTCCTTCATCCTTTGCCTCACTCTTCTCACATCATCCCATTTCCCTGATCCAGCATACAAGTTTGACACCAAGACATAGTTCTCTGCTTTTTCAGGCTCCAACTCTAGCAACCTCTCAGCAATTTTAGTCCCCATATTCAAATCGCCATGACTCCTACAGGAACTAAGCAATGAGCTCCAGATTCTAGCGTCTGGTTCCTCAGGCATCTCACTTATGAGCCTCAGAGCTTCCTCCAATTGGCCAGCTCGTGCTAACATGTCCACTACACAAGCGTAATGCTCTAACTTTGGTTCTATTCCATACAAATCCTGCATCTCTTTGAAATACATTAGTCCTTCTTTGACCAGTCCAGCATGACTACAAGCCATTAGAACTCCAATAAATGTAAATCCATCAGGTTTCAGCCACAATCTGTACATTTCTTCAAACAGTTCTAAGGCCTTGTTTCCATGTCCATTGGTTCCATATCCTGCAATTAAAACATTCCATGCTGCCACGTCTTTTTCAGTTAAGCTGTCAAAGAACATTTGAGCTTGTTCTATGGAGCCATTCTTTGCATACATATCTAAGATAGAACAACCGACAAACATGTCTTCCACGAGTTTAGCTTTTAAGGCAAAGCAATGTAATTCTTTTCCTAGACGCAGAGCTGACAGTTGTGAACAAGCCTCAAACACACTCATAATGGCAATCTCGTATGGTTGGACTCTGTTAGAAAGCATTTGGCGAAAAATATGAAGAGCATCATCAGGAAGTTCAAGCTGAGTGTAACCCGCCAGCATTGTGTTCCAACATATTAGACTTTTATCTTCCATCCTAGAGAATAATATACTCGCAGATAATATTTTATTGCAGTGAATGTAAAGGGACATTAGAGAGATACTAATAAATGAATCACAATCTAACCCATTACGTAGCACAAATCCATGGATCTGTTTGCCATAGCGTTTAAATTTCAGATGGGCGCAAGCTAAAATAAGGCTGCCAATGCTATACCAGTCAGGATCCAAGCCTGCATCTTTCATTTCAAAGTAAAAATCTAAAGCCATCTGTGGATCACCATTTTGTGCTAAGCCGCCAATTAGTGCATTCCAAGAACTCACTGTCTTATTCTCTATACCATGAAAGACATGCTGAGCAGAACTCAGTGATCCACACTTGGTATACGCTGCAACAAAAGCATTTGCTACCAATTCATCATCATGAAATCCATGTCTGAATGAATAACCATGAATCTCCTTCAAGCTCACTAGTTCCTGCTCCTCTAAACAAGCTGGTAACACATTCAATATGGTGACCTCATTGACTCTCACATTCTCGTCTTCCACCTGCATTCGTCGCAGAAGATTAAATGTTCCATATACATCTCCTTCCCTAGAGAAACCTCCAATCATAGAATTCCATGAAACCACATTTTTCTTATTGTTCTTACCAAACATAACTATAGCTTCAGATAAGTATCCACATTTTGAATACATGTCCATCAGGGCATTTTTCACCATCAATTTCTCATTCAGCCCCAACTTCACTGCCAAAGCATGAATTACCATTCCCATATCCCCATCCCCCTCCCCAGCACATACCGGTAACAGAGTCACTATTGTAGCATCATCCGGTAAGAACCCTTCCCCCAAAATCTCCCTTACTAAATCATAACACTCTTGAGACAAACCATTCTCAGAGAATCCCCGAATCATCGAATTCCAAGAAACCAAGTTCCGCTCAGGCATTTTCTCAAACAGTTGAACCGCATTCTGTAAACACCCGCACTTTCCATACATCCCAACCAATGCATTGCCCACAAAAACATCCAACACCAAACCCATCTTCACTGCCATCCCATGAAATACCTGCCCCAACCTCACATCGAGAATCCCGGCACAGGCCTTAAAAACACAAGGGAATGTGAAAAAATCGGGTTTGAAATCCGTCTCCAAAATCAACTCGATAAACATGTTGATCGAATCATGATAAAGCTGATTCCTAGAATAGGCACTAATAAGTGCATTCCACACAAACAGGTTCTTCCCCTGTAATCCATCGAAGACCATGCGAGAATCCAAAGGAGACCCGCACATGGAGTACATGGTAACGAGACGGGTGTTGAGAACGAAGTCGTTTCTGAACTGGGTCGATGCCGAAACCAGTTCATGGACTCTGCGTCCAGTCTCCATATCTTGCCGGTATCCACAGGCCTGTAATAAGACCTCCACGGCCTCTCTCCGAGCTGAACCTGAATCGACATTTCGAGGGTCGTTTCTAAGGAGATTCAGAGCCTCAGTGAGGTTCCCAGATTCGCAAAGCTTGTTTATCTCTTGGAGCAAAGCTGGCTTGTGAGTTGTTTTGGTTTTTAGAGTGTGAGAGCCTCGATTATGGGTTTGCTGAGTGGAGAAAGATACAGATGCCTTTGGTGTTAGAATTGAATGACGAGAGTGATTGGTTCTGTGAGTTGGACTGGTTTGGTAGTAGCACGATAATGGTGGCGCCAACTTCGCCATTTTTAGGTGTAGAAAGCTATGGCGGGGCTTGGTCTACTCGGCTGGCCTTAGCCCGTTATCCGTTTAAGATAGGCCACGGCAGCTAGTTTTAACGGTTGGTAGTACTTCTTATGCACAGGACTACACTAGTGCACCACACAACAAAAAGTTCAAAATTCGACACATAATAACGACGGAGACTAATTAAGTTACAAGTCCCACCACATGACAATTTTGATGTACCGTGTCGTTTAACAATGGTGATGTACCACATATTTGTCTTGTTTCACTAATTGGGACAGGTATGAATTGCATATAGTTTCTCTAATGTGACTTGATCTAGTAGACAAGTCACAAGTGCATACTTTCCATAGACATTTGTGTTCGGGTTTCATCGACAAACCGATCATTTTACGAAGAGTCTAAACAAGTGACCAATCTGAGGAAGTATTTGGGACACAAAAAAGAAAGCAAGAATTCTTATACGTTTCCATCAGTATAAATGGAAAAGCAAAGGAGTGACTATTTGAAGTATGTACAAGAAGTAACAAAATAATAATAGATAATCAAATAATCCAATCGTCTACATGAAATTGTGTCAAGCTGAATGAGACAACAAGAAGAGAAGTTTGCTCTATCCTTCAATTGATTTCAGATACATGTTTGTCCAAAAATGCCTTGGCCATATTACTGAAGCTGACACTCGTGGCTTCTGCTGCAGCATATCTATTGATGAGATCCACCACTTCTGGTTTTAAAATCTCGTCCCTGTTAGATTTGTTGCAGAGGTAATAAAGAGCCCCAAGTGCAGAATTCACCTAAAAATTTAGTTGAATAATCAAATATCAGATATCTTTACTTAGTATATCATGTTCAGGCACCGGAAATACAGTGTCTCAAAATCAGGAAGTCATAATGAATTGTTGAAGTCCATGAATGTACAACACTCTTCAGAATCAAATCTGAAAGAGGAAAAAAAGATCAAACTGAAAGAGGACCATTCTTGAACATTATGGATCAGAAGCGACACAAACTTAAGCACACCATAACTTCATAAAGACCCAGTAGAATCCTCATAAACAATGACCAAAGGAAAGCTAATTATCACAATTACACCAACAATAACTTATAAATGCAATAAGAACATATAACTTACAGTGTTTCTGACTGGGCTTGATAAGCATTGAATCACAAGAGGGATTCCACCACACTGAGCGATTATTGCAGCATTCGCTGGATCTACAAACAAAAACATCAACATGAACAGAACAAAAAACAAACAAATAAATAATTTAACACGAAACTTAATCGGATTTTGATCCATCCATCATGTCAAATCAAGCAAGGGACATTTGGCTAAAAACAAGCGTAGCATTAAGATCAACATAAGATCACCACAAAGAGTTGCATTGTTGAACATACCAGCACACGAATTGCACACACCTCCTATACCAAATTCCACAAGCTTCTCATTTGGTTCTGTGATGCAGTCCAGGAAAAGTTCCAAAACATTGAGCTGTTTATAATCTTCAAATGATTATCAGGCCAAAGTTCATCTTAGTAAGAACATTTGAGTCTATCTTCCTACCCAAAATAATCGAAAGTAAGCGTGTTCTATACCTGGCGTAAGAACGCATAATTGTAAGGATCATAAGCAAAGTTGGCCAAATTAGCAACGACTCTCTCTTTTGTTTCTGCAGATACAAGACAAGAAGATTATCTATTACTTCTAGGAGCTAATAAAAACAAGATATAAACCAGTCTCTAGTCCACTTTTCATAATATAGGTCACCCTGCACCACCCTGATACTATCCCAAAAAAAAAAAAAAAAAGCAAGCTATGAGAGCGGGAATTCGAATTTAGGACCCTTCGAGTAGAAGGTCTGTTACCAATTACCATCATCAAAACCGTGCCATATATCCTGCAACCACCCTCATACTACAGAATTAACCAAAACTCAATGATGATTTTCACTAATATTATATACATATATATATATATATTTTATTTTTAGTTGCATTATTATTTAACTGTTACCAAAATTCGAGTAATTAGAAAAAAAAAATATACTTATTATTATTTAATATTTTTTCCATTTTTTACATAAATTTTAATTAAGTAAAATAACACATATGAGTCGGTAAAAAAAAATATGTAATTAATAGAAAGAGAATTAACTTTTTGTTTTATGCACCAAATAAAATTATAAAAAAAAAAATTAAAGATTATAATTTCCATTGAGCTAAAACACAATACTGAAACTCAAATTGTAGAAATTCCAATTCCGCAAGCACACCTTCGTTAGTAGCGTTCTGAAATTGAGTAACCAATTCCTGGAATAAATTGGTGGAAGAATCACAATTAGATAATATATGGTATATAATAAATCGGGTGGAATTTTCACTTTTAATTTTCTTTTTCAGCAAAAAGAATAAAAGAGGAAATTATTAATTACCTGAAGGTAGTGAAGCCTAGGAGTCCCATATTTTCCGGTTCGCTCTTCTTGCCTTCGGTCATTGGTAAACATTGTAATTTGTAATTTGTATGCCCTTTTTTTAAAAATGAGATTAAGACGGAGAAACGGAGGAGTTCATTTAAACGGGGGAAGACATGAGAGGTGTTGAGCTCTTTAACGGCGATGAGGTTGGCGGATGCTTGCCTCCGTTATCTCGCCTGCGGGCTCCTCGAGATTTGGCAATAGGAATGGCTTTTGGGTTGGGATTCTCATTCTATTTTGCCCGAACTTTTTCTTTTTTCAGTATTTGCTGGGTGCCCCCTTTATTTACCTTTAGTTAACTTCATCTTCCATTTTTCCTATACTTATCTTTTCTGTCTCCGTGTTTGGTCACTAAATCATTAAAAAAATCTTATTTTAATGCTTAAATTTTTTTTTTTTTTAAAGGTTAATGCTTAAAATTTTAGTAGTAACGAAACATTATAAAGCTTTTTTTTTTTTTTCTTCTTTTGAAACTTTTCCTTCTTTTTAAACTGTTGAATCAAATCTAACAAAAATTATTTTAAAAAAATTTATAAAAAAAGGAACGAACCTCGCAATTTGTTAAATGAATACTAAACTGATAGATTTAACTTTATTAGTATTTAGGAGTACATCCCATATAGGACTTCTTCTCTCTTTCTTTTTTCCATGACTTTTTGATCGTAGTTTTTTTTCTCCTAAAAATCCACAAATCAACCATAAAATTCCGTATTAAATATAAATTTGAAACGAAGATATTTATTTTTATTAATAAATAATTAAATTTTATTAAAAATAATTTTAAATAATAAACACCAATCACTTAGTTTGTACATATATGGTAAAAATTCGCATATTTTTATTTTACACAGACATGATTTAAAACTACAAAAGGTATGAATTATAGTTATCTAAAGTTAAATGTTTTTAATAAACTAATGATGGTTATTTACATTTTTTTAACTTGCTTATTCACAAATTTACATAACTTTTTAATGTCTAAGCATTAATTTAAAAAAAAATTTAAATATTAGGATATTAATTTTCATAATTTGAAAGTTAGATATTAAGTTGAAAGATTTCAAATGTGACGGTATTAATTTGTAGGAATTCAAAAATCAAGTTACTTCTTTAGAAAAAAAAATTAAAAGTATGGTATTTTAAATTATCCAACAATTCTAATTGATTCTTATGTCTAGTTGTTATATGACTATCATCAAGCTTAAACTAACTAGATTCGACATAGTTGTTTTTTTTTTTTTAAAAGAAAAAGGGGGAGTGTGTTAAATGCTCATTTCTTTATGATTTTTTTAACTGGAACGCCTTCAAGGGAAAAAAAAAAACTAGGTGAATAACTTTTTTTTCTTTTCTTAGGAAAAAGAGATGTGAAAAATTTTAAAGTTTAAGGATAAAATAAGACAAATCTCAATAATTTAGTGATTAAGAGCATAGTTAATCCTATGTTTACTAAAACCCAAAAAAACGTGAACTATAGTTTTCAAAAAAGGATATTATCAATTTTATATCCTGTATTTTGACACTTTGTTCAAATTATATATTCTGTTTTGGTTATTATTAATATTGACCTTTAGATTTGAAATCTGTTATAAATCTATACCCTGACACTAATTTAGAGCAGTTAATTTACCAAGTTGCCGTTTAAAAAATTAAAAATAAACCATGTAAAAATTGATCCAAGAATAAGTTTATTAAATCATTTTAGTAAATTAACTGCTCTAAATTAGTGTTATGGTATAAATTTGTAACAAATATTAAATTTAAGGGTCAATATTGATAATAACCAAAACAGAAGATATAAACCGAATAAAATGTCAAAATCTAAGGTATAAAAATGATAATCTCCCCCTTCAAAAAAAACAAAACTATATGATATACGAAAGTAATACCAATTATAATCGAAAAGGTTGTATTGTCACTACGAGTAGACACGGTAGAAAAAGACCCTATTATAGTATTGTTCACCTATCAAAGCCAAAATGCATAGATCTTGGCATGCCTCTCTTATGTATAGACACAAATACAGTTTAGAATACATTTCAAGCGGTACATCATGTCTTTTTTTTTTTTTCTTTTTTTTTTTTTTTGGCTCCAAAGCAGTATATCATGTATGTCAAAATCACGTTGGAGATTTGAAAAGTTCACTTAACTAGGATCGGGCACAAAGTTGGGTACTCCGTATTCAAACCGGTGTAACACCAAACTGTCTGCTACGAATCACCTCACCAGGGGGGTACTTCCACGAAAATCTCGGCGCCTCCCCTTACGTGTAAGCTAACCAATGAAACCATGGCCACTTAATTGATCTAAGCTCGACATATATATTCAAACCAATAGAAGTATCAATCATGAGCTCATCATCATCATGAACCATTCATTATAATTCTTCACTCAATAATGCTATCTCAACGAACTCTAGGCTCTAACACATACATATTTCACTCAATAATCCCCTTTGCCACTTAGTAGTAGTACCATAAAAGACGTTCCTGAAAATTCGAACGACAAAAAGAATTGCGAGTCTAGAGTTGCATGGTTATGGATCGAATTCGCGGACTGCTAGCGAAGTCCGGGCTTCTGAATGTGGAAGCAAGAGCTCAAGAAGAAAATGATCGTAACAATAATGGCGTCGGCGGTGGTGGCGCTCATGAGTGGGCAAATATAATGCTATCTGTGGGGCCCATTCCTGAACCTTGTACCACGAGAAGGGCCACGCGGATCGCACGTGATCTCGCCATCGGCCTTTGGGTCTTCCGAATTTAAGGCAGAATCCACTACTGATCCCAAACGGTTCAGCCAGTCAGACCCCAACCTCGACAGCTGGCGGTCTGAGGCCCCAAGGGTCTGCTGTCTAGGAACAGCGACCCTTACCTCAACAGTCGTAGGGGTCAGAAGCCCCAAGGGTCTTCAGGCTGGATACGATGGAAAGCAGCCCCACGGCTCCAGACCCGGACAGAGCATTTAATGCGTTTCTGGGTAGGTGCGCGTGCAGGGACAAGCCGTCCTGACAGAACGGCGATTTGCCCAAATCTTGCTCCTGACAGATTGAAGCCGTAGGAGGCGGCGAAAATCAGGCCACGGTAGCACAGAAGAGGTCACAGAAATCTCGGCCCGTCACGGTTAAAAAAGATCTTGAGGTGAAAGGTACTGATTCTTTTTTAAAACAGAGAGAACCAGACAATTCACTATCCGAGGACTACATATATTGAAGCTATGCATTCCCGAGAGAGGAGGTTCGCACAAAAACACTTGTAAACATAAAACAGTCTGAGAGAAGAAAAAAGAAAAAAACATAACAAACAGATAGATATTGATACTGATATATTTTTCTCCTTGCTACCAAAACGCAAAGAAAAATCACTGACTTAAGCATCGGAGAGTCTTTGCAGGTAGCCACCCCCGCCTCTCTGATCTTGCTTGGAGTTCAGAGAGTTTTGAGACAGCAAGGACACGTGAACAGTTGGAGAATCCAGCATCAGCAGTTCAAGACACGTGGACGACTGGTGAGAAACCGCTCCAACAGTTTGGCGCCGTCTGTGGGAAAAGGTTGAGCGTGGAAAAGAGAGCGAGAAGCTCGCAACCGCGCCCTCCCCGAACACAAAAACCATACAACGTCTGATGGCACCTTCGAGAATGACGACCAGGAGTACCCGTCCTGATACCCAAGGAACCTCCCGAGAGGAACGACCGGATCTGGGACAGAAGCTGGATCAGGTGCTCGCCGCCCTGGCGGAAACAAACAGAAAGGCAGAGAGGGCCCACGAGGCCATCCTGGGTTTGAGGGACGAGGTCGCAGAGGTATGCAGAGATAATGCTCGCCTTGAGGGTCTGCTGGCCAGTGAAGACAGGACTCAGCAGAGGGAAGATTTCGACGAAGAAATCCAGCAGGAGTTCGGAAGCCAACCGCAGGGAGAGACTCCCGCCCCGTCCGGGACACGAATGCAGGGGGAACGGCAAAGCCAAAGCCAGTCGAGACCTTTTCAAACTAGGGGGGCAGTGGGTGGAAGACACCATGAGAGCCTTGGAGATACACCCCCTGACTGGAAGCAAGAAATGATGGTAGAGTTGGGGAAGAGACTCGGCAACCATCATAGTCAGACCCCAGACGATCTGGCAGAACAAACCGTGCGAGGCATCAACCGGACGGCCTTTGCTGACTGGATCCAGATGGAGCCAAGGCCGAGAGACTTCACGACCCCGACCTTCAGGCCGTTCGAAGGGAAAACTGACCCCCTCGACCACATATACCACTTCCAGCAGAAGATGGCTTTAGAGTCCAGGGACGAGGCTGTAACATGCAAAGTTTTCTCTACGACCCTTGCAGGACCAGCCCTACTATGGTTCAGGCAGCTCCTAGAAAAGTCCATCAATGGGTTCGAGGACTTCTGCAGGGTTTTCCTGAGGCAGTACGTGGGTGCCCAAAAATAGCAAAAAACCATGCGAGACCTGGACCGTTTGGAACAGGCCGCAGATGAATCCCCGCGGGAGTACCTCTCGCGTTTCCTCGAGGTCAATGTCGCTGGTCCATAATGCAGACTCGGTCCAAGCCGCAAGCTCGTTCGTCCGAAGCCTGCAGCCGGGATCAATGCTAGCAGACTACCTCCTTCTAAACTTACCATACGACATGGCGGACGTCCAGGCCAAGTCGGAAGGGGTGTTCAGGGTGCTGGAAAGCCGCCAAAAGACACCTAAGACCTCTGCCGCAGTAACGACAACACCAATGCAACCTCCGGCCCCACAAGGGATGAAGAGGCCCCTACCGGGCCAAGGGCCGACTCCGAAGTAAGAAGTCCCGGCGCAAGGCGTTTTGGAGGGAGGCAAGAGGAGGAAGACGGCCCGTGATCCTCTACCCAAGTACGAACTTAACACACCCATTGATGTGATATATCTCCAGAACAGGGACAGGAGCATTTTCAAGGACCCGCCCAAATCCGGCGTCCCGGAACATATGAAGAATAGGAACAGGTACTGCCAATTCCACAAGGACTTCGGGCACGATA
>JXTB01000580.1:205066-216612 GCA_002914805.1 Parasponia andersonii | reverse complement strand
TTTTCTAATTAATTAATCATATTAATTAATTACCTAATTAATCTCATTAATTAGTAGAGTTACTAATCTAATTAGTTTTCTTTAACTATATTCCAATTACTATAATTAGAATAGTTACTAGATAAATAGTTATTACAATTAACTATTTAATATTAATCTAATTAAATTCAAATCATTTCTATCCTAATTAATCTCATTAATTATGAATTTAAATAATCTATGGATAGTAATTATTTAAATATAATCTGATTAGATTTAGTTTCGAATTAAATTCAAAAACTATAACTTAATTTTAATCAAATTTAAATTAAAGATAATTACTAAAATTAAAAAATTCAAATTTAAACTATCATGATTTACGGATAATTATCTAATCATATTTAATCTCATTAAATATCAAATTAATTTGAATAGTTGTTATTTATTTAAATTCGAAATTTAAATAAAACTGATAGGAAATCTTATCTGATTTCAAAAATTAGTAGATATCCTATTCAAATTCAAATTAACTTTTAGATTTATCAGAATAATTATCTAATCATATCTAATCTCATTAAATATCTAATTAATTTGAATAATCATTTTCTATTTAAATACAAAATTCAAAATTCAAATAATAGAGATAATATATGAAATCTTATCTAATTTCAAAACTTAGTAGATCTCCTATTTAGATTCAAATTAACTATTAGATAATATCCTATTTATTTAATTAATTCAAATTTAACATTATCCTAAAGTAAATCAAATTTAAAATAGGATAAATCAAAAATAGATAACTATGCTTATCTAATTTGATTAGTTTCCTATTATCTAGTTAATTAACTAATTAATTAATTTAGAAAAAATTGGTAGTGGGAGAAATACCACTACCGTTGGCCTACGGACCTCGAAGGGGCGGTGAAAAAGCAGAGCAATAGGTGGTATCGGGTTGGGCCGCCTGGCTACAGTGCATGACAAGGCCATGCGCGCCAGGTGAGCTGGCCGTGCGCTGGATGCAGCAGCCCCATTCCCAAGCATTGTACGGGTCGTACGCTGGCCGCGCGCATAGGTTGTTGGCTACATATGGGTCGCGTCCATGCCCTACTAGCCGCGCATGGGCAACGTGCGGGCATAGCACGAGCCGNAAGACGTCGATCAGTAAACACTATAGCCTATCCTTGAAGGCATCCATCAGTAAATGCCACAATTGATCTTCGAAAGCGTCTATCAGTAAACACCATAGCAAGTACTTAAAACATCCATCAGAAAAAACTCATAGTAAAATCAGATAGATCTAACTCTCTAAGGCATCAGATCTGGAATAATACCACCAAAAACAGCTACAAAAAATAGAAACAACAACAAACACAATAAAAACCTACACGTATCTAAAATCAAGCAGGACCAAATAAACTCTATACAACAAGATCTATAGTACAAATCTTCATAAGAAGCAGAAGGATGAAATACAACAAAATATAAAAATGAAGGAACAAGATCTATAGTACAAATCTTCATAAGAAGCAGAAGGATGAAATACAACAAAATATAAAAATGAAGGAAGAGAAGATAAAGAGAAAGAAAAAGAAGACTCATACCAAATAAGGATTTCCGAGACACCTATTTAGAGAAGAGAAAAGAAAATGAAAAAGTCTTTCAAAGGTGGAGTGCACCTTCTGTGGAGGAAAGAGAGAAGGAGTAGATGAGAGCCCTCTCCCTTCTTTCTCTCTCTAGAAGTGCTACATAGGCCCAACACCTCCCTCGCTATTGCTAGTTTAAATTTACCAAAAAAGTAAAAAAAAAAATAATGATAGCTTTTGTTATATATACTTTTTTATCTTTTTGAATGTATATAACTCAAGCCTTTGATTGCAACTCCTAAATAATTAAGAGTCGATATATACCTAGAGTTCTTCCACAAATATGTTTTATCTAGGTTGCTGCAAGTAATTAACAAGTTTTTGGCACATTTTATTGCCCTTGACTACTCCTAGATATCAACTTTTAATTTCTACTATAGGATGAGTTTTAGTTAGGGCCGGTAATTTTCTATACTATATGACGATACGACTCGCAAACTACACGAAATAAATGGATTTGGGTGACCCATTTAATTTTCAGGTCAATTTTAGATTGACACATATATTATTTATAATAAATGAATGGGTTTTAGGTCAATCCGCTTAACTTAAAAATGATTAGTATAAATCATTTAATTAAACGGATAATTTTTGTATCATGTGAATACGACACTAATATTGTAAGTCCAAGGTTAGCTAACCTAAGAGGAAGGGTGAATTGTGTTTTAAAAAAAAATCTTTTGCAAACTTTTCTTGAAAGACAATTATTTTTAGAAAGTAAAAGCTATAACAAGTAGAAATAGATAAATAGCATGCATAAACTCAATATAAATAAATTTAAATAGATAGGGATAGAGAAATGCAAACATAACTTTTACGAGGTTCAACAAACACAACGGTTTATCTACATCCCCAACTCTTCACAACCCGCTTCAAGCTATCCACTATCGGATCAAGAGAATGGGCTTGACCATCCCTTTTAAAGAATGAGTGCTTTCTCCTAAAGCACACTCACACCTTTATAATAGTCTTAAATCTGGCTCTATTTCGTGTAATATGGATTGTTTAGACTACAGTGCCAATCTCACTTACAACTGGATTGTTTATGAATCCGATGTCAACCTCACCTCACAAATATAATTTAGTTTTTGTTTGTTGATATACTCAACCAGAATCTCTCAAAGGAATAAAGATGATACAAAGTAAACCTAGAGAGAATAAATGATAACACAAAATATGATCTAGTTTGGCTTAATTAACTTTTTGTGAAAAAATGGATTTGAAAGTTTGATTCAGAATAGATGATTTGAACAACTTGAAAGTATGTTTAAAGCAATGTAGGAATGTTCAAAATTTATTTCAAGTGTTAGAAAAACTTCTGTTTACAGACTAGAATGAAAACTAGCATTTTAGACTGTTTGACAAATAATCTGTCATTTTTGGTAGACTGAAAGTTTATTTTCAGTAGACCAAAAATACTAGCCATTGAAAGTGCAGTTGTAACTGTTGGATTTTAAAAAATTGTTAAAAATAGAAAACGGAGGAATCGGTCGATCGATTCTGGCTACTACTCTGCCGATTCTGTCTGAGAGTAATTTTTCAATTTTATTTCAAGGCTTTTTCAATCGTTTCCAACGTATGACCTTATAAATTGATTTAATATGTAATATAGGAACTATAGAAATTTATAAATCAATTTAAAAGCGTATATAATATAAATTTAATATTTTAATTGAAAATAAATAGATTTGACAGTTTTGCTTTGAAAATTTCTAATTTTATAAAAGCTTTGAGCCATTAAAGATCATATAATGTGTAAACAAATATTCAAGTACAAGAACTAAGTATGTAACCTTTGCCAGCGTAGGTCTTGTTATCTTAATCTTTGTCTTCAAGCTCTTTTCTATAATTCATCTTGAATGTCTTATGATCCTTTCAATTTAACTTGCTACATAATTAAGTAGATTATTAGATCATAATCATATATTTGTTAACTTGAAAATAAAAGTATATGATTGATGATACAAAGCATTACTCAACAATCTCCCCCTTTTTGATGATAACAAATATTTGATTTAAAATAAGTAAGCAATAAGAAAATAAATTAAGTAGATTGACCTTACCAAACTTTGAAAAGTTCTCCCTCAAAATATGCTTAATTAAAGAGAGTGAAAACTCCCCCTTAAACTTGCAAAACATGCATATTTTGAATATGTTACTCATGGATTATATAATATTAATAATTTAGCTCATGGATACAAATTATTAAAAAAAAACTCCAAGATACCAATTGATATAAAATTAAAAAAAAATAGAATTAAATCACATATTTTCTTCCCTTTTTGATATCATCAAAAAGAAATACAAGAGAGAGTATAGCATAGCAATATGATAAAGCAAACAGGGAGTTCATGCAAGTAACCAAAGAGAGTAAGCAAAGTATTTGTTCAAAAATCATCCAAAACAAAAAAGTAAAACATAAATATTAGAAAAATTAGGAAGGGGGAAATTCCAAAAGAAAGACTGCATCATCCTCATCATCTTGTCCTGCTGATCTTGAATGATTTGAAATTGACTTTCTAACATTTGGTGGACGAATTTGACATTGGCTGAAAGAATCTAGTATTGCTCAAGCTTGGTGTCATGAAGATGACGTATATCAAGTTGGATGGTGTTGAGGCATTCAGAAAGATTGTTGAGGGCTTCAATGAGGTCAAAAGGTTGTGTAGGAGTGCCTACTTGGGGAGTAGGTGCCTCCTCAGGAGTACCTTCAGCAGCTCTAGCACCACTACCTCTAGCTTCTTTTTCACCACTTATCTTTTGTTCAAATGTCTAACAGGTCTTGGCCACCCATGCATTGTTGTTGAAAGTCAAGCCCATAAGACTAAAAGTCTTATTGTTGATCTCAATATCTATGGACCAAAATTTGTATTCAGCCTCATCAATGGTCAGAATGTTAAAGTGTTGGAAGATAAGAGTGAGTAGAAAACCATAGGGAAGGGAGGATCTACTATTCTCTATAGCATTGAGCAGAAGAAGGATTTTCTATTCTCTATAGCATTGATCATCTCATGAATGATAAAGAAAGCTAAGTCTAGTTCTCTTCTAACCAAAATAGAGTCAACAAAGCAAATATCACAAAAGGTGAGTACATCCCTATGACCAGTTCTACGAATCATGTTCTGAGACATGAACTAAAATAGAATCCTAGCCTCTAGAGTAGGATCAATGACATGAGGCTTGGGTTAGAAACTATTAGAAAAACAGACACAGAGTAAAGCTTGTTGAGGCTCAAAACCCTCAATCATAGGCCAAGTATGGTAATGGGAAATCTATGACCACCCATAGGCAAATGTAGAATTTCAGCTAGGAGTTGTTTGCTGATGGAAAAATCTATTCCCTAGAGGGAACCAAAGATAGCATGTTGTCTCTTAGAGATGCACTGGCATAGAAACCTCAAACCAACCTAGGATATCCTATCTCCTGAATAGAACAGAAATTAGTCCATCCCATATTTTTAATGTAATCTAGAAATTTGACATAAGATAAATCTTTAAAATTAAATGTTCTACCCTAGATTATACTCTTTTTGGAAAAGCTTTCTTTGTACCTAGTCATAAGAGCAGGGGATTCAAGAAGAGGAGTGTCTAATCTCACCTTAATGTGTTATTCTTGTTCCTCATGAAGAATCTCCTTCCTATTTCTCCTTAGATTTTCTCCTCTATAAGCTATTTGATCAAGAGATAGAGACTCAAACACAAAGAATTTTAAGAATTCTAAGGTTTGGAAGAAAAAGAAATCAGATTTTGATGCAAAATATTGTTGGAAACAAGAATTGAGAGTGAAAAAGCGATGAGATCAACTTTGGTTGGGAGAAAATTGAGAGATTTAGTGATAAAATTGGATAGGAATGAGAAGAGATGATATTAGGGTGTGAGAGAGAAAGAATCGGTTGAGAGAAAGTGAAAGAATGAGAGAGAGTCCAATTTCAGTCTGTTGATTCTTCCAAAGACATTAGCCTTTCCAAGATAGTCTTTCGACAAACCAAAAATTTTTTCGGTCTGCCGAAGTCTCTGTTTCGACAGTAATTAAGTTAAAAATAGTTTTAAATGATGAAAATAATTTAAAAAAAAACATTAAAAACATCAACAAGATAGCAATTTAGCAAGCATACAAGACAAAATAAATCACATTTGATTATAGAAAATTATCAATGAAGCTCATTATGATCAATCATGTCAAGTTCTCTATGAA
This sequence comes from Parasponia andersonii, assembly GCA_002914805.1. Lineage (NCBI taxonomy): Eukaryota > Viridiplantae > Streptophyta > Magnoliopsida > Rosales > Cannabaceae > Trema > Trema andersonii. The sequence goes on along the minus strand of JXTB01000580.1, from coordinate 210,796 downwards.
TCATGCAAAAGCGATCCTCGTTGAGAGGTTTAGTGAAAATATCAGCTAATTATTTTTTAATGTATACATACTCAAGAACAATATCATCTTTTTGCATATTATCTAGAAAATGATGTCTAATATCAATATACTAAGCATGTGAATGCAAAATTAGATTTTTGGACAAATTAATAGCACTAGTATTATCACATTTAATTGGTACACGTTTATAATTCATTCCAAAATCCATAAGAGTTTGTTTCATTTAAAGAATTTGAGCACAACAACTACTAACAGAGATATATTCAACTTCAGTAGTAGAGACAGCAACAAAATTTTATTTCTTGCTAAACTATGACACAAGTGAATAACCAAGAAAATGACAAGTGCCACTAGTGCTCTTGTGGTCGGTTTGACAACCGACAAAATCCACATCTAAAAAACTTATAATATTAAAGTGTGTGTCTTTTGGATACTCTAATCCTTGGTTCATAATGCCATGCAAATATATCAATATACGTTTAACTGTACTAAGATGTAATTCCTTGGGATTAGATTAAAATCTAGCATATAGACATATACTAAACATTATATCTAGTCTACTAGCAGTTAAGTAAAGAAGTGAGCCGATTATACCTCGATATTTTGTAATATCCACTATTTTACCACTTTCATCTTTATCAAGCTTGATTGTAGAGCTCATAGGTGTTCTCACTGATTTTGAGTTCTCTATATCAAACTTCTTTAGCATATCCTTGATGTATTTAGATTGATTAATGAAAATGCCTTCTTTGCTTTGTTTGATTTGAAGTCCAAGGAAAAAATTGAGTTCTTCCATCACACTCATTTCAAATTCATCATGCAAACATTTAGAAAATTCTTCATAAAGAGAAACATTAGTAGTACCAAATATAATATCATCAACATAAATTTGAACTAAAATCATTTCTCCTTTTTTTCTTTTTATAAAAAGAGTAGTATCCGTCATTCCTATAATGAAAATATTTGAAATCAAAAATTTACTTATTCTGTCATACCAAGCACTAGGAGCTTGCTTTAAGTCATAGAGAGCCTTTTTCAGTTTGAAAACATGATCCAGATACTTATGATTTTGAAAACCGGGAAGTTTGGCTAAAATACTTCTTCTAAAATGTATCTACTTAGAAGTACACTCTTAACATCTGTTTGATATACAATTAAGTCTTTATGGTATACAAATGCTAAGAGCATTCTTACAATATTTCTTCATAATTAATACTTTCTTCCTGATTGAAACCTTGAGCCACTAATCTAGCTTTGTTTCTCATAATCACCATCTCATGCTCTAATTTATTTCTAAAGACCCATTTAGTCCTAATAACCGACTGATTCTTCAGTCTTGGAACTAATTCCCACACATCACTTCTTTCAAATTGATTTAACTTTTCTTGCATAGCTAAAATCCATGATTCATCATTTTCGGCATCTTTAAAACTTTTTGGTTCAATTTGAGAGACAAAAGCTATGTTATTACAAATATTTCTAAGTGATGCCTTAGTCTTGATTCCTTGTAAAGGATCACCTAGAATTTATCTTTAGGATGAGCATAATTGAATTTTAAATCTTGAGGAAAAGAGAGTATATTACCATTGTCACTATCCTTTTCTTCCTTAAGATCTTTTTGTTGTAGTTGGGTGCCTTCTTCATTTGCTATCTCATTTGCATTTGGCTCATTTGAACTTCATTCAAGAACTACGACATCATCATTATCCAATTTTCTCTCCTCGTGAAGAGCGTTAGACTCATCAAAAATAGTATGCATAGATTCTTCTACTACCAAGGTTTTTTTATTGAAAACTCTATAAGCTTTACTAGTAGTAGAATATCTAAGGAAAATACCAACATCGGATTTTGAATCAAATTTTCCCAAATTATCATTAGTATTCAAAATAAAAAATTTGCAACCAACAACTTTAAAATAGCCAATATTAGATTTTCTACCATTCCAAAGCTCCTAAGGTGTCTCGTTCAAAATCAGCCTTATCATAACTCTATTCACAATATGACAAACAGTGCTTACCACTTTGGCCCAAAAATATTTTGGCAAACCATTTTTATTGAGCATATTTTGTGCTATTTCTTGTAAGGTTTTATTATTTCTTTCTACAACTCCATTTTTTTGTAGAGTTTTAGGAGCAGAAAAGTTATGATCAAAACTATTTTATAGCAAAATGTTTCCATGTCATCATTTTCAAACTCACCACTATGATCACTTCTAATAGATGTGATGGTGTAGCCTTTTTTACTTTGCACTTTCTTACAGGTTATAGTAAGTACGTTTAAAACATTATTTTTACGAGCAATGAAAAGAACCCAAGTTAATCTTGAAAAATTATCTACTAACACAAAAGCATAGTGTTTTTCACTCAGACTAGCTACTCTTGATGATCTAAATAAATCTATGTGAAGTAGTTGCAAAGATCTAGAAGTAGTAATGACATTTTTGAATTTAAAGAAACTTTCACTTGTTTTCCAAATTGACATACATCACAAACCTTGTCTTGTTCAAAAAATAAACTAGGTAAACCACTGACAAGGTTATTCTTTGAAAGTTTAGAAATAGTATTTATGCTAGCATGTCTAAGTCTTCTATGCCAAGAATCATCCTTTAAAACTGAAAAATATTTATCTTGACTAAAGTATTTTTCAATATCAATAATATAAATATTATCTCTTCTTTCACATTCAAAAATAATGTCTTTTGAACAAGTATCCTCAATCAAGCATTTAGAATGCTTAAAAATGGCTCAATAACCCTTATCACAAAGTTGACTTATACTAAGCAAATTGTGTTTAAGACTATCGACAAGTAAAATATTTTCTATAATAGGAGAAGAGATAGAACCAATATTACATATACCAAAAATATTACCTTTAGCATTATCTCTAAAAGTGATATGTCCTTCATTTCTTTTTGTAAATGATGATAGCAAGGAGTAGTCACCGGTCATATATTTGGAGCAACCACTATCTAAGAATCAAAAGTTCTTCTTTTGTACCTCATTTTCTATTACTATGAAGCATATGTTGGCAATTTCTTCTTGTTCTTTTCCTTCAGATTTTTTTTCTTCACTATCATCCCATGTGGCCCTCGTTACCTTCTTCTTCATTTTTCTTCTCAAGGGACATTTATTCTTCATATGACCCAGTTTCTTGCATTCAAACTAAATGATTTGGTCATCCTTCATTTTCTTTTCTCGAAAGTCATTGTCCTTGGTGTTCTTCTTGAAGTTCTTCTTTTTGAAGTTTAGGTACTTCTTGTACCTTTTAGTAAGTAAGACAATGTCTTCAAGCTCACTATCCACAAATTCTTCTTCTTTCTCAATGTTTTATTGCATGGTGGCTTTGAGAGCTATTCCTTTCTTCTTCATTTCCTCTCCTTCTTCTTCATTTGTTTCCTTCATGAGAATTTTATGGGTCATAAGGGAACCCATAAGTTCTTCAGGAGAAAGTTTGTTGAGATCCTTAGATTCTTGAATGGCTACCACCTTGCTTCTATATGCTCGAGGAAGACTTCTAAGAATTTTACTCACCAACTCACCATTTGGAAATGTTTTTCCGAAAATACTAAGAGAATTAATAATAGTAGTGAATCTAGTAAATATTTGAGAAATAGATTCTTTTTCTATTTTGAACAACTTGTAGTTTCTAGTGAAAATATTTATTCTAGTTTCTTTCATAGAGCTAGTTCCTTGATAAGATACTTCTAACATATTCCATAGTTCATAAGTATCTCTAATTTTTTCAATATTATTGTAAATATTCCTATCTAATCCACACATAAGAATATTTCTAGCTCTACTATTTTTGGTAAAGTTGATTTTATCTTTTTCATCATATTTTTTTGTCTTTTTCAAATTCTCTACCATCAACTACTTTTGTAATTTTCAAAGAAGCTTTAGTGACAATATACCAAAGATCAAAATCAATGGACCTAAGATAAATTGAAATCACTTCCATTAAAAAATGGTAGTTTGGATAAAGACAACCCCTTGTATTGAAAAGAAAAATTTATTACGCTAGCCATCACAAAAACAGTTAAGCTTTTAAAAATTTGAGCACCAATCTCTGATAGTAATTGTAAGTCCAATGTTAGCTATCCCAAGAAGAGGGGTAAATTGGATTTAAAAAAAAAAAACAACTTTTGCAATTTTTCTCGAAAGACAATTATATTTAGCAAGTAAAAGCTACAACAAGTAGAAATAGATAAATATCATGCATAAACTCAAGATAAATAAATTTAAAGAGATAAAGATAGAGAAATACAAACACTATTTTTATGAGATTTAACAAACACAATGGTTTGTCTACGTCTCCGACTCTAGGCAACCCGCTTCAAGTTATCCACTATTAGATTAAGAGAATAAGATTGACCATCCTTTTTACACAATGAGTGTTTTCTTCTTAGGTACACTTACATCTTTATAATAGTCTTGAATTATAATAGTCTTGAATTAGGCTCTATTATGCCTAATACCTATTGTTTAGACTCTTGTGTCAATCTCACCTAAAACTAGGTTGTTTATGAATCTAGTATCAACATCACCTCACAAATATAATTTGGTTTTTGTTTTTTGATATTCTCAACTAGAATCTCTCAAAGAAATAAAGATGATACAAGGTAAGCCTAGAGAGAATAAATGATTGCAAGCTTTAGCTGGAATAAAATTTCCGAAAATATTTTCATAAAATCATTTTCAAGAACACCATAGTTTTGTACAATCAAGAAACGTAGTGGAATTAGTCATTTAAAATTTTCCTTTTACAAAATGTTTCGGATCGTGACATAACATAACCTAACTCTTGATCTAGACAAGAACAGTACCCGAAATCACTCCACAACCTTCTCGTCTTCTCGTCTATTCTCAAAAGCGGTTTGATTGATCCGGTGAGTAGTCACCTTCTTGATTTCCAACAAAAAGATCCGCTGGCGAACAAGAAGACAATCTTCTCGAAATGATTTCTCCGGGTTGACCAAAAACACCAAGGATGGAATCCTTAGGGTTGGCCGATTTTCTGCTCTCCCTCTCTCTCTGTCATGCGTGTGACACTCTCTTCTCAAGGGGATGTTTCACATGTAATACTTGTGTCTGGTTGCTAGAGAACTTTTTTCTTAACTATAGAGAGATTATTAAACCCTAATGGGCTTATTGGGCTCAACTGATCATCAAATAACTATTGGACTTTAATTTGAGCTAGACAGAGGACCAGATGGATCCATAAAGCCCAAGCTCTAATAGACCATATACCCATTATCATAATTGACTCTTAATTATAATTGGGCCTTATCCATTAATATTGGGGCACACCATTATAGGCCCAATATTGAACTCTTGGACTAAATATCATTTATTTTCTGTGAAGCTTATTAACAATTAATTAGCTTGATCCATTTAGCATAAACTATACCTATAGACATAGCCCCAATGCAATGCCGTACTAGTAGGGTGAAATTACTATATTACCCCTCTAGCACATATTTACCTTTGAGTTGTCATTTTTCATCTAATGGATAATAGTTGACTACGTGTTTGTATCTGCTAATACTAATATAGTCAAATTCATATAGTGAATACCGGGACCCTGGTTTATATTATCCAAGTAATTGAAAAAACTCAAAGTGACATCATATGTATGGTATCCATCATAAAAAATGTTCTACACATTTCATATACCTTATCTTCCAAGATAACGGAGTTCGAACTATAAATC
>JXTB01000580.1:127767-192331 GCA_002914805.1 Parasponia andersonii | reverse complement strand
AAAATCGAAACAAAGTCGAAATAACATCGAAAGTTTATTTTACCTATTTAATAGAGAATACAGAGCATATTTAATCTAATTTCTCTTTTAAAATATCATCGAAAAGGTGTCGAAATTCTGTAAATCGAAACACAGTCGAAATATTATCGAAAATACGTCGAAATACTATCGAAAACACGTCGAATTTCGCTTGATTTTCCGGTACTATTTTCAGCCATACTCATCGAAATATGATCGAAAATTTAGACCAGCTAATCGAAAATGCATCGAAAAAATATCGGAATGAAGTCAAAAATTTCTAAATCGTCTTCTACTACAAATGCCCTAAATTAAAAAAAATAAAACCCTCAAATCATATTTTGCTTACCTTCTTTTGGAGACTCATTTTTTTCAACGTAATCCTAAACAGTGAGAGAGATTTACGATAGACGGCACGACGAGTTTTTGTCTTCCTCAGTTAACGGCGCGATGGTTTTTGGCTCTTCAGATAAGGAGACGAAAGAGAGAGTTGGAGAGAGAGAAATGAGGAATTTAAGGGAAGAGACATATTTTCTCTTAGGTATTAGTAAGGGTATTTTCGTCCGTAAGTATTTTTTTCAAATGTTTTTTAACTCGTGCATATTAATCAAAATAAAGATATTAAGGAGCATATTTAACCTAATTTATCAGACACAAAATTAGTTTGACAAATTTGGTGAATCAACTGAAAACCAAAACAGATGTAAAAGTCTCCGAAGAAGAAGAAGAAATTGTAGAAGTCAGCGGAAAAAACACTTGAAGCCTTCTTCAACCTTTGCAGCTATGGTGGTGGTCACCTCACCCACACTCATCATTCTCTCTCTCCTTCTTCTTCTTCTCCTCTCAGTCTCAGCAACAGACCCACCACCACCACTACCACCGCCGGCGGAGCCCACCGCCGTCTGCATCGTCGGCGCCGGCATCGGAGGCTCCTCTCTCGCCCACTTCCTCCGCCTCTACTCCAGTCCCGATCATGCCGATTTCCGCATCCGAATCTTCGAGCGAAGCGGCGTCGTCGGAGGCCGCATGGCCACCGTCAATGTCTCCGGCGACATCTTCGAGGCCGGAGCCTCCATTCTCCATCCCAAGAACTTCTACGCCCTCGAATACACAAAGCTCCTCAATCTCACCATTAAAGAGCCTTCCTCTTCTTCGTCTTCCTCTCCCTCTTTGGGAATTTGGGATGGCAAGAAATTCGTCTTCAAAACCCTAGGCTTCGACTCCGACCTCCCCTTTGTTCAGAAGCTTGTTTCGCTCGCCAACTCCGTCCTCACAGTCCTTCGCTATGGCTTCTCGCTTCTCAAAATGGAGACGTTTGTTCAGGTCACCGGGTTTCTTTCTTTCTTTTTTTCTTTTTTTTTTAGTAGTGATTTGATTGAATTGAATTGAATAGAATTTGATATGGTTGGAATTTGTTTGTTGCAGAGTACTGTTGCGAAATTCTTGAGATACTATGAGAGCCGTGAATCGAGACCCATTTTTGAAAGCGTGGAGGAGATGCTTAAATGGGCGGGACTGTATAATCTCACTACTACCACTTTGGGATTGAAATTGGCTGATATTAGGCTTTCTCCCTTGTTGATAGAGGAGCTTGTTACTGTAAGAGCAGTTTTTTTGGTTTTTTTAAATACTTCTTCTAAGGCTTTTTTGATATGTCCTATGGTTTATTTTTGAGTTGTGTTATTAGTTTAAATTAGAGTATAGTAGAAGTATAATGAAATGAGCATAAAAGGACAATTCTGTAATCTGCATTCACAGACTTTGCTGAAATTTGAATACAATACAAATTGGATAACCAAGTTATGATGCCATCTTAAGGTACTGACTGCTTGTAGTTTATACAACTTGAATTTTTGCTCAGGAATCAGGATCATAAGTCGAGTTTGGTTCACATATGTATCTGAACCTTAATGCAGGACATACAAAAAGGGTGTATGTGAATTAGTGAAAGGACTTTGGTTTTTTGTGCGTCTGGGAAAAGTCCTTCATCGCCATTTTAAGTAAAATATTGGATAATTTGGAATTGGACCTGTGGAAATGTAAATTGCGGCTTGAAAATACAGTGTGTTCAAGCTTTACTGAGAATTTATTAAAATTTTAAATGCAGGTGATAACAAGAATCAATTATGGTCAAAGTGTAGCCATTAGTGGACTTGCAGGTGCTGTTTCATTGGCAGGAGCTGATGGAGGATTGTGGTCTATCAAAGGAGGGAACTGGCAGATGGCCTCTGGTCTTATTGATCATTCAAATGTTGCATTGCACCTGCATGAGGAAATAGAATCAATCTCTTCTATCCAAAAATATTACGAACTTAATTCCACCAATGGAAAGAGTTACAAATGTGAGGTTGCTGTGGTTGCTACACCTCTAGATGAGGTGAGCATTCAGTTTACTCCTCTAGTATCAATTCCCAAGAGAAGTCTACAGCATACACATGCAACGTTTGTTAAGGGCCTTCTAAATCCTGTAAGTTCCCCATCAGTCTTATTTACTTTTCTGCACTAACCTTCTTTTGATATTCATTTTAGTCAACATTTCTCATTCGATAGAAAAAATCGTAAATTTTGATATTTTGTTGTTTTCAGGAATATTTTGGCCTGGATGCTGTATCAAAAATACCAGAACTGGTGGGAACAATCGAGGATCCTGATCTTCCATTTTCAAGCATTTCAGTTCTTAAGCGACATGATGAAAAAGATATGACTTACAAGATCTTCTCCCGTAAACCTTTGGACGATGATGTACTAGATACCATCTTCAGGTACTATCAACTAGCCAACTCTTGTTCTCCTTGGGTGGGGTTATCTTTTCTTTTCCACCTTCCTAGGAGTTACAATGTATACAGTGTGATTGATGCCATTACCTTAATTATTGTTTGCTCTGATAATGTTCAAGGTTGTCTCCCATGTGCTCCAAGTAAATCTCCAATTCATATTTCCGTTTTCCCTTTTTCTTGACCATTAAATACATAACCTTAGGGTAGTGCAGAAGTGAGGTTGCTGTCAGGTATTTTGCCTAGGTACGTCAATTCCTTATTCATAGACTTACCATTGCCCACTGACCATATAGGTATCATTATCATTTCTTGAAAAACAAGACGCTGTAGCTATAGAATAAGGTTCATCATTGTGATCAATAAAAGTGAGGACAATTGCATCACCATATTAAGTTTGATCAACAATTATGTCATTTGTTAATCTGTAGTTGTAATTGTTAATTTTTTATACTTATAAAATATACGAGAGGGCTGGTTATGGAGCAAGTCTGACATAGGTTCACAAGATAAATTGAATAATTCGTAGAACTGGTTGCTTTCCCAGAAGGTCTGGATGTTAATTACACCATGCAAATGAATTGATTTGTCAATTTATACTTTAATATGCTTTAGAGATTTCTATCCGCTTCACTGAATTTATCTGTCTTTAGATGATGTCTTATCATCTTGTTGTATTCCTCTTTTTTCAATAAAATTTTTCTCGTTTCCTATCAAAAAAAAAAATTATCTATCATAATTTTCGTAGTCATCAGATTGATTTACAAAATTGATTCTATCATCCCCAGTCCCAACCATGATTTAGCGCGCAATTTATTACGTTTGACAAAGTTGGCCTGCATGCAGAGATCTCGTAGCTTGTCGATTTGGGTGACGGATTTACCTCTGCTTGCATATCTGTGTCTTCATCTTTCCCTCACCATAGTTTTTCTCCCATTTTGCATGGTATGGTTGACGTGGCTTTTATGCCTGGTCATATGAGCATACTTTTATCTGGCACCATGTGATGTGTTTGTTTTATGCGATTCGAACACAATTATGTTGTTCATTCTTCTTCTTAAGAAATCTAATTTGGTGAAATGAACTTTGAGTTCGTGAAAATAGATTGTGCAATTCTGAGTCCAATAGACCATATAAAACTTGTATTTTTATTTTTGGTTCACTTAATGATACGTGAAGTGCATGGGGAATTTACAGTGGAATATACTTTCATTGTATTGAGAGGATTCTTGAGCTAGACTGCTAATTAGTTTTACTAGGATAATTTGATTTCAATGTTTCTCTTCTTTCCGCAGAACTCTTGATCTTTTATACTAATTATTATTTTCTTGCTGCAATTTCAGTTTTAGGACGGAGACCATTCGAATAAATTGGGGTGCATATCCTCATTACAATGCTCCTGAAGAGTTTGCACCATTTATCTTGGATGGTCGGCATTTGTATTATGTGAATGCTTTTGAGAATGCAGCTAGCACTATGGAGACTAGTGCTGTCTCAGCTGAGAATATTGCACGACTCATATTGTCAAGATTCTTCGGCCAACCACCTTTCAGTTCCTCAAATCTGGAATCCCACTCTGATTCAGGAACTTTGCGTGTAGATCTGTGAGTTATCTTTGCAATTGCAAACTGTAAAACTAAACAAATTTTAGTTAAGAATTGTACTTAAGATAAGCGTATTTTTGTAAGTAAAGATTTCTACACTGGGGGATTCTTGAAATTCATGAATAACAAACCAAAAGAAAGTATACCTCATAGCGACAGCACTTAAGCTTGTCCTCGTACAAATTATTTTACTTTTGTCTGTAGGAGCTTATTTTGTACATGATACACACTTACATAACTAAATACATTTATTGGTGTGCAGAAATTATTATGTATATGATAAATGTGGATCACGTGCTTGTGTTTTGATCTGCAATCGAATTTTTTTTTTCCTTTTTTCCTTCTTACTTCTGTGATAAAAACATTGTTCAGCAAGAGAAGATTTTAGTGGAACTTAGAAAGTATTCAAGTATATAACTCAAGTTTTTCTTTCCTCAATATATATAAAAGGAAAAAAAAAAAAAAAAGAAAACTTTGATGAAACAATCTACTAGAGTACTTGCCATCAGGGCTGGGGTCTTTTTAAACGTCGTACATCGCAGACTCAAATAATGTCATTCATAGCATCAATAATTTTCATTCAACAGTCACCAACACATCTTCAGTGTGCTCTGAATTTAGTCTTTATAAAATGTTAGAATACAATTCAAGTATTTAGCCACCATCTTTTCAAAATTGACACATGTTCAGTTCACTCTGTGTAGACTAGAGTGATGTAATTTCGTATTATTGTCCCTAATTTTCAGCGATCCGTGTAGCTCTGCTCTAGTGCCTCTAATAGTTTAGGGGTGTTTGGAGCTTTATGCCAAACGAATCATTTTTGTAGACAGTCAGGCTATGGGTGGTATGAGGGAGAGAAAATAAGAAGGGAGGTAAAATTTTCGTTTGTTGTGTTCGGTATATGAAAGCATGAAGAGAAGACCGAAATCTTCTCCATGCTTCGTCAACTAATCCTCCCACATCTCTATCTCCTTTTACTGCCTCCTCCCGAAATCTTTAGGGAATGAATTACTAACTTGTAGTGAAAAGAATTATAGGCCCAATTTATTAACTGTGGTAGGGTGTATCTTTCCCATCCATTAATGTGTTTATTTTCATTCCATTAATGTGTGTACTATTCTTTCTTATTAGTAAACACATACATAATGGATTTTGAAAGTAATGAGATTAACTTTTAGTAGGGTTACTATTTTCCAATTTTGCTATTTCTGCATGGGAGTTACCAAATCTTGTATCCTAAATGTGCAGCAAGTTTTCCTTATTTTTGTTCCATTGCGAAGGAATTTAGATATATCGTTGAGCCATTTTAATTTCAGAGTATTAATGGTTTCATGCTATGAATTATAGATTATATTTTTGCATGGTTTTGAGCTTGCACAAGAGTTATCAATCATAAGATATTCCTCTCTATTAAAAGCAAAATTTACATTCACAGTGACTTGGTGGAATTCGTATGTATAAATGCAATATATTATTGTCAATTTAGGAGATCTTGACTTTTGGAAAGGAGACAGAACAATCGTATAGTGTACGGTGTTAAAGAAGAGAATATACAGGATTAATGTCAATTTTCTTTTGTTTCCTGTTTTAGTAAAGAGCTTTCAACGAAGAAAGGACTACGATTGGTGAAAGTGTCTTGACTCGCGATTTTCTTTTTTTTTTTTTTTCTTTTTTTCGGTGGGTTTTATCACTAGTTATATCTGTTAGTATTATAAAGGGATAATAGTATCATTGGTCCCAACCTATTATTATTTTGGCATATTTGTCACAATCCAAAATCTGGACTAGTGGCAGAAGGAGAATTTCGCAAGGATGAGAAATTTTTTGATTTATTTGAAAAACGTCTAAAAAGTTTTAGTTTTATAAAACAGTCCATTTTAGATAAAATATTTAGAATTTCATCCCGTAAATCTCTTCCACAGTTCGTATACACTATTAAACATAGATTGAATAAATATCGAAAAGAACGTAAATCAAATATAAGTCTAAGTATCATTATCATCCACGTCAGAATAGACACCAGAATGACATATATGAGTTCACAGACAAAAATAAAAAGTAATAATCGTGGTTCAATGCTAAAACAAAACTCAAATAATCCAAACACCATAACAACACGCTTCAAGCATTACCAAGATAACGAACTATAATCCTGATGGCTTTTTACTCTTCTTGATCTCTAAAATCGCACTGGACACTACCTAAGGAAGAGAGGAAGGGAGTGAGTATAAAATGCCTAGTAGAAAAAATAGTTACCTCAATCGAAAATATTTTAGTGATGGAAAGCTCCTGCATGGTTAGTTTAAATCCAATACATACATTTATGATAATCCAAAACCGGAAATCGTCACGTATATATATAAATAATCAGTATAATCAAAATCATTCAATTCAGATGCACATGACACAAATCACCCATACCCATGAGCTCACATCCTCTCATCTGTGGAAACCCAGGATGATGGTACTAAGTGTACCTAACAACTTGCCTGACACCTAAGCTTATACCCAGAGGGGACACCCATGTGTTGTCTACCAAACTTAGAGGAGCAACCGAATTGCCTACGCCTGCCAAATGGGGAGATAATCAGAAGTAACAAAATTCCGTGTGGGTTTACGGACTCTACACCGATGGAGGGGCACATAGCGCCTCATTGTAAACCCACGATGCTAACACGGTGCTCATGTATGATCCTATGACACGTGCGATACAGAACTGAAGTGTGAAAATAATCGAGCTCTAGTTTTTCAGGAAAATAAGTATATTAGGTTTTTATAGAAAAACGAGCAGCACAACAACCCTATTTTTGATATACCCAAAATAACCTGCACTCAAAAAATCCCTAGAGCAATATAGTATATATGTATATCATACCATCACATATATTCAAGGAAATCAAAAACCACGTTTGTTCTCATATGTTGCAGAAATTAAGTTTTATTCAAAAATAGTATAAAACAAAGGTAACTAAATCCCTACCTCACAAAAATAGTGATACCACGCTATTGAATTCTCAAGGTGTCATTGACAATCGTCTGGAGGGTTGGGAACCAATTCCAAGCCATCGATCGTCCTCTTGTGAAAAACCAACTTCTCAACGGAGCTTCAAATCCACAAACGGACCTCTTCACTGAATTCTTAGCACTCAAAATAGCTAAGTTAGGTATATAACTTATCTAATTCGAGTCTGGATCTACACCGAATAGGAGGCATGCAAATCGACGCAAAATCTTAGCCGTCTGATTTCGATTTTCGTGTCGATCACCAAACATAGGCAATATATATATATATCAAACTTCCTCATTTTCTGAGTACAATCCAAAAATGATAACAAAAACATGATCAACGGTCTGATTAAAAAGTCAACTCAAGCTCAAAATATTCCAAAAATGGCAACTTTCGATTCGAGCAGTACGGGATTAAGGGATATATANAACAACGGCAGCGCGGGACTGGTGGCAGGGCACCCTGGCGGCACGGCGAGCTCGCACCGGGTGGTTCGCGTACTGGACGGTGGCCTAGGTGGCAGCGCGGCTTCCCCTGGTGCGTCGGCTGAGAGTGAACAAAGAAAGAGCAAGGGGGGAGGCGTCGGGGAAGAGAGAGAGAGAGAGAACAGAGAGAGAAAGTGAGTGGGAGGGAGAGCACATATGAGTAAGTAAGGGACTGTACAATTTTTAAAAAAATTGCATTATAGTCCCTGATTCCCAAATCTCTATCAATTTCGTCTTCCAAAAATTACAATTTAGCCCTTCTGCACAAAATTTTTACAAATTAATCCCTCCATTATTATATTCAAAAAATTGGTAAAATGTCCAAATTACCCTCCCAAAAATCTGGGTTTTTATAATATTAGTCTCCAACTTTTTTTGTGGTATTTCATTATCTAACATTTGTCTTTTTTGGCACCGTTAGTCTTTTTGGCATATTTTGTTTAAGATTTTGTTAAAATTCATTTGAATGGAATAAATTTTGCACCATTGATTTTTATTATTTCAATTGTTTAGCAATTTGATCCCTATTTTTTTTTTTTTTTTTGCTTCTATATCTCCGATAACAATTTTGCATCAATAAATTTTTCCAAAACTTAAAATTTAAATGCAGTTTTAAAATAAACAGTTCATTTAAGAATCAAATTTAATAAAAAAAAATACTAAAAACCCTAGTTTATGTCAAGCTACAGGAACTCTTACGAAGAAAAAATAATTACTTTACCATTTTAATACCATTTTTTAAAACTAAAAATATTACACATATATCCTTTTCTACTAGTCAAAATTGACTACAGATTTACTACATCTATTAAAATTTAATTTAATTACGACTGATTATTTTAAAAATTTATTAAATGTTTACCTAAATAATATAAATAATAAGCCTGGAAATTTTGAGAGACTTTTTCAATTTTTTTACATTATTGTAAAAATAATAATTAAATGTGTATATGTAAAAAATAATTGTTATGCCTGAAAATTTTATATATCTATTAAATTAGATAGAATATGTTAAAAAGACTAACGATACCGAAAAGAAAAACATTAAGTACTGAATGTTACATTAAGTACTGAATGTTACGAACAAAAAAAGATTGAAGACCAATATACCAAAATAATAATGAATTAAGGACTAAAAGTATCATTTACCCGTATTATAAGAGCAAAGATCATTTTGGGAAAAGAGCCGTTCCTTAGCTGCTTGCTTAAGCTTTTTATTCTTTTTCAAAATTATTTTGCTTTCCTTTTATTTAGTTAGTTTCATTTTACTGATTTTTTTTTTCTTCCATATATATTTCACATTTCACCTTTTTATTTTTTTTTTCCTCTTACCCATTTCCTTTAAAGGACACGTCCATTATTTTTTTCATTTATTATCTGCTATTAAGGACACATGTAACTCTCTTAGGAATTATTTTTTAAAAAGCAGCCATGACTTTTTAGCCAATTACTGTCTTGCCATCGAATTCCACCAAGTCATGTAATTTTTATTTTAAGGGTTCCTCGAGATAATTAAATTAATAATTAACTAAATTTAGCTATAAGAAGAGTTAAAAATAAAAATATTCCTCAAGATACATCTAATATCACTTTAATCACAGTAAGAATTTGGGTTGTCATATTCTTATTACAATAAATATAATTACACGTGACATTTCTCATTAACAGAAAAAATTCTAATAGAATGTCCATCCGTAAACACTACAGTTAACTCCCTTTACGATGTTTATTGATAGACGCCACACCGTAAACACTACAGTTAACTCCCTTTACGATGTTTATTGATAGACGCCACAGTAGATTTTTCTTTGATGATGTCTACTAGTAAACGCCATAATTAAGTTACAAGCCCATATAATGTTAGATTCGATGGCTCTAAAAGAATATCTTGATACGATGAAAACTTCTAATAATGTTCACCAGTAAATGTCACAACAGTCTCATCCTATGTACGAGTTACAGACCATACATTGTCAGATTTGGTAACTCTAAGAGAAGATCTTGACACGATGAAAACTTCTAGTTCTGACTCCTAAGACCTTCAAATCTAGAAGAATGCATCACACCCAGAAAAATAAATAACAGAAAAAAGCTCTCTAGATCTGGATCAAAAATGTTACAGATATGAAAGGCAACCATACTAGAAAAAAAAATTCTTAAAAAATTAGGCAAATTCCCTTAGTTTTGGTTTTGGTTTTCCAAGGACCCTCTTGGTTTTGGAATTGGTTGACCACTTTTTTTCTTAATTGGATTATTTTTTTGGGAAAAAAAATAAAAAGGAAAAATGAGAAAATAAACTCATAAAGAGAGGGAAGAGCCCCTAGGAGAAGCACCTACTACCAAAGTAGGAGAGGAAACGGTTTGCGGGGGCTACCAAGTTTAGTTCTCACCAAGTCATGTAATTCTTTGTATAACTAAGCCTTTGAAATGTAATTCTTTGTATAACTAATTCTTTGTTCCATGGAGATTTGTTTTTTTTCATATAAATAATTAGGAAATTCGTAGTTGACGACATGTATTTTTTCTCATTTGCCTCATAAAAATAAGTTTTGCATATACTTCTTTTTTTAATTATAATAAAACGTGAAAAAAAGTTTTTTCAATCAATTAAACAATGTATGCATTTCTTTGAGTAAAAAAGAGCCCCATTTGCCTTTAATGTCATATATTATATATCAAGTAAATTTTTCATCTATTTTTTTCTTTAAATACTTATCTTTCTTTTTCCTTCGTCTATTATTGCATTCTTTTTTTCCGCTTAAAAATGGATATCATTATTAGAGTTGACAATTTCGGTTACGACACGATGATTCAACATAATTTTTTGTGGGTTAGGATCGAAAAAACAGGATACAGGTAGAAATTTAGACGACATGTCTAAATAAAAAATAGGTAAGATTCGGGTCAACCTACTTGATCTACTAAAAAAATATATATATAATCAGATTATAAAAATATTCTTTATTTGATGTATATATGACTATTATTATAGATATATTTAATTTGTACATTGTAAGTATTTAGGATTATAAGTTATTAGTTATATTTATAAATTCCTAATTTATTTGTTTTGAAATGAAATAATAATAGCCTCAGAAAACGAAAAATATAAGTAGAAAAACACAGATCATAGTAAGTTGGCGAATCAAAAGCGAGTTGATAGGTCAAAATCAGGTTATGGGTTAAGTGTTATTCATCAAAGTGGGTTGTACATATCAGGTTAGGGTCAACTCATTTTAGGTACGGATCGAACTAGTGTTAATATTTTTTTGATACGATGGGTCACGAGTTGGGTTCGAATTAACATAATTTGTCTATATAATAGACTTGAACCCAACACGAATCTGATCTGTTGATACGAATTGTCACCACTAATCATTATCAAGCCTTCCTAAGTAAAATTCTATCTTTTTCTTTCATAAGCTAAATTTATCATTGTTAAACCACATTCATTAATTTCCATCATTAAATTTAAATTATACTTTGTTATGATAAGAAACCGGAAAGAAAATATTTTATTTCCGTTTATGTGTTGCTTTTGAAAATAAATACAATTTCGTCACTTTTCTTTTAGTATTTTTACGTGTTTTTCTATTAAGATATGTTTTACGTATGTAAAGCGAATGAACTATTGTTTCTTTGTAATTGGAATTATAAAATTAATTTTTATTTTTAGTGTAAGCAGGCTCTACTTGGTTAATACAAGTTTTCACAACTTTTGACATACATTTATAAAACAATTTATTTATAAAAAAATATTTCAAATACTTTATATGAATTAATAATCATGTATTGTCCAGTGTTTATTAAAAATATAAATTATATAAAAATTAATTTTAATCGAATAGGCTATAAATTAGTTGATTACCAAATCATATTAACACAACTTAAATACTTGGCTGATAGTTAGTATTGAATATGTGTAACTGAAAGTTTGTATTTATTCTTTCTATCCACATAAATAAACACTAAGCAAAATTCAATTCCATGCTATTTTATCGTACTAATGCTATAATTTAGCATATATTATGAAAATAATCCTTCATTGCAATACTATCTATTTATTGTATATTATACTTGATCTCAAATATAGCATTACGTATAACATAGTATGTTTTTAAAATATTAAATCACACACTGTCCAAAGCTCATTTGTACATTTTCAATGCTTAAGTAATATATATTTTTTCATACTTCCAATTACAAAATTAATTTATTGAATATCACATAAAAGGTTACAAATATATATAGCATTTTAAATAACATTGTGCACGTCTACTATACTTACAGAAAAACGAATGACTCTCGAGTGTCGAGTAGTTGTTGTTCGAAGTCTTTGCTTACCTGTTTGTTTATTTTAGATTTTTTTTGGTATGTTTTTTGCACCGGCATTGATTTTTTTTTTATTCTTTGTGAGCTCTTTTTTGTTCTGGGTTATTATTTGTCAGCTTTAGTACACGTGTTACTGTGTTAAAACAAAAACACCTCCCACCGATTACTCACCAAAGAAAAAGGCCAGGTGTTATACTCTTCAAGACACGTGTATGTATAAGATTGATGAAATTTGTTGTTATTAACCAGAGTACACGTGCTACTTAAAGACTAAAACACAGTATTGCCTAATTGCCTTTATTTAAATTTGTTGTTTAAATATAAAACCATTTCCGCTATGCTTAGAGATGTAGTTACGATTTTTTTTTCTTTTTTTAAATCTTCTTCCTATCCGTCTTATCTTCTATCAACTAATGTACGTAGGGGTTCTTCTCCTTCATCGGTCATATTCGTTATCCTCCTAGCAAGGTAAATACCAGTAAGCCTTCCTAAATAGATTGAGGTAGCTTTTATTATGTTGCAAATTTTGGATATTATCTGCGTTCATCTTTTATTGTGTTTATTAATTATTTCTTTGCTCTGTTTGCTGGGACTATTAATAGTGAATTCTGCTTGCTCTTTTCATTCTCATACCCCGATCTCAAGCTTCATATTTTGTGAATTGAAAAAGATCTCCTTGTATATTACATAGGTAAACGATTCCATGAGACAGTCCTCGAAGATATTATCTATATATAGTCCTGTGGAACTAAGGTCTAAGTAGTTGTGCAGAAAAGACATTGATTTTAATTGAATATATTTTTGCAAGTTGATCGATGGTGACAAAATTAATTGTTTAACACTGGTACAAGACTAAAGTATATATTTGACTTTAGTTAATAATTATTTTGGTGTTCTCTGAATTTAATACAAAACTCTAATATATGCTTATGATAAAACGTTCTTTAGAGGTTGCTTGTATGTTGATACTTCATTATTTGATACAAACATTGTTGTCTCTTTTTTTTTTTAACCTGAGAAAAGGAAATACTTGAAACCTGAACTTCAATTTATGAAACTTCTTTTCCTTTGTCGGCCAATATTCTTCTAAATAAGAATAACAGTTTGGTAAGGCGTTTCAATAGAATTTAAGCAAATTTATGTGTTCATCTTTGATCAGTAGTTGAATTTCCCCATGTCAATATATATACATGTATATAATTTCTATTTTTACCTTTTAGAGAAAGTGATACTTGGACCTTGAAATTATTACTAAAAGTTTTGAAATTTGTAATCGGTAATGTAAGTAGAAAGTTACACCGTAAATGAGGAAAAGGGGTGTTTTTTAGAGAGAAAGGAGAAGGCTTCTGATTTAGTAGATAATGTCACGACTCAAACTCCGGGCAGGACAGTTAGTAGGGGAAGGGGAAGGGGAAGGGGAAGGGGAATTTCGCTAGAATTCGAAATTCATTAATTTATAAAAAAAAAGGTTTAAGAGTTTTAAATTTTTAAAACTGATTTAGTAGATAATGTCACGACTCAAACTCCGGGCAGGACAGTTAGTAGGGGAAGGGGAAGGGGAATTTCGCTAGAATTCGAAATTCATTACTTTATAAAAAAAAAGGTTTAAGAGTTTTAAATTTTTAAAACGACATGATAAATAAAAATATTTGGAATTCCAACCAATGAGTTTATCTCACAGTTCATAGTCACAAATAAATCTAAATTGAATAATTTAGAAAAAATAAATAAATTCAAATAATTAATCGAGCATCATCATTCACACATTAACACACCTCAACATCGAGTTAGTATGACATATATAGTTTATAAACATATTCAAAGTAGTACAATCCATATATTTAACAAAACTTAAACGCAAGTCTTAAATTCACACTTTTAGCACTACCAAGTCACGAACTACAAGTAAAAGATAGCTTCTTAATCTGCTTGTTAGTCGTCAATGTCACGCTGGATACCACTTATGGAGAAAGTAGGGGGTGAGTATAAAATACCCAATAGGTTACCCAGTTACTCTTTTTGGGAGAGCTTTTTTATAATTCTCAAAACATGTCAATAGTTAGTAGTACTTGGAGCATTTTTATAAATATTAAGTGTTCAAAACATAAGAAGAAAACCATGCTAAAAACTAAACCATATATCCAAGTCAAAACATGTAGAAAATCATAATAAAACAAGCATAATGCACATCACATCAATCAACATCACTCACCATCTCATCACGACTGGAGCAACTTATACTACATGTATTGAATGTTTCCCGTCTAACATCTATATTTGAAAACCGGAGAGACACTCGTGTATCTAATCCTACCGAGACGGAGAGATATCGAATGCCTATACCTACCGAGTAGAGATAGTCAGAAAATAATTCCTATGCGAATTTACGGGCTCTTACCGAAGGCGAGTGTACTAGTCTGCCTATTACAACACCGTGATGCCTAAGATGACTTTCCTGCATGATCATATGAAATATGTAATATGTGGTCTCAAATAACTATACAGTGATTTAACATTCTAGACGTGCTCTGATTTTTAAATAGAAATCCATTTTGTACTTAAAAATTCAAAAGTACAGTTCCTAAGGTTTAACCAAATCCTAAGTTTAAAACTAGTAAAGAATTGTAAATAAAATATTCAAAGCAGTCCATAACGTTTCACAAGTTCAAAGTTCAAAGTTAATTAAAATAAGTATTCAAATAATTTAATTTAATAAAATCACAAAATTTCATTTTTCAAAATAAATTCTAATTTTAATGAAAAATAAGAGAAAACAAGAAAATTGAATCCCCTAGTTCCAAATAGTAATTATGTTGAGTTGACAATACTAGAAAAGTCCTCTGTTGATCAACTCGTTGTTTAGACGATCGTTTCTGGATCTCGACACGTCCACTTGAAAAAGTGAATTTCCAAATGAAGCATCAGATTGAGAAACTGAGATCACCACTAAATTCAGAACACCCAAAAATATTAGGTTAGACATAAAGTTTGTCGAAAATAGGTTCTGGTGCGAAACCAGCTCATAGCACGCAAAACAGTGCAATTCACGAACTATTTTCTCGATTTTCATGCCACTTCAAAAAATAGTAATATTTTATACCTAAATTCATGTCTCGACCTCACTGAGTCCAAATTCGAAGTCAGAACTCAGTTTCGAGGTCCCGAGCATTAAATGGGCTCAAAAATCTGAAAATTATAAAGATAGCACATTTTGAAAATAATGAGAAAAATACTACTTTTTCAATTCGATAATTAACGATCTTCCGGTTACCGTTTCAACACTTAAAAATCATGAGATTTCTTATTTCAATCTTCTCTTTCATATGGTATAATTTTCTCGGGATAAATAACTCATGTCCGAAATAATTAGAAAAATATCACAAAAATTTAATATTATAAAAATGCAACAAAAACTAACTTCTCACCGGAGCCGAGTTAGAAGTCATAGGTGGTCAGAAATGAAAGCTGACGTCGAGATGAGTTGAACGGCACCGGAGTTGAGCTAATTAGACACCGGACAGAGAAATGGTGGCTGATTTTCTGATCGGCAGGCGGTGGTTTCGGGTGGCCGAATCACGAGCTGTCGGCGGCGAAATAGGCCAATTGTTGCGGGCGTTGAATCGTCGAAGGCCGAGCAAAGACGCGGGGCAGCGTGTCGGGCTGTTCAGTGGCCGGATTGCTCGCGTGTGAACAGTGTAGTGGTGGAGAATTTTTGAAAATGGCAGGGAACCTCAAGGAAGAATGAGAGATTTTCTGGGGATTTAAATGAAATTTTCAAAAACTGTAGAAAGTGGGACACATGGCGTAATCTGGTTTTACAGAAAATGTTTTCAAAATTCCAATTTGACCACAGTTTATGAAAGATTCTTTCATTTTAGTCCTTCCTTATTTACAGTTAAATCCTCATATTTTAATTTCTCTTTCACTTTTACCCCAAATGCACCTGAATTTTATTTTATCTAGGTTCAACACCAATAATTTAATTTAAAATATTTTCAAAATTTTATTTAATTAAATCTAAGAATAAAAATTATCAAAATACTTATGAAACAAAATTACTTAATTATCCTTATAAAATTTAGGATTTTACAGATAAATTCAAAGAATATTTGAAAAACTCTAAAGAAAGAGAAGGAAATTCCCTTTAATAAGATAATGCAGATATATTAGAATATATAACCATAGGTTTTCTAACTAAGTGGATAAGTTGAGGTAATATTTGAAAAGCTCAAAAAAAAAAACAACTACAAAGCGAACAAAATTTTTTTTAAGAAAAAGGGGAGAACTATATTCCCTCTAATAAGATAGTGCTATATAACTATTGGTTTTAATTGTTATTCTTATTGAATAACTATAATTTAGTTAGTATTTAATCGGATGATTAATGTTTAGTTGTTTACTATTTCGAAAAAGAAAAAGATAGTGTAGTAAAGATACACGTTTCAAATGTTCATAAGTGTGCCATGCTAATGTAGTAATAAATTAAATCATTTAGAGGAATTTGTCATAATATCCATCTCACCGACATGTAAGTATATCATGGATTTTAATTGCAGGGATTGTCACAGACATTCGTGAAAAAAGAATATGATCAAGGAGGAGAAAAAACGCTTATATGGCTTCCAATATTAACGATGATGATATAAATGTTGCTGAAAATGATCCAGTGGAGTTCACTATATTTATGGAGGAAAAATATGATAATTTACCAGCAATTATTGGAAGAGAAGTCATCATTGATGAAGAAAAAGAGAAGAAAAAGAAACGTCGGAGAGAATTATACCGGCAAAAGAGAGAGAATATGAATGAAGAACAAAAGGAAAAAATTAGAGAAAAACAAAGAGAGTACTTTGCAAAAAAAAAAAAGTGTGTATTAACAGATAAGAAAGAGACTGGAAAACAACATGATCTATTATCTAAAAAGAAAATAAAAGGCATTCTACACAATGATCATCAAATAGTAGATTGCAGTGTTGATTGCACGAATACTAATAACTATAGTAATGATAAATGTGAGAATATTGATCACTTCTTATCTAACAAATCTGATCTACGAATAAGTGGTACTAATAAAAATAACAAATCAAATGAGAATATAAAAGCATATGTATTGGGATCTAATAACTTTTATCAAGGTAATTATCTTTTCTAATATTTTCTCCTCTTTAATCAATCAAACCTATGTTTTTTGAAAATAATTTATGTAGGTTTATATGTTGCTAGACAGTTTCTTTAAGTAGAAAAGGGTTTTGGCCAACTAGGGCTAGCTCAGTTAGTCCAAAGTTTGAGATAGTTGTTTGTGAGTTTGGGGTGTCAGGGTTCAAACCTTGGTAGAATGTGTGTTATTTTTTTTAAAATTTGTAGTAAGTGGTAGTCATTAGTTAAGCTCCACTTTTAAAAAAAAAAAATAGAAAAAAGTTTTAAACTTTTACTTAATAATTTTGTTTTAGTAGCTCGACATGGGCAACTAAAATTTCATCCCGAGGCTGCGAAAGAGAAATGACGAAAGGATTAATAGTATTTTTTAAACTGGTAAGAATATATTTTTTATTGCAGTTTTTTTAGATCTATAGAGACTCATAATTATATCATAGGACTAATAGTATTATTGACATTGGTAAGAATATTTTTCTCATAGCATTTTTTTTAGATTTATAGAGACTCGGTTATTTTTTGTGCAGGTGAAACTTCAAAGCAAGCAAAAAACAAAAAAGAAACAATTCATGACAGAAATCAAACTGGTATAAAGTTGTTAATTGAATAACGCTTCTGAAGTTTATAACCATATCCACTACTTCATATTAATTTTCGTAAGTTTAATGTAATAAAAAGATTTTTTCTTTTTTTTTTTAATTTACATTTACAAGTGCTATATTATTTCTTTATTTTACAGGTGTTAGATGTAGTAAACGTCAAAATTGTCACGGCCCAAATCCCAAGCCAGTGGTAGAGAGGAAATTTCAAAAGTAGAAATTCAAAATTTATTTTAGAAAAATTCATAAAAATAATTTTAAAAGAAAATTTCCACAGTTTTATGATCATCATTAGACTTAGATTGTTAATAAAATTTATTAAAACAAACCAAGTATCATTATTAGTAGTCTCACAATCCAGCACACTAGTTATACAGATAGAATCTGTGCAACGGGCTTATTAATACATAATATAAGCCAAGATATAACAGCGTTATGTACATAGTTACCAATTTCATGTACAGTAACCAATTCCTCAATCCTTTACTCCCGAGTTTCTAAAGTCACACCGAGTACTTCCTGAGAGGGGAAAAATAAGGGCTGAGCATTCACATGCTCAGTAGGAATTCAATATCATTTAGATGGATGCAATTTCTCAAATATGCATGGTTAGTTCCTTTAAATCCATTTATAAATCAAATTTATAAATCCATTGGTATCCAAAATAGTAACATATTCAAATCCAAAATCAAAATCACATCATTGTACATATTATACATCAACAAGAATATAAATGAGCTCTCATCCTCCCATCACGGTCCTGTAATACCTCTAAAGTAGGGGTACCCAGCATCATGATATTGTCCGTAGGCGTATTAGATAAAAACATGGGCAGGAGCCTAGGTCTCTCACTTAGCGCTACAGTAATTCGCCAGCGACCTAAAAATACCGCGATGTTATAATGGAACTCAAGTGTGTGATCTTATGGTATGTACAACATGTAACAGTTCACAGCTACCATACATCCAATAATCAAATCTTGCTTTAAAAATCCAACTTCGCATTATTCTGGGATTTACTATAACATGGGTAGCACACCGCTGTTTTATCCCAAAACTAGTATGTAAAAATGTATATAATAATCCACATAGTCTAATCCCAGTATAATCCAATAATTTTCAATGATTTTTCAAATAATCGTGAGATCACGATTTTTCATAAATAATTTTTAATGCAATTATAAATCAAACGGATATAAAATCAGGTACTTGAACCCCTACCTCGATATGGTAGTAATACCAGGTCAATGACGCTTGAAAAATCCCATATTAGTCACTTAGGTGCTTAAAGACAATTTCTAGTTCCTAGTAAGTCCACTTGAAAAAGTCACTTTTCCACCGGAGCACCCAAATACAAAAACGGAGGTCACCACTAAATTCAAAACATCTAAAAATGTTAGGTCAGATATATACTTTGTTAAAAACGGGTCCCGGTGCGGGACTGCCCCGTGGCATTCAAAACGGTGCATTGTGTGCTACAAAATTTCAATTTTCGTTCCACAACGAAACATAGTGATATTTTATATCCAAATTCATGTCTCGACCTCATTGGGTCCAAATTCGAAATCAGAACTCAGTTTCGAATTCCCTAGCATTAATTAATCCGAGAATTACATAAATACCACCTTTTGAAAATATTTGGAAAAATATCCTCTTTTTCTAATTACTATTTACCACAATTACCGTTACCCTTTTTACTTTTAGCAGCTGTAATTATTCATAATTTTTAACCCTCTTTCACCTCATATATTTACCTCGGGTAAATAAATCATTTAATCAAAATAATTACGTAAATATCACTTTTTACATAGTTGGTAAAAACGGTAAAAATGGTAAAAACTTACCGGAGATGAATTTTAACATAAAACCACTTGGAGTTGATCTGCAACGGCAAAATAGTGCTTCACTTGTTGGAGGTGTCGAAAACAGAGATCGGACGGCGCTCCGACATCGAAATGAGGCGGGACCAGTGGTGTTGGATTTGTCTTCAAAAGTCCTTCGACACAGGCTAGCGCGTCGGCTGAGGTCTGTGGCAATGCGGCGACTAGAGGCGGCAGCAAATCCAGCGATTTTTCTCTTTTTCTCTCTACCTCAGGCCCTTATTTGCTGGAAATTTGAATTTCTAAGGGGTTTTTAAGGGGAAAAAACTAGGCACTGTTGTAAAATATTAAAATATTTTATATATTTTAATATTTTATCAAAAATTTAATATTTATAACTTTGCCATTACTCTTAAAATATCCAATTTTCCCTTATAACTTCACAGATTTTACATCCTCCCCTCCTTAAAGGAATTTCGTCCCGAAATTCGAATATAACACAAGGATCAAAGTACAACTTCAAGCTGAAAGTTAAATAAATGAGGATACTTCTCATACATTTCTGTTTCAAGCTCCTAAGTGGCTTAATCTTCTTTATGATGTTGCTAGAGAACCATGACAAGCAGAATTTCTTTATTTTGAAGAACTTGGAGCTCTCTTCCCAATATTCGAATTGGTTGTTCCTCATATGTTACATCTTCTTGTAATGGTACTTTCACATACTGAATGACATGCGATGGGTCATGCACATAATTTCTAAGCATCGACACATGAAAAACATTGTGCACTCGGCCTAATTGCGGAGGCAAATCTAAGCGATATGCTACCGGCCCAATTCTAGTAGTAATCTCAAATGGTCCAATATACTTTGGAGCCAATTTGCCTTTTAGTCCAAATCTAGTGATCCTACGCCTTGGCGTAACTTTCAAAAATACTTGATCACCAATTTTAAACTTTACCTCACGTCTCTTTAGATTTGGATAGCTTTTTCTGACGACTCTGCATAACCTTGAGTCTTTCCCGAATCTTGGTAATTTTCTTAGTAGTCTCTTGTATCAAATCTAGCCCAAGAGTAAGATGCTTCTCTACATCAGCCTAACACAAGGGTGATCTACATAGTCTCTCATATAATACTTTATATGGAGCCATGTCAAGATTGGCTTAGTAGCTATTATTGTAAGTGAATTCTACCAATGACAGGTGATCATCCCAGCTTCCATCAAAATCCAGTATACAAGAGCGAAGTATGTCCTCTAAAGTCTGAATAGTCCTCTCAGATTGGCCATCTGTTTGAAGATAATGAGTTGTATTGAGATTTAGTTATGTTCTCAAAGGTCTCTGTAAAGCTCTCTAGAATTTTGATGTAAATCTTGGGTCTCTATCAAAAACTATGCTTGATGGCACCCCATACAAATGAACAACATTATCAATGTAGAGACGACTTAGCTTATTAAGTGAAAAATCAAACCTAATCAGTATGAAATGAGCAGTCTTTGTCATCCGATCAACTATCACCCAAATTACGTCGTTCTTTCTCCGAGTCATTGGCAAACCCATCATAAAGTTCATTGTGATCTTATCATATTTCCACTCCAGTATGGGTAATGGTTGTAACAGTAGCCTCTGGTGTTCAGCCTTGACTTGTTGACAAGTCATGCACTTAGTCACAAAAGTGTTGGAATAATATCCTATAAAGCAGTTTATTATTTAGACATTATAAATAATATTTATTGGATTATTTAGTATCTATTTGTTATTAATAATTCCATGTTATGAGTTTCTATTTCATTTATGTCCCATTGATATACATGTGATACATATATTTATCTTATGCAAATATCTAAAAGATCCTAAGACATGAAATGAGTAATAAAGAATTATTCGTATGATGGGTTCATATATAGGAGACATTATATTCTTTATTTCATTATGTCTAAATTAAATTGTTCGCATTCTGTATATTGAAGATGGAATACTTTACTATGCCATAGAATGCAGTATTGTTTATTTAATTAATGAAGTTTCTAATTATCAAAATGAGTCTTCGGATAGAAACACTAGTATGTTATAAGAAAGTTATAATAGTATCGAAAAGACCTAGTGAATTAGAATTTGAGGTTTAGTGCCGTAACTCAAATTTTTAATTTTACTAATCTAGCACTATTGTAGAAGACCTTAATCCTAGTGATTAACGAACTTACTTTCATGTGTTTTGTCTTTTTGAGTTACTAAAGGACTAGTTCCGATTTATGGTTCGAACTTTGGTATCTTGGAAGATAAGGTATATGAAATGTGTAGAATGTTTTTTATGATGGACACCATGCATACGATGTCACTTTGAGTTTTTTTAAGTACTTGGATAATATAAACCAGGGCCTCGGTATTCACTATGTGAATTTGACTGTGTTGGTATAAGCAAATACAAACATAATAGTCAACTATTATCTATTAGATGAAAAATGGCAACTCAAAGGTAAATATGTCCTAGAGGGGTAATACGGTAATTTCACCTACTAATACGGCATTGCATTGGGGGTATGTCTACAAGTATAGTATATACTAAATAAATCAAGCTAATTAATTGTTAATAAGGTTCACAGAAAAATAAATGACATTTAGTACAAGAGTTCAATATTGAGCCTATAATGGTGTGCCGTAATATTAATAGACAAGGCCCAATCATAATTAAGAGTTAATTATGATATTGGGTATACGGTCTATTGGAGCTTGGGCTTTATGGATCCATTTGATTCCCTGTCTAGCTCAAATTAAAGTACAATAGTTATTTGATGATCAGTTGAGCCTAACAAGCCTAATAAGCCCATTAGGGTTTACTAATCTCTCTATAGTTAAGATAAAAGTTCTCTAGCAATAAGACACAAGTGTTACACGTGAAAACACCCCTTGAGAAGAGAGTGTCACACACATAATAGAGAGAGAGAGAGAGAGAGCAGAGAAAATCGGTCACCACTAGGGATTCACTGTCCTTGGTGTTTCGGTTATTCTAGAGAAATCGGTTCGAGGAGATTGTCTTCTTATTCATCTGCGGATCTCTTTGTTAGGAATCAAGAAGGTGACCACTCACTGGATCAATCAAATGGCTTTCGAGAATAGACGGGAAGACGAGAAGGTTGTGGAGTGAATCCGGTTATTATTTTTGTTTAGATCAAGAGTTAATTTATGCTAGATCACGATCCGAAGCATTTTGTAAAAAGAAAAATTTTAAACGACCAATTCTACTGCGTTTCTTGATTTTACAAAACTATATTATTCTTGAAAATTATTTTATGAAAACATTTTTTGGAAATTTATTCCAATAAACACCAGCAAAAATAACTACGTTATGCTTCATAACTTTCCACCAATATTGTCTTTTCAAATCATGGTATATTTTTGTGCTACCAGGATATAACGTAAATTTAGACTTATGAGCCTCATTGAAAATAGCCTCTCTAAGATTAGGATTGTTAGCTATCACTAGCTTTCCTCTGAAAAGTGCAAATCCTTCTCTATTTGTACTCCAACCTTCCAGTTATTCATCGTTTTTGAGTTGATTTTAGATCGTCCTCAACTCTTGATCTTGCCATTGACTTTGTTGCATTGTATGGAGAAGTGTTGGTGTGGCAACAACATTACTAAGATAAGTAGCTTTGTTAGTCTCAAATTATTACAAATTATAATCACCAATCACCACTGAGTTCTTCCAATCCTGAAAAGTAATTGTAGCTAACATACCGTGAGGTTTTCTACTCAAAGCATCAGCTATAACATTAGCTTTACCAGGATAGTACTACAGGTCAAAGTCATAATCTTCCATATACTCAACCTATCCATGATACCTAAAGTTCAAATCATGTTGAGTGAAAAGATATTTCAAACTCTTATGATCGAAGAATACGTCAAACTTCACACCATACAGATTACATCTCCAAATCTTGAGGGTAAAAATCACTGCTGCAAGTTTTAGGTCATGAGTAGGATAATTCTTCTCGTGTGGCTTTAAGTAATGAGAAGCATAAGCCACTGCCCTGCCATTCTGCATCAAGACATATCTGAATCCTGAACTGGAAGCATCAGTGTATACAACATAAGGTTCATTGCTGTTAGGAATAGTAAGAACAGATGCAGTAGTCAATCTCTTCTTTAGTTCCATGAAAGCCTTTTCACAATCATCATTCCATATGAACTTGACATCTCTTCTTGTTAATTTGGTCAAAAATAAGGCAATTCTCGAGAAATTCTCCATAAAATGATGATAGTAGCCTACTAAACCGAGGAAACTTCTAATCTCAGTTACATTCTTCGATCTTCCCTACTTAAGAACATATTCTATCTTAGTAGGATCAACTGAAATACCTTCTTAAGAAATCATGTACCCCAAGAATTTCACTTCTGTCATCCAAAAATCACACTTGGATCCCTTGGCATACAATTGATGATTTCTCAAAATTTGAAGTACAGTCCTCAAATGTTCAGCATGCTCCTCTCGAGTCTTTGAGTATATCAAGATGTCGTCAATGAAGACAACCACAAACTGATCTAGATAAGGTCTGAAAATTCTGTTCATGAGATCCATGAATACTACAGGAGTGTTAGTCAGACCAAATGGCATAACCAAGAACTCAAATGACCATAACAAGTCCTAAACGTAGTTTTCGGCATGTCTTCTTCCTAAATCTTCAATTGGTGATAACCTGATCTAAGATCAATTTTGGAAAAGAATTTAGATCCACCCAGTTGATCGAACAACTCATTAATCCTTGGCAGAGGATACTTGTTCTTTACAATAAGCTGATTTAGTCGTCTATAGTCAACACAGAGTCTGAGCGTCCTATCAGCTTTCTTGGCAAATAACACAGGAGCACCCTATGGAAAAGTACTATTCTTGATGAATCCCTTTGACAAAAGATCATCCAGCTGGCTTCTCAACTCAGTCATTTCTGCTGAAGCCATACAATAGGCTGGAATAGAAATTGGCTGGGCTCCGGGAATCAAATCAATACAGAATTCGATCTCTCTATTAGGTGGTAGCCCCAGTAAATCTTTTGGAAAAACATCTGGAAACTCGCTAACCATTGATGTCTAGGGATATTGATCGTCAATTCACACATCATCATTAATGGAAAACAAATTTTTGTAGTACTCGAGTTTCTTCCTTCCACCCATGCATGCTTTCAAAATCAAATTTGGTTTCAAAGGAATCAGACACACTTGATAAACAACGGGGCATCCATCCTCAAGCAAAAGAGTAAAACTCTTTTTGAAACAATCAACAGTAGCTCGATATTTGGATAACCAATCCATACCGAGAATGACTTCAAATTGTTACAAAGGCAACACAATCAAATTAGCCAATAAATCTTTACCATTAATCATAATCAGACAATCTTGGCACATAGTGGAGACATTAGCTGCTCCACCTATTGGTGTGACCAATGTCAAAATAGGTTCCAACACAGAACATTTGAATCCCAACAATTAAGCAAATAGTAAGGATATAAAGGAATATGTAGCACCAGTATCAAATAAAACATGTGCCCAGGAGTGTGAGATGAGAATCATACCATGTATAACACCCTTGTCAGTCTGATCTCGACCATCTTCCATTCTAGTGATAGCAAATACTTGACCAGAAACTTTCTCTTTCTTTTTGTTACCTCTTCTTTGGCCGAGTCGACTGCTACTAGCTCCTGGACTGGTGCTAGTATATCTGCGTCCTCCCTGATTACCAGAAGCTTGCAGAGTCTGGAAATTCTGGGTAAAGCCAAAAGACTGATGGAAATTAGAAAAGTTAAACACCTGAGTTTGGTTCTGGGCTGGCCTCACCTTGTTTTCCTGGAATGGTACAGATGTACTCTAGCACCCTTGTGGCCCATCTTGGGACGAGGTTGGCTTCTACTGATGAAAAGGACAAGACTTCTTCTAATGGTCCTGCTGGCCACAATGAAAACACCCATATAGTCCAAACCATCCTCTTCCAGAAAAACCACGGCTCTGAGAACTCTGTGATTGTAACTGCCTTTGGCTTCTCCTATTGGCCTTTCTGTCATTACCTCTGCTCCTCGACTATTCCCTTAAAGTTGATTTATCACCAAGAAAGGCTTCTGCTTTCTGTGCCGCAGCAACAAGTTCAACCATGTTATCAAAATGCTGAGTCACAATCTTCTCTACAATATCTAGCCTCAGATCTTCCATAAATTTAATAATCTGAAGAATAGGGTTAGTTCTCGGTGCATAGGCATATTGTGCCAACTCCATGAACCGGATATAATACTCATTCACATTCAAATCCCCTTGTCTGAGTTGTTCATACTCTCTAATTATAGTAGATCTATGACTAATATTGGCATACTGGTCTCTGAACAACCCTTCAAAGACATCTCAAGTCATACTGGTCTCCTGTGATGACAACTTGATAGTTTCCCACTAGTTAGCAGCACCATCAGAAAAATTTATAAATAGCAAAAAGCACTCAGAACTCAATAGGTGTCCCAATGGTCATAAAGATCTTTCTAATTTCCCTTAGCCATCTTTCAGCTGCGGTGGGGTCCGGTTTACTATCGAAAGTTGGCAGACTCTGCTTGAAAAAATCCTTCAAAAAGCTGGCCTGACAAGCCTCGAGATCTCGTTAAGCCCTTAATCCCAGTATTTCTCATATAGCATCATACAAATCCGCTAATGGTTCTAGAATTTCTCGTTGTGGAGGAGGAGTATCATTTCTTAGCTCTTGCCTCGGTACTCTTCTTCTCGGAGTCATCTTACTGGTCTGTATAAATATGTCAAAGTGTCAGTGAAACAATGATGCTGAATTTCAAAATACTTTTTTTTTTGAAAACTAATTACAATCTAATCTAACGGTGTCACATCCAAGGGAGACAAATAACTGCTCTAATACAAAAATTTTCTGTCACAACCCAAACCTCGGGCCAGTGGTAGAAAAAGAATTTCATAAGTGGAAATTCAAAAGTTATTTTAGAAAAATTCATAAAAATAATTATAAATGAAAAATTCCCACAGTTTTATGATCACCATTAAACCTAGATTGTTAATGAAATTTATTAAAACAAACTAAGCATCATTATCAGTGGTCTCATAATCCAGCACACTAGTTATAAAGACAGAATCCGTGAAATAGGCTCATTAATATTTAATATAAGCCAAGATAAACAACATAGTTTCCAATTTCCTGTACGGTAACCAACTCCTTAATCCTCTGGTCCTGAGTTTCCAAAGTCATACCGAGTACTGCCTGAGAGGGGAAAAATAAAGGCTGGGCATTCACATGCTCAGTAGGAATTCAATTACCATTTAGATAGATGCAATTTCTCAAATCTACATATTTAGTTCTTTTAAATCCATCTTATAAATCAAATTTATAAATCCATTAGTATCCAGAATAGTCACATATTCAAAACCAAAATCAAAACCATATTATTGTATATATCATATATCAACAAGAATATAACTGGCTCTTATCCTCCCATCACGGCCTTGTAATACCTCTATAGTAAGGGTACCCAGCATCCTGACACTGCCCGTAGGTGTATCAGATAAAAAATTATGCAGAGGCCTAGGTCTCTCACCTAGTACTGCAGCAACTCGTCAGTGACCTAAAAATACCACGATGCTATAATGGAACTCAAGTGTGTAATCCTATGATATGTACAACATATAACAGTTCACAGCTACCATGCATCCAATAATTAAATCATGCTTTAAAAATCTAACTTCGCACTATTCTGGAATTTACTATAACATGGGCAGCACACTGATGTTTTATCCCAAAACTAGTATGTAAAAATGTATATAATAATCCACGCAGTCTAATCCCAGTATAATCCAATAATTTTCAACGATTTAGCAAACTATTGTGAGATCACGATTTTTTATAAATAAGTTTTAATGCAATTATAAATCAAACAGATATAAAATCAGGTACTTGAACCCGTACCTCGATATGGTAGTAATAACAGGTCAATGACGCTCGAAAAATCCTCTCTTAGTCACT
The DNA here is from genome assembly GCA_002914805.1 of Parasponia andersonii. Lineage (NCBI taxonomy): Eukaryota > Viridiplantae > Streptophyta > Magnoliopsida > Rosales > Cannabaceae > Trema > Trema andersonii. The sequence continues at coordinate 164,531 of JXTB01000580.1, read as the reverse complement.
CAGGTACTTAAACGACAATTTCTGATTCCTAGTAAGTCCACTTGAAAAAGTCACTTTTCTACCGGAGTACCCAAATACAGAAATGGAGATCACCACTGAATTCAGAGTATCCAAAAATGGTATGTCAGATATATATTTTGTCAAAAACGAGTCCAAGTGCGGGACAGGCCAGTGGCACGCAAAATGGTGCATTGTGTCACAAAATTTTAATTTTCGTTCTACAATGAAACATAGTAATATTTTATATCAAAATTCATGTCTCGACCTCACTGAGTCTAAATTCAAAATCAGAACTCAGTTCCGAGGTCCCTAGCATTAATTAGGCCCAAAAATCCGAGAATTACATACATACCACCTTTTGAAAATAATTAGAAAAATGTCTTCTTTTTCTAATTACTATTTGCCGCACTTACTGTTACCCTTTTTATTTTTTAGCAACTATAATTATTCATAATTTTTAACTCTCTTTCATCTTATGTATTTACCTTGGGTAAATAAATCATTTAATCAAAATAATTACGTGAATATTATTTTTTACATAGTTGGTAATAATAGTAAAAATAGTAAAAACTTACTAGAGATGAATTTTTATATGAAACCACTTAGAGTTGATTGGCGACGACGAGATAGAGCTCACTTGCTAGAGGTTTCGAAAATAGAGTAATATTAATACTAACAATAAGTATGTTGATGAAATAAATAACTTATTGATTGAACAATTTCCCAATGATCCTATTCGATATTATAGCTTTAATGAAGTAGTAGATACAACAGAACAACGTTTTCAAGAAGATATTTTAAATACTTTGACACTAAATAGAATTCTCCCACATGAATTAATATTGAAACCAAATTGTTCTATGATTTTAGTTCGTAATTTTAATTCTTCATAAGGATTATGTAATGGTATAGGATTAATATATCGACATTTTCAATTAAATATTATTGATGCAGAAATCACAAGTGATTATCATTCAGAAAAAAAAAAAAAAATATTTTTACCTAGAATACCATTTATACTAACAAAAACTAAGAAATATCCATTTCCATTTAAAAGAACCCAATTCCCAATACGTTTAAGTTTTTCTACGACTATAAATAAAGCTCAAGGATAAACATTAGATTTATTGGCATATATCTTCCAGAATATGTATTTGCACATGATTAATTATACTTTACGATGTCAAAAGCTAGAACAGCTGAATGTGTAAAAGTTCTTGTCAAAACGATTACTCCAACTAAAATTAATGACCAATATACTAAAAATATTGTTTATAAAAAAATATTATCACTCATGAATTCATTCCCTTAAGAAAAATATATGTTCTTTTAACAATCATAATATATTTAAGTTGAAATTATTTTAGTTGTTTACTTGATCGATCAATAGTACATTCTTTCTACGTTGTATTTTAGTTACTTTATTGATGTATCTGCTTTTCTTTTTTTATTCATTGGAATGTATGTACCTTTTCTTTCTCTTTTGAGAAAATGTATATATACCTCTTTTTAATATATAAATATGCATTTTATATTTTCACTTTCTCTAACTAGGGATAAAAAATAACAATAATGGGCACGTTGCTAAGACATGTGCTGCATTAACTAGTATTGTAATAAGAATATAAATTTAGTGTCAAATTTACTATATTTGCTATTTTATGTATCAAATATAACAGTACAATAATATTTGCATTGAAAATGGTGTATAATTGTTAATTTTTTTCACTTTTTTTATGTCCTTTTCTTTGTACTTTTTATTTTCATTCTCAATAATATATACTATGTAATGGAATAATAATTAGAATTTTTCATTTTCTTCAATATGAATTAGAATTTTTGATATACTTTATATACATTTTCCAACGGTAAGCCATGTGCCTTAGGCACTTGCCTTTACTCTAATACTACAGAAAAATAATTATCGGGAAGTGAGTTGTTCTTAGATATGCTCACTTGAGTACCATCTTTTTAATTTTTTACTATTTATATATAAAATTCTCATAGTTTTTTTTTATCATTATTCTATTTTTAAAATTTTTAGAAAATTCTTAATTCAACTTTTATTTTTTTATTATATAATTGATTCTATTATTATTTTTTCTTACTATGATCGTTTGTAATATATACATATATTATATAATATTGTATTTAATTTAATATTAGTAATTCATTATATTAAATTTAGTTCATCAAATATCAAAAAATTGTGCTACATTCATCTCATCAAAATAAATATAAAGATAAATATATATTTTTAATATTATAATATAATGAACCTAACTATAAATTAGGCTTAATGTATACAATATTAATACAACTCGCACAATGTGCATTATAACGACCAGTAGTACGTAAAATGATGAATAATTATTGGGAAGTAAGCCGTTCTTAGACCTTTCAACCAAAATCAAAAAAGTCGTTCTTCGACTTGCTTGCTTGAGCAAATCCCTCGTAATTTTTTTTAAAAATATTTTGTTTTCTTTTTCTTTTTCTATACTTCATGTATGTTTCTATTTTTTTTTCTCTTAAGTATTTCATTTATATGACACGTGCCCTATCTCCTTTGGTATTTGCTTTCAAAGGATATTTGTATTCTTTGTTCGTAGCATTTAGCATTTGGTTTAGACATGTATTGCTTTTTCTTCTAAGAGTGGCAATTCATATAGTAGTTCTATTGCTATCTTTTGTTTACTCTCCATACCCTTTATAAATAGATTTATTTTATTTACAAATGGATCTCAAGTGAAATTACATTTTACTACGAATTAATAGAAAGGAATTCTCTTTATCAAAAAAAGAAAACAAAAAAAAAAATATTTCTCCTTACACTCATCTTTGTAAACAATAAAAACCATTATGAATTGACAATGATGATTGCAATCATCATCTACCCATTGCCAAATATGCGAGAGTTATAATAAGCTTCAAAATATCATGAACTGGAAAAAGTAAGCAGAAAAAAAGAAGTTTAAAAATAGATCCAATTAAGAAATTAACTAATTAGTTTTTATTCCTTCTTTTTTCGTGTTTGCAAATATTCTATATATATATATATATATATGTTGATGGAGGTTTTCTCAACAATTAATTTATAAATAATTAAGAGATGTGGCTTGTGTAAATTGAAGTAAATAATCAAAGCAAATAAGGAGAGAGAGATTTATAGTGGTTCGGCCCCGAAAAAGATGAGCCTACGTCCACTGTTTTCTCACTATATTGATGAATATTCAAGGGTACAATACTCGAAAGCTATTGAAGAATGCTCAAGACTTAGACTACCCAAAGTTTGGAATACCCTAAGCGTGTATTTGCTCTGACTTCTATTCTCTGTGACTTGTTTCTGCCCAGAATTGGTTGTCCTTGTTCGGATCATAGAGTCCCCTTTATATAGATTGTAGTGACCTTATCCCCCTAGGTTCCTTATGTCTCTAGGATCCTAATTGAATAAACGGGTAACTATGCAATTGGGTAATTATCCAATTAAGTAATTGGATAATTATTCAAAATGGATAACTAGTTAATTATAAACAATATAATTGGATAACTACTGGAAAAGGATAACTTAGTTAATCGCAAATAGGAGTCTTCAGTTTTAGGAGTCTTCAGTTTCCCATTCCTTGTAGGCTTCTTCCACAGCATTTACTTGCTTACCTCTTCTTGTAGGTTTCCTTTATTGTTTTTGCGTGTTTCCCTCTTCTTATAGGTTTCCTGTTTGTTAAGGCAAACTATACGGAGAAGGTCGCACAAAACCTGTAGAAGCGGTCGCATATAACCATCACGGGAGAGGTCGCATACATCATTCTCAGAGGAGGTCGCATATAACACTTATGCGACCTTAGGATTTTAGACCGCACAANAGGGTACAATACTCGAAAGCTATTGAAGAATGCTCAAGACTTAGACTACCCAAAGTTTGGAATACCCTAAGCGTGTATTTGCTCTGACTTCTATTCTCTGTGACTTGTTTCTGCCCAGAATTGGTTGTCCTTGTTCGGATTATAGAGTCCTCTTTATATAGATTGTAGTGACCTTATCCCCCTAGGTTCCTTATGTCTCTAGGATCCTAATTGAATAAACGGGTAACTATGCAATTGGGTAATTATCCAATTAAGTAATTGGATAATTATTCAAAATGGATAACTAGTTAATTATAAACAATACAATTGGATAACTACTCGAAAAGGATAACTTAGTTAATCGCAAATAGGAGTCTTCAGTTTTAGGAGTCTTCAGTTTCCCATTCCTTGTAGGCTTCTTCCACAGCATTTACTTGCTTACCTCTTCTTGTAGGTTTCCTTTATTGTTTTTGCGTGTTTCCCTTTTCTTATAGGTTTCCTGTTTGTTAAGGCAAACTATACGGAGAAGGTCGCACAAAACCTGTAGAAGCGGTCGCATATAACCATCACGGGAGAGGTCGCATACATCATTCTCAGAGGAGGTCGCATATAACACTTATGCGACCTTAGGATTTTAGACCGCACAATAATATATATATATCCATGAGTTGCTTCATTGGAATTTATAAAACATCGAAGATTAACGTGCAGGCAAAAAAAAAAATACAAAATAGGTTGGAAAGATAGTTTAAGGGCTTTTTTGGAATAATAAGGAGGTGGATTAAGCAATGTTTAAATTATAAATTTTAAATGAGGTATAGTTGTATCAAGTTTGTGGCAAGAGCAAACTGAGGGTGTCAATAGACCTACGGTACTTCATAACAATGATTTTTCAAAGTCGTCATATGTTTTTAGCGAACTATAATTTTGTCGTTGAACATATGTATATATGAGATGTATAACTAATTATTCTTTTTATAATTTTTATTTTTAATTTTAGACAAATAATTAGGAATTCCCTCCTTCACGATCTGTTTCATTAAATGAAAAAGATTTGCACCTTTTTTTATTACCAAAAAAAAAAGATGCATGATTTTAAAGCTATTTCAGTCCAGTAAACACTTCTCAATATATATATATATATATGTCATTTAATTGAAGATTATTTTTAGAAATTGTTTTACAAAAAAAAAAAATTGCATGATTTTAAAGCTATTTCAATCAATTAAATAGTTCTCTTCAATCGGCGCGTATACATTAAGTGTAAAGTAGCATTTGAAGGAGGAGACCTACTAGAGTCTCATTATGTTTCTTAAATTCGATAATGTAGAATACCATATGAAGAATCTGGTAACAATTTAAGGCTATATGATAAAAGTTCAATATTCATAAAATACTTCAATAATATTAGATACAATTGAATATAATAAACACAAAAAGATACGTGAAACATACGAATTGCAATATATAGTTCTGTAAATATACAGAATAAACGAGATGGAAATGTAAAATAAATAAAATAATAGTGGAAACATGAGATAATTGAATAAGATATTTCTCGTGAATTAAATGAGACCCCTAGGGATTATATAAATTCACAACTTTTGAGAAGAAAAACTCAACAATTAACATTATAGAAAAAATATAATAGATATTTATGCACGAGGGATTATTTAATCCCTTCATAGTTAGTCACACGTTTAAAATTATTTAGATACCTTATATTTCATAAACTCCAAAACATCTTTGATCTCAATCCCGGCCATTTTGATCATGGTTAAACATTTTTGATCGTTGACCTCGATTGTAATCAAAATGCATCTCCTTCACTTGATCTTTTTCAAGCGGCATTGTGACACGTGAATAATTTTGGCATTTTGAAAGGTTTCATTAAGAGAAAGTCCCAAATTTTATAAGAGCTCGTTTGGGATAATTTTTACCTTTAAAATAAAAATTTTAGAATATCTTCTTGATGGTGGGTTTATATTTCTTAAAAAAGATTTTTTACATGAAAAATAGATCTTCTGAAAATTCATTTAAACTCTCTTAAAAATAATTTTTGAATTCTAAAAAAGCTTTAAAAGCTATGTCAAATAGGCTTTAAATGATTTATAGTTCATCTGTTTCTCAATCACATACTAAAAATAGAGTCATAACTAAACAAAAGTTCTTCCTCTAGCGGCAAAAGATCATGTGTAAGGGTATACCTTTACAGAATAATCATGATAGCCGTGAGATCTTAATCTAATGGTCTAAAATTAGTCATCATATCAATGGGCAAAAGTGATTTTACCACACTACAAAAGTTTTCTTTCCACAATTTTTTTTTCACTCTTGAAAAATTAAATAATTCTTTATTGATATTTATCTATTGTTTTAGAAAAGACTTAATATCACCTAGAGTTCCCATTCCTTACCCAGTCTATCATTTGTTTTGTCACTTAACTCCACAATTTTTAGAAGCTTGGAAAAAAATTGAACACTCCAAAATGTATTCCTATGAGTGCACCTTTGGAAGCATGGAAAAATTTTAAGAAAAACTCATAGATGGAATGGGGCTCTCTTCGGCTTAGGAATTAAAGAAATTTTCAATTCTCTAATAATCACTCACAACATGTTGAATGACATAGTAATTATTCGTCAATTTTATTTCTTGGGTAAGCAAATTTTAGGATTTAAGGGCAGTAAAAAGCCCTTTTTTTTTTCAAAGGAAATGTAGGAAAATCTGGTCAAATGAAGTTGTGATGAGAAACAAAGAGGACCCATCTTCAAAATACAGTATTTATTCTTGTTTTTTAGTAGTTTTCTTTGATTTTGATTGGTTGCATTGACTTTTTTGGGTTAATGGCTTTTTTAAGGGCCAAGTTGGGCTTATATATCTAGACCTACAAGCCATCACGACCCGACACACTAATCTAGCCTGCATGGGCCAGCCCATCAAAAATAATTTCTATTTCAATTTTTTTTAAGTTTTCAAATAAATTTAAATTTGAAACTTTTTTCAATACTTATAAATACATATTTCTTCACTTTTTTTCCACACTTCAAATTTCAATCTAATTCTAAATAATTTTTTTAAGGTTTTTTTTCTATTTTAAACTTTTTTTTCAACTATTCAACTTACATACTCCTAGCTTATTATATTATTTTTAAATTTTTATCAATAGGAAAAGAACATAACATATTATTTATTTTTCATTAATTTTTATTTTAAATTTATAATATTTTAAACTAATTATACAAATAATAATATTATTTTTTATTATTTTTATTTTTAAAAAAAATTAGGCTAAGAATGAGCCACTATGGGCTGGCTCACCCACGAGCCTGGCTGGGTTAGGCTTCACTTTTCCCAAGCCCACATTGGGTAGGCCGGGCCGGGTTGGCCCGCCCATTTTGACACCTCTAATCATATGTAACATCTCCATCTTAACTACGTCACTATATAGATCAAACTAAGACGTATTATTTGTTCATAAATTAAAATTTTAGTTTTGCCAAAAAGGTGGGCAAATTCAAACTTTTTAAACTCTAAAAACAAAAGAAACAATGTGATATTACTTTTTAAAAGTATCTTTATAAAATGTACAACTAATAAGTATATCAGTTTATCTTACCATCAGTAGTAATATTCATATTACATTAAAATATCAAAATACAAAGTATCGCCTACAAGTGAAATTCGTGTACATCTGTATGATCATAGCGATAAGAAAGCGTGCAACTCAACTAGCAACTCTATATATCATATATCTTCTCACCTGTATTACAGGAACTAAATAAGCTAATTATCATGACCCCAGCCTTAAACTAGACAATCGTGTGGTACTTAACACAGTCTGTCATACTAAGTCAGCTGTGAGAAAAAGTGACAAATGATAAGAAAGTCTGAGTGGATGAATACTTTGTATTACTCTTAGAATGTTTATAACTCTTACAAATGGGACTTGTGTCCAAATGAACCCAAAGGGTCTTTTATATAGATAAAGCCTAAACTAACCAAGGGTTATGATCGTGCTGAGTGGCATGATCTCACAAAAGGTCTAGAATATTCTCAAATAAAGTGGTAATATCTACAAAGATATTTACATAAAGAAATCTAGAACAAGTATGGCCTATAACCTTCTAGGAGGTTCACCCACCATCTTGGCTCTTCTAAGTCATTCTAGGAGCTTCTAGGACCGTCCAACCCATCTAGCATAATCTGGCTTTGTCTAGAGCCTTCTAGGACTTAGTAGCAGCATCTAGAGTCTTCTAGCATAGACAAGACTTTTCTTGATCATTCTAGAAGTGTCCACCACGTTCTAGGGCTTTTCTCTATCCTTTTGAGTGAGTAGTATATATAGAGGACCTTAGAGCCATGAGCAGTAATATTTGGATTTTGAGAAGCCAAATGAGTGGGGTGTAACACCCTCTCCCACTCAAGTTCGTGACGTCCCTGTCACGCCATCGACTTTGAACCACTTGATATAGTTTTTAAATTGGCACAAGGTATCCTTATGCTCCCAGCTAGCCTCTGCCCCGAGCAAATTCTTCCATTTCACTAAGTATTCTCAATAATTAGGAACACCATGTTGGCGGATCAAGCAATCAACCAAAATACACTCCATCTCTTTATCAAAAGAGATTACCACTGTAGTAAGAGCCTATTTGGACTCGCCTCTTATAGGATCTTCCTCATCTCCATGGTACGGTTTTAGCATGCTAACATGGAAGATAGAGAAAATCTTTAACTTAGCAGGTAGTTGAAGTTTATAGGAGACCTTACCCACATGCTTGAATACCAGAAATGGACTTTCATGCTTGTGTACCAACCCTTTTATGCACTTTCCTTAAGGTTTTGAATTGTTCGGGTAGCAGCTTGACAAGGACTAAATCCCCCTCTTGGTACTCAACATGCTTTCTTTTTTTGTCGACTTAATTTTTCATTCTTTTAGAAGCCTTGTTCAAGTAGGCCCTAGCCAACTCCGCTTGCTTATGCCATGCCCTAACATACTTGAGTGCTGCAGAACTCTTCCCATCGTAGTTTACCACTAAGGCATGTGGAGTCATAGGTTTTTGACTCATGACTATCTCAAAAGGCTCTTACCCGTAGACTTGCTTCTTTGGAGGATAAAAGAGAATTGGACTATATCAAGTAATTTTATCCAATCTTTTTGATTAGCACTCACAAAGTACCTCAAGTATAGCTCTAGCAAAGCATTTAGCCTCTTCGTTTGGCCATCACTTTGAGGGTGAAAGCTAATAGAAAAATTCAAGTCTGAACCCATCAACTTGAACAATTTTATCCAAAAACTTCCAGTGAATCCTGGATTATGATCACTTATGATGTTTGACAAGACTCCCAAAAGCTTTACAATATGCTTCATAAAGAGTCATGTAGTTTCATCAGTGGGGCAATTAGGTGAAGCAAGTATGAAAGTGGCATACTTGTTGAAGCGATCAACTATATCTATAACATTGCCAAAGCCTTTTGACTTAGGCAGGCTAGTGATAAAGTCCATAGAGACACTCTCCTACGACCTTTCAAGAATGGAGAGAAGTTCTAACAATCTGCCTGATGATTGTTGTTCTACCTTATCTTATTGGCACACAAGACAAGTTCGCACATAGGCCCCAACATTATCCCTCAGTTGAGGTCAATAGTAGATAACTTTGATAAAAGCGAGAGTGCATTTCTAACCTGGGTGACTAGCCCACAAGGAATCGTGGCACTCTTTGATAAGTTGTTTTCTTAAGTTCCCTCACTTAGGCACATAGAATCGATTGTCTTTAGCATAGAGAAGTCAGTTGCTCAACTAAAAACATCTCATCTTTCCTTCCGTCGCTAAGGGCAAGAAGCTTTTTACAAGAACATCGTGTTCTAATCCTTCCTTGATTTTTTCTATCAAGGTACTTTCGGGCTTGCTTTAGGTAGCCAACTTCGCCTTTCTGCTTAGGGCATCTGCCACCACATTGGCCTTCCCTGACTTGTATTCAAGCCTATAGTCAAATTCTGTCAAGAATTCTTGCCACTAAGCTTGCTTAGGACTCAACTTTTTCTGAGTTTGAAAGTAGCTCGTGACTACATTGTCGGTCATGATCGTAAAGTGAGTGCCCACCAAGTAGTGCCACCATACTTATAGGCAATGGATAATAGTAGTCATCTCTTTTTCTTATACCGTGTAACATTTCTCGGTGTCATTGAGCATGCAGCTTTCATAAGTAATAGGATACCCTTGTTGCATTAGTATTCTGCCAATAGCAAAGTCAGAGACATCCGTGTGAAGCTCATATGCCTTGGAGTGGTCGGTAAGCTAAGGATCGGCTCTTCACTTACTACCTTCTTTAAGTCTTCGAATGAGACTTGGCACTCAAGTGTCCACTCCCAAGACTTGTTCTTCTTGAGCAGGTTAGTAAGTGGCGCTGCTCTTGCCAAGTAGGACTTAATGAACCGCTTAGAGTAGTTCACAAATCTGAGGAAAGATCTTAACTCTGACACCTTAGTAGGAGGTTTTCACTCTCGGATAGCTTGCACCTTAACTTCATCTATCATAAGTTTACCATCCTTTATCTTTTGCCCTATGAACATCACTTCCTCTTGGGTGAAGGAGCACTTCTCTTTCTTGATGAATAGTTAGTTTTCCCTCAAGACCTCTAACACCTTCCTTAAATGTTCTAGGTTTTCTTGCTATAGATGAATGTATTATCAAGATAGACTACCATGAACCGATCGAAGTAGGGATGGAATAACTTATTCATGAGGGTGCAAAAGGTAGCAGGTGCATTGGTAAGACCAAATGGCATGACTAAGAACTCGTATGCACTATACCTTGTCACGCACGTAGCCTTGGGCTCATCTCCCTCTACTATGCGCACTTGGTAGTATCTCGAGCATAGATCAAGTTTTGGGAAGTATCTAGCATTCCCAAGTTGATCAAACAAGTCAGTAATAATTGAGATGGGGTACTTGTTCTTTATTGTCACCTTGTTAAGAGCCTAGTAATCAATACACATCCTTAGTGAGACATCTTTCTTTCTCTGAAATAATACTAGGCCATCAAAAGGGGCCTTGGAAAGCTTGATGAAACCTGCATCAAGTAACTCTTTTAGTTATTTCCGGAGTTCTGCTAACTCTGAAGGGGCTATTCGATAAGGACTCATCATGGCTAGCTTCATATCTGGCTCAAGCTCAATTTCATGATCCACCTCCCTCCTAGGTAGAAGTTTCTTGGGCAGGGCATCAGACATCACATCATGGACTTCATCCAAGATAGCTTGCACCTCTATGGGCATGTTACCTTGAAGTTCAACTCTTCATCATCATGCTCCTTTAGAATTGCCAAGTAACTCTCATCTTCCCTTCTCAAGCCCTTCTTGATTTAAAGTGTAAAGAGTATTTGGTTTCCCGCTTTCGTGGATTTTTTTTTGGCATCACATAGCCTTTTTCACCATCCATGATGCACATAGAATTTGCAAAAAGAATGGGGAATGCCCGCACAGCTTCAAGGAACTCTAAACCAAGCACCACTGTAAAGTCGTCTATTGGCACCAGTGATAGGTCAAGTTGGCTAGCACACACACCTAGGCTAGCCTTGATACCATGAGCAACCCCACAGATGGGGTGTGCTACTGAGTTCACTATCTTGAGGGAACCTCTTCCATTGGACACCCACAAGCCCAACTGCCTAGCTTCCTCAATAGAGATGAAGTTGTGAGATGCACCCGTGTTAACCAAGACTTTAGTAGCCTTGCTATTAATTGTTGCATCCATAAAGAGTAGGCCCTTAGCTTGTGACTTAGGGGCCGATTGCAAGGCATTGATGAGTTACAAGGAACTAACACGTGCACCACCATCTTCTCTAGCACCTCTTTCTTGGTTTGGCTCAAAGGTAATTAGGGCATTGAGAGCTTTCTTTTTAGGACACTCACATGCTTAATGTGGCCCATCACAAAGAAAGCACTTGACTCTTGACTTGGAGAAGTCACGATCTTTCTTCTCCTTACCCTTGTCCTTATGCTTATAAGAGAAACTATTTTTGTCCTATTTTCCTCCTTTTATTTACTCTCCCCCACTCTTGACTCCACTATCCTTCTTGTCTTTGGCCTTAGAAGGGTTTTTGTTGGTATAGTAATCAACAAGACTCTCGGTTACCACAATAGCATCGGCCAAATCCTGAACACCACGGCGCTTGAGCTCTAACTTAGTCCAATTATAAAGACCATCCATGAACAAGAACATGGTATCTTTATCTAAAGTGTCAGGGACTTTGAGCAAGAGTTTGGTGAACTCTTTCACATAGTCTCTAATACTACCAGATTGTTTGAGGCAACGAAGATGGCTTCTTGCCTCATCTTCGGCATTCTTAGGGAAGAATTACCTCTTTAGCTCTCTCTTGAAGTCATCAAAGATAGCTATAGTGTACATCCCTCATTGCATCTTCCTATGTCTCTGCCTCCACCATAGCATGGCAGTATCAGTTAGATACAATGCCACATTACAAATTTTAACAGTGTCGAAGTATTGCTCGAGTCCCCATAGGAAGTTCCCAACTTCTTGGGTATTTCAAGTGCCATTGAAAGTCTTTGGTTTAGGCATCTTGACCTTTCTTGCCTCAATGGTTATTGTAGTAGTCACCTATGTGTCCACTACTCACTTGCACAAAACAAGATCAACATCTATCTCATCTACTCTAAGTAAAACATTAGTGAATTCTCTTTGGAAGAGATCTTGTACCTTGGCAATCTCTAAATGAAGGGACTCGATCTCGCGTCTTAAGTCGGCCTCTAGCCCACCAACTGTATCTTTGATGCCGATATGGATCTCTACATTCTCAGTCTCTAAACCGTCAAAACAGCCATCTAGATCATCTACTTGCTCGCCCAACGTGCCCAAATTGGACTCTAGTCGGGGCACTTTAGCCTCCAAGTTAGTCATTACATCCCTCGATTTACCATGGGTAGCACCTTTCTACTCTTTATCATGCCCATATTCAGAAGCACCAACTTCAACGGGGTCAGGAGTTGCAGCCATGGTCTTTATATAAACAATGAAACTACTAAGATATAACGAGCAACCAAGGCTCTGATACTATGTTGTCATGACCCTAGTCTTAAATTAGACAATTGTGCGGCACTTAACATAGTCCATCGTACTAAGTCGGCTTACCAACACTCAAGAAATGGACTTAGAGTAAGCTGTGAGATAAAGTGGTAAACGATAAAAGAGTTTGAGTGAATGAATGCTTTGTATAACTTTTAAAATGCTTACAACTCTCATAAATAAGACTTGTATCCAAATGAACCCAATGGGTCCTTTATATAGGCAAAGCCTAAACTAACTAAGGGTTATGATCGTGCCAAGTGGCATGATCTTACAAAGGGTCTAGAATATTCTCAAATAAAGTGGTAATATCTATAAAGATATTTACATAGAGAAATCTAGAACAAGCATGACCTAGATCTTTATAGGAGGTTTACCCACCATCTTGACTCTTCCATGTTATTCTAGGAACTTCTAGGACTGTCTAACTCATCTAGCACAATCTAGTCTTATCTAGAGCCGTCCAGGACTTAATTGCGCTATCTAGAGATGGCCAAGACCTTTCTTAATCATTCTAGAAGTGTCCACCATGCTCTAGGGCGTTCCTCTATCCTTTTGGGTGAGCATTATATATAGAGGACCTTAGAGCCATAAACAACAATATTTGGATTTTTGGTAGTTAAATGAGAGGGGCATAACATAATGCTTAGTAAGTATAGATCATGCATGCTAGTAAACGTGTTTCATGCATAAACTTTATTCAAATTTTTATTGTACTTTTTCTTTCATATCTCTTTATTTTGATGCACTTTACTTCAAAAATATTTCTTTATAGAGCTCTTGAGTATACTATAAAGTTATAGTAGTCAATAGGTAGTGCCGACCTATGCTGGAAGGAAACACATGGCCAATGCGAACCATACCAACCTAATGTAGATTGACTAGATAATGCATCCCATATATTTCATAATATAATTGTTCAGTCTTGGTAGTTGGTAGGCCGTGTCCACTTCTATGTGAATGATGTCTGTGCAAACCATACCTATCCAGTACAGACGGACTAAAACATATACTTAAAATATATCTCGTAAAATCTATACAATGGTACTACTTGATAACTCGATGAAAATAGAGTTATTTTTGTTCTTTTTCTTATATATTTTTGTGTGTTTTTGTGTAAATTTAGTTTAATTTAGGTTGTTTTATAGTATTTAGATATAATTTTATTTTATTTTATTAGATTTAGTTATTTAATTTAATTTAGTTAGTTTAGTTTAGTTTAGGATAATTTGGTTTTATTTAATTAAATTTAGAATTAATTTATTTAGAGAATGATTTGTTTATTTTATTTTAATATTATTTAGAGTATGATTTGTTTATTTTATTTTAATATGATTTAGTTTTAATTTATTTTGATTTAGATTAAATGAAAAAGGAAAAAAAAAAAGGAAAAACATGAAGCCCAGACCCGCGAGTGGAAGAGCAAAGTGCAGGCACAATTTCAGCCGTCCGTTTCAACCATCCAAGGCACTGGGCCAGCGTGTGCAGCATATGCGGTGGCTCAGGCGAGTGAGAGGCAGAGAACACACAAGCCCCGCGTGCTATAGGTGCTACCAAGCCATGCTGAATCAGCTGTTTCTCGCGTCTCGCAAAATTAGTATTTCAGCCATTTAATATGTGCCATGTCATCTTGTTGACTTGACCTTTTCGTTCAGTCAATCACATATGATTTAAGTGCTGAGTTCATTTGTTTCCACTACACCCAATTATCTCCCATGGCTCAAAAAACGTGAATAAAGAGAAGAAAAAAAATTGTGGGAGTTTGACACATCATATGACCAATCAGATTGCTCTTTTAGAAACGTAGAGAGTTGCACAACAATCTAAACTCAACTATAAATAGCTAAAATATGAGGGGGGAAAAAAGACCCTAATTTTGAGGGAGAAAAATCAATTTTTTCCAAAGAAGGAATATGAGATGAGTGCGAGATTAGGCTAGTTTTTAGATAGGCTAGAGAGATGATCTTAATTGTGTAGTTTTTTAGTTTTTATCTTTGATTTTTGAGAGAGTTTAAACACTTATAAATTTGATTTGTTAAATTCTTCAATATTTTTTATTTTCAAGTTTCTCATATAAATTTAGTCATGTTTTCTTTATGTGGTGATTTAAACTAAATTATAATTATATTTGTTTTATTAGTTGATCTTTTACTGCAATATTGTCCTTGTGATATATTGTCGATCTTAGATAACTAACAAGATAAATTATTTTTGGTGTTAATTGAAATAATTTCTTATATTGAATACTTTAGATTAATATTTATTCTTAAGTGCTATATTTTCTAGTAAATACGAATCAAAGTTGGTAACAACTAAACAAATAATTTCGTGAATCTTAAAGCCTTATTTTCTCATGTTGGTATTTTCACTTATTATTTCTGTGATTATTACATCAATTTATTATTCAGTTAATTTTCATTTTCATTTTTTTTCATTTTTCATTACCTTTTTATTGTTGATTTACTTCTCTGTAGGATCGACACCTTAATCTATATACTGCGATAGCCGTTAGTATATTTTGACTGTAGACATTACTTTTAATCCAATATATGGAAAACTTTATTTCTTGGAAAATCATGCTTGAAAGATTATATCATGCTTATGTCTTTCATGAACTTACATAAACTATAGGAATTATACATATTGCTATAATACACATAAACATATAGAAAAACATCTTTTATTTATTGTTGTTCTTGTGATGTAATTAAAATAAATTTTTACTTACCTTGTGTTTGATAAGGAAGACAGTGAAAATAGTCAGTATCCTCTGTGGCAAGGTATGCAGAAGACTTGATACGAATTTCATTACTAAAATGATCACTATAAAGTAAAATGCTTAAAGAAAAATGATCATAAAATTGAAATCATAACTTTCGCAAAGATTGGAAAACTTAATTACAAAATGACCCAAAAGCATATAAGTCATTCGAAATATGTTGTTGCCAATAACTAGCATTGAAAACTGATCAAAATTATCAAAATATGAATGCTAGTTCCTTAGTACAAAAATGATCGAAAATGATACATAATTTCATAAAAACTAGTCCATTTGTTTCTAAATGGTATCATTTAGTTTTAAAAATATTTGAATAGCACCTTCCCTATTTTTAGGATATTCTCATATCTTTTAAATCATAATTTAAGACCTACAATAAAAATTGACAAGCAGATTCTAATATACAAATCAAAGAGGATTATTTAGAACAACCTAAATGCACTTGAATTTGTTAGCTATTGTAAGCCCAAGATTGATAACCCAAGAGGGGCGGTGAATTGGGTTTTAAAACATTTTAAGAAACTTTTCAACTATTCAAAATCATAGACCACTATTTTGAAACTTTTTAGCTAAATCAACAATAATGCCATACATATAGCAATAATAGCAAGTATATTAAGTATACTAAATATCAAACACTTAATAAAATAGCTTGCAATAAAGTAAAGAGTGTAGGGATAGAGAAAGTGCAAACTCGATTTTTACGAGGTTCGACAAACACGACGGTTTGCCTATATCCCTGGCCCTCGGTAACTTGTTTTGCGCTTTCCACTATCGGATCAAGATTATAAGCTTGACTAACCCTTTTACAAACGGAGTGAATTCTTCTTAGGCATACTCTAACCTTTACAATAGTCTTGACTCTGGCTCTATCATGCCTAACCTCGGACTATTTCGACTCCCGTAACAACCTCACCTATACGGATTGTTTAGACAATAGTGTTAATCTTACCAACTCACGGGTTGTTTATGACTCTGGTGGCAACCTCACCTAAATCAGATTATTTATGAATCCGGTGGCAACCTCACTTCACACTCAATGGTTTTTCAATAAATAAGAGTAAACACTCACTCACAAATTCTCCTTAAAAAGTAATTAATATAATTTTGGCTTAGGAAATTTAAGAACAATACACAAATGATGCTCTAGGAATGGCTCAAATAGATTTGAAAGTTAAAGTAGAGTAAAAGGTAGCTTTTTGCACTTAGAAATTGATTGAGTATCAATATAGGTTCATATTCTCTTGTTTTAAGTCATCAAATTTGGCTCTATTTAAAGGCATCTTCAAAAAATAGTGTTTTCGACTGTTGGTATCTTACTGCCAAAATTTTGGTCGATCAGAAATAATTTTTTTCGACCAAAAAACTAGCCGTTAGAGTCTGATACACCAGTCAGCTCCAACGGCCATTTTTGGCCTTTATTTTGGTCGACCAAGCCTGGTCGACCAAAATTAGTCAAAAACCAATTTTTTTGTTTCTTTGAACTAACTTTTGGTCGTTCTTAAAACTTTCTTCAAATCATTTTTAACATTAAAGAAATGTATTTTTGAGAATATTTGGACTAGATTAGAAACGATATTTATTTTCAAATAATTAAGAATTAGTGGATTTAAAGTTTAGCTAATTCTTTGAATATTTGTTTGAAAATTCATTTGAAAGATTTTTAAGAATTCTTTTGAAAGTATGAATCGATACAAAGAGAATTTATGTGCAATAAACTAAATCAAATATAAGACTAAGTATGAATATACTCTATCTAGACATGATCTTGTAATTTGATTGTTCATCTTCAAGCTTTATTCTAATATGTCCATATGCATCCATCTTCAAGCTTGATTCCTTGATTAACTTGAGGTAGAACTTTAATACCATTTCACTACACACTCAAGTTAAATCATAAGTACTAAACCAAATGTTTGTTATCTTCAAAATAAAAGTGAGTAAGATTGAAATCTTAATTTCTCAATAATCTCTCTCTTTTTAATGATGACAAACATTGATTTATGAGATAAAAAGAAAATATACAATAGGGATATTAAAGTATGAAATTTGGCAAGTTTATCTTATTCCTTATCATATTTTAAGCTCCATCTCAAAATATACTTGAGAAAGTTAAAGGGATTTGCTCCCCCTTTTTAACTCAATTAAGCATCATAAGAATATTGTGAGAAAATTAGAAATATATGCTAAACAAAGTTCTCTCACTTAAACTATGCACACTCATAAATGAATCTTTTCTCTTCATATTCATAAATCAATATTATTCTCCCTCTTTTGACATCATTAAAATGATAGAGACAAATATCAAACTAGATATTGCATAAAAAAAATATTTTATCTTTAAAATAAGATTTTCTCTTTATGAATTCACTATACTACTTTCTCTATTTGAATTCATGACAAAAGTATATAAAAGAGTAATACTCAAACAATTTTCTCTCCATGTAAAAAATAATATGACAAGTTAAGCATTAAGGAGATATAGAGGAAGCTAGGATTGAACAATCTTCAAAATAAGAATAACAATGTCAAACATAAGATTGAATAATAATGTGATGCCAAAGAGTATGAGAAGTATAGCATATTATATGCAAAGAATCACGAAAGCTTTAAATATTTCACTTGTTGACAATATATTTCTCTAAGTATAATCATCACAAAGCATAGAGGAGAAATTAAAATCATTCAAGCACAGAAGTGAAAGAATTTCCTTTCCTTCATTTTTATCAAATTATAGAGACCATAAAATTCATAGAAAAATGATAATGACGAATTTAGCACAAGCAAATTATAAATATACTCCCCCTCAATATATGAATCATGATCAAAATATCAATAGTCAAAGTAAAAAAAGATCAATCATATATGAGAGGCATCAATTATGGATACCAATTATTTTTGAAAACAATTACCAATTATATTTGAAGAAATATAATAACCAAGTTTTATGCTAATTAAAACTATACCAATAGATACCAATTATATTTTGAAAAACTATACCAAGTTGATACCAATTAAAGTAATTAATGAAAGATAAAATGACCAACTTGATACGAATTGAAATAATTTAAATCAAAAACACATTCTTCTTCTCCTTTTGATTTCATTAAAAAGTTGCGTATACATAAAAGATAAGATTGATACCAATTAACAGATGTAAAGTAAAAATATGAATAAGTAACTAATAATAATTATCCAATCTAAACATGATATGTTATCTAAATTTAAACAACCATAAGAAATAGATATTTAAAAAAGATAAAACATAACAAAGCATGTTTTGAAAGCTAATGAGAATCTCATATGTGAGATTCATAAAAAAAAAATGTTCCCATAAAAAAAATCATGCGTAAAAATGCAAAATGATAAAGTTACAAAGTGTAAACAATGAATTCAAGTAATGCATTATTTTGAGTTCAAATACAATACCAATATAGATAAAATAATTCAATTAATTATGCATAGTATTTGTCATGTAAAAACTATCAAGCACCTGCACAAATATAAGAGTTTAAGTATTATACATTGTGTAAGCAATTTGAATCATATATGAGCAGTTTATAAATCAAATAAAATCATCTATACCATCCTTCCAAATGCTCTTCATCTTTTTTGTGTTGAAATTGGACTCAATCATCATCTTTAATTTTTCGTTAGGATCCAATCATTCAAGCATATTACCATACCTATAACAACATCATCTGTGTTTTTCTTCTTGAAGGAATCGTTAGTTTCATCAAATGTCACATGTATAGATATATCTACTACTTATTTCTTTTATTGAAAAACTCTCTTTATGCATAAGTAGTAGTAAAGTAACTAGGAAAAGCTCCAATATTAGATTTTGAATCCAAAATTTCAAATTGCCTTTGGTGTTTAAAAAAAAGTAGTTGTATCGAAAAACTCTAAAAATATCCAATATTGGGCTTTTGATTATTTTAAAACTCATAATAGTATTTTATTTAAAATAAGTTTAATCAACACACGATTTAAAACATAACAAATAACGTTGACGATTTTGGCCTAAATGTATTTTAGTAAAACATTTGCATTCGACATAATCAAGGCCATTTTGAAACCAATAAAGAAAATCATGTAAATCTTTTTGAAACATTATCAATGAACTCAAAAGCATAATATTTTTCAAAAAAATAATTAACATAATTTCTAAAGTGACATGCTTTACAAATCTTGTCATTTCAAAAAAAATTAGACTAGGTAAGCTATAACAAGATTCTTTTACTAAAATTTTGAAAATATAACCATACTAGCATGTCCAAATCTTAAATACCAAAAGCAATAAATAATTTTTTTAATCAAAAGATATACTCTCATTTGTTCAAAATTTCAAATTGAATATTTGAAAGAATAAAACAAACTTTAAAAACCTAATCAAATGATTGACAAGAATTAAGGATAATATATTTCTTGCAAGACATTTTTAAATATGGGCTAAAAATTGTTACTGATATTACTTATGCCAATAATCTTACTTTTTGTATTGTCTCTAAAAATGAAATATCTACCATCATTTCTTTGTGAAAGTTGAGAGCTTGGTGAAGTCATTGGTCAAGTTCTTGAAGCGCCCACTTTCTTGATTGTACCTATAACAAAAATTCAAATTTTGATTTTGGTACCCACATAACTTTGGGTCGTTAGTCTTTGAACTCTTTGGTACCCAAGCTAGTTTTTCACTAAAATATGCATTTTTCTTTACAAAGTATGAAAAACTAGTATGTTCATCTTGATTGCAATAAGTGCAAGTGTGCTTTGTGTCACTTGTACTAGCTTTTACAAAATAGTTCTTGAGGTATTTTTGTTTTATAGAAGATTTATACCCAATACCTCCTTTGTCAAAAATATATTTTTGTCTACTAAGCATTAAATCAAAATTTTTCTTTCTATTGATGAACTTGTGGACAATATTGGTCAAGTCAAAAATCTTGTCATTTAAGGAAGCGTTTTCTTTTGACAAAATATCATAAGTACTACAAGGCATTTCACTTTTTTTCCTTTAGTAAACTCTTTAACTATTTTTGACAAACTAAGAATTTCCTTTTTGATAGCATTGTTCTTGAAAATGAGCTTTTTCATAATTTTTGTGTAAATCATTGAAATCGCTTAACAAGTTTTCATATGACAAATCACAATCACTATCACTAAACTCACTACTAGTATCACTAACATCATGAAATTTACTTTTAGGTTCAAGTGAACTTATCTCATTTTCTATTGCCATGAAGCACATATTGTCTTCTTGATCTCCTTCATTGCTTTCTTTCATCAAGATCTCATGTGCCATGAACGAACCCATGAGTTCTTCTAGAGGAAGTTTGGTGAGATCTCTAGCTTCTTGAATTGCCACCACTTTGCTTAGATACACTTTAGGAAGACTCCTAAGCACTTTATTCACTAAATCTATGTTAGAGAACGATTTTCCAAGAGTATTAAGAGAGTTAATAATAATAGTGAATCTAGTAAATATTTGAGCAATAGTCTCATCTTTATACATCTTGAATAATTCATATTAGCATGTAAGAATATTGATTTTCGTCTCTTTCATAGAATTTGTGCCTTGATATGACACTTCAAATATATTCCATATTTCATGAGCATTTATGGCATTTTCAACATTATTAAATATATCTCTATCCATACCACAAATCAAAATATGCATAGCTCTACCATTTTTTGAAAATGTAATTTTATCATTTACATCATATTTATCAATTTCTTTATCAACAAATTTATCATCAACATTTTTCTTAAAAACAAATGGACCTTTAGTAACAATATGCTATAAATAAAAATCTAAAGATTGTAGATATTTAAGCATCCTATTTTTCTAATAATTAAAATTAGTTCCATTAAAAAATGGTAGTCTAGTAGTTGAATACCTCTCATATGAAAAGTTTTGAAAATTGTTTAGGTTCGCCATCTCAAGACGGTTAAGTCTTTTAAAATTGAGCACCAAACTCTAATACCAATTGTTCGCTATTGTTGATACCAATTGTTAACAATTGTTAGCCTAATATTGACAATCCAAGAGGGGAGGTTAATTGAGTTTTAAAACATTTTAAGAAACTTTTCAACTATTCAAAACCATAGACCACTATTTTGAAATTTTTTAGCTAAATTAACAATAATGCCAAATATATAGCAATAATAGCAAGTATATTAAGTACACTAAATATCAAACACTTAATTAAATAGCTTGCAATAAAGTAAAGAGTGTAGGGATAGAGAAAGTGCAAACTCGGTTTTTACGAGATTCGACAAATACCACAGTTTGCCTACATCTCCGACCATCGACAACTTACTTTGAGCTTTCCACTATCGGATCAAGATTATGGGCTTGACTGACCCTTTTAGAAATAGAGTGAATTCTTCTTAGGCATACCCTAGCCTTTGCAATAGTCTTGACTCTAGCTCTATTACGCCTAACCTTGAATTGTGTTGACTCCAGTGATAATCTCACCTATACAGATTGTGTAGACAATAGTGCTAATCTCACCAACTCACGGGTTGTTTATGACTCTGGTGGTAACCTCGCCTAAATCGGGTTGTTTATGAATCTGATGGTAACCTCACCTCATACTTAATAGTTTTTCAATAAACAAGAGTGAACACTCACTGACAAATTCTCCTTACAAATTAATTAATACAATTTTGGCTTAGGAGATTTAAGAACAATGCACAAATGATGCTTTAGGAATGACTCAAATAGATTTAAAAGTTAAAGTAGAGTAAAAGAGAGCTTTTTGCACTTAGAAACTAATTGGGTATCAATGTAGGTTCATAGTCTCTTGCTCTAAGTCATCAAACTTGGCTCTATTAAAAAGCATCTTCAAAAACTAGTCGTTTTCGACCGTTTGTATCTTGCTGTCAAAATTTTGATCGACTAAAAAACTAGTCATTGGAGTCCAATATGCCAATTTAGTACTAACAGCCATTTTTGGCCTTTATTTTGGTCAACCAAGCCTGGTCGACCAAAATTAGTCAGAAACCAAATTTTTTGTTTCTTTGAACTAATTTTTGGTCATTCTTAAAACTTTCTTCAAATCATTTTAAACATTAAAAAAAAATACTTTTGAGAATATTTAGGCTAGATTCGAAATGATATTTATTTTTAAACAATTAAGAATTAGTGGATTTAAAGTTTAGCTAATTCTTTGAAGATTTTTTTGAAAATTCATTTGAAAGATTTTGAAGAATTGTTTTGAAAGTATGAGCCAATGCAAAGAGAAATTATGTGCAATGAACTAAATCAAATATAAGACTAAGTATGAATATACTCTATCTAGACACGATCTTATATCTTGATTATTCATCTTCAAGCTTGATTCTAATATGTCTATATGCATCAATCTTCAAGCTTCATTCTTTGATTAACTTGAGGTAGAACTTTAATACCATTTTACTACGCACTCAAGTTAAATCATTAGTATTAAATCAAATGTTTGTTATCTTCAAAATAAAAGTGAGGAAGATTGAAACCTTAATTTCTCAATAAAATTCTTTTTTGAACAAAGTTTAAAACTACTTTTACTACATATCATTATAACTAGCCACCAAATGAGTATAATATATAATAGGATCAATATAATATACACTCTAAGTTTAGGAAATCAAATTTAAATATAAGAAACTTAATCTATTACACATAAAAATGCTTAAATCCATAAATAGCAAACTTAGAACTTTAGGTGCAATTTTAATTCATCACTTAAATTATATGTCTACAACAATATATTAGGTTCCTAAGGCCTTCATTACTCATATAAGGGTCGTGGTTTTAGAGCTGAAATAAAAGAAATTAACTATAAATTCAAAACTCTATATAGAGCTTACCTTGACTAGTTTAGGCTCTTGCTAAAGTTATTAATTCTTACATCCACCCAACAAATTTCTAAGGCTTAAAAATAAAATATAGGACTCAAGAGGACCTGAGAAGAATCCTATTTAAGTTGTAGTAAGTGGAAAATTTCAATTAGAAAACTATATTAAAGAACTAGTAGACTCACCTTGACTAATTTGGACCTTTCTTGTTTTCTAGAGCTCCAACTTGAGTTCTATCACTTAGAAACTCTTGGATATAGCTAAAAGGGGTTGAGAGAAGTCTAAATAGTAGTTGGAGTAGTTCAAGTCATGGCTAGAGAGAAAGAAAAAGAAAATGACTAGATTTGGTCCAAAAGAAATACTTAATGACTAAGAAAATGTATAACTTAAATTCTGAGAGTTATTTTTAGTATTTTGCATCTAACTTTCCATATGTCAAGCTTTATAATACTTTTGACTTACTCACCATATTACTGGCAATTCCCATACACTCAAATGTAGACTAAAATAGTCAAATCTAGCTTAGATAATGAAATCTAGTCAAACTTTGGCTTATGACTCGATATGACCAACCTTATTGTAATCTGGTAGAACTTAACTCCATAACCAATCATTAAACATAAAAATAAGTCAATTAGACTCCAATTAATAATGAAACAAAGTATACATACCTAATCATTATAATGCACAAAAATTACGTTACGCGATTAAGCTGAATCTAAGCTAGCTTAGTGCAATAAAATATAATTTGGTACAGTGAATGCCATCTCATGCTTACCTAGAACTAACATTTTGAAAAATACTAGAAGTAAGTTTTAGATATTAAATAAAAGCTATTTGACTTGTTAAACGCATTGTGAATTTGGCCCTGAAATGTGTAAAAAAATGTATTTTACCGAAATTAGTATTTGACCAAATTATCAACAAACATGATTTTCATGCATATGCACATTGTATTATATTTATGATTATATTCTTTGTTCCTTTCACACACCAAGCTCTCTCTTTCCGAGAGTATTATGCTTTTGCACTACATATGAGTACTTCCGACAAACATTAGTCTAACAATATAGGTCGAACTCATTTACCAATAAGAAATGAGCAATGTACCATAAATCAATAATAGTTACTTAATATGTCTATTATGCAATATGAACATGTTTATTATTGACTTTTTATGCATGTGAGAATCTTGGGCATCATATCATAATAGTTGATGCACATAAGAATAGACATATTTTCTATTTCGATATTACAGTTTCCTTTTGCGTATAGATTGAATATATTTACGTGGCAAAATATCCATATGAGAAAGTGTTGGTACGATTCTCACCAGTTATCCACGTATCTCTAAACTTCTGATGCTGTATCTACCAACTGTCCATGTATCATCGCTATCTTAGAGTACTTTTGACTTAAAGTTGGGTCGGAGAGGCGGGGGTGGCCACCTACAAAGACTTTCCAATACTTAAGTTAGATATTTATCCCTGAGATTGAGTAGCAAAGATCAAGTTTTTCTCTTGCTTATAAATTTTTATATATCTCTCTTTGTATATGTATATGCCTTTTTTTGTATATCTCTTCAGAGGGAAGCACGACTCATATATAAATAGTCCTGAAACTGAGAGTTTTCTAGCTCTCAATCCCAAGATCGAGTACCTTTTTTCATCATGACTTACTCCAGAAATCATGGGCCGTGGTTACCGTGACTTCCCTTGTACCGTCGTGACCTGCTTTCCACCGTCCCCTATGGCTTGAGCTTGTTAGGAGCGAGACTTTGACAAACCGTCATTCTATCAGGACAATTTACCCAATGCACACACCTATCCAGGATCACATTAAATGCCCTGTCTGAGTTTAGAGTAGTGTGCTGCTTCCGATGGTCTTCTGGTGGAAGACCCTCGAGGCTCTTGACCCCCAACTATCGAGGTAAGAATTAGACTGGGCCGAACCCGTCTAAGGTCTGGAATGGATTCAACTTTGGCCTCCGGCAGCCCATGGGCCCATACTGTATCATGTGCGACTCGTGTGACTTTTAAGCAGTCATTCTGGACATGTGTCGGACGGTGTGCCCCCTGTGACCTGTTCTACCACTTAATCGTCCACGTGGTATATGATCTAAGAATGGACCTCACAGAAAGGTTTGAAATATGACACTAGTACATGAAAGTAAGGTTTGAAATATGACACTACTACACAAAAATAATTTTCTTTTGCCTATGTATTTTTTTCTGCTTTTCTTATTCCTTTTCTATATCTCTAATGTTAATTTGACGTTTGGAAGGGCAATATTTTTAATGTGATTATTTTCATGTTCGGAAAGCATTTGTAAATCGAGTTGCCTAAGCCTGACTCAAACACGATTTTCGAGTTTAGACAAGGTTTCAACTTTCAGGTTTCGAAAAATTTTGAGTCAGGTCAGAGCGGATTTAGATTTGTAAAACTAAAGCCCATACCCCATCTTAAATGCTTCAAGCTCTATTTCAGGGCCAGGCTTGAGACTTTATGCTAGGGTGAGTATGGTTTTCAGACTTTTAAAATAATGCAAAAATAGGACCTTCAAAAAATAATTATTTTTCCATATGATTTTTACTGATATTTTTCTAAATACTTCAGCTAGAAGTTGTATTCATAAAATTGGTTTTTCTAGTTATTGCAAGAGACTAATTTTGTTTCTCTGTTGCATATTAGTTAATGGTTTCCAATAACAAAAAACCAATTTGATTACTAGAAATTAAGAAATAAATTTAATTATTTGAAATAATTTAATTGCCAAAAACTAAGAAACCAAATTTGTTTTTAGCAATAACTAGAAAAATCAACGATGATAAAATAAAAGAAATTGTTTATCAAAAAAACCAATGACAAGAATTAGATAAACTAATTTTGTTCTTGCAATAACTAGAGAAACAACTTCTAGCTAAGTATTTAGAAAAATATCATCGAAAATCATTTGGAAAAATAATTATTTTCTGAAGGTTGTATTTTTTTATATTATTTATTATAAAGAAGTGTAGACTTTCTAATGTGATTATTGCTATTAAATACAAAAACTTTGAATCAACATTTTAAAAGGAGTGTTAATTCCTCTATTAGATAAGCCACATAGATTTTCACACTTGATACGGCCTATTAGTATGTGTTAAGAGCAAAAGTAGATGGCTAATGAGCTGGTGCTAGACCAAATTTGAGGAGTTAAGGAATACAGAAAAGGAAATGGGACTTAAGTGACACATTGGGTGGAAAATGGGGACTCTGGGTGCTGTGATATTAAGACCTTTTTGTTTTTCAAGCAAAAAAAAAAAAGAAAAAAAGAAAAAGACCTTTTGGTAAAAGACCTAAAATACCCAACATAGTAACTAAATCACAATTCTCTCTCTAAATCACCAGACTCACCGCAATTCTCTCTCTCTCTCTCTCTCTCCGCGGAGCAATGGATATATATATATATATATATATAATATACACGGAGGAATGGCAGAACCCAACTCGTCTTCTCGGCCTTTGCCCTTTGTGGCCATCCCTTTCTCTCTCTCTCTAAATCCACCCCTAAACTCTATCAAACCCTGAAAAGCTCTTTTTTCTTACGAACCCTAATCCTAAACCCAAACCCATTACCAGTTCCAAGGGCATCGTCTTTACTCCATTCTTCCTATTCAACCTCTACCCGAGTCTCTCTCTCTCTCTCTCTCTCTCTCTCTCTCTCCTCTTCTGCGCAGAAACGTTGACGCATTGTTAGGGAAGAGTCACCTTCGCCCCTGTCACTTCCGAATATGTATGGGTATCTCTCTCTCTCCCAACCTGCGCGAAAATCTCCATTTTTCTCAATCGAAAATCGGTCAAATCCTCTGTTCTTCGACCCTTTATCTCCTCTCCAAAACCTTAATCTAGAGCCTGGCCCTTTATCTTCAACCTTGACCATCTTCGACTCTAGAGTTGAATTGAATCTAATGCTCCCCACAAGAACGGCTTGCCTCCATGGAACTTCTTGAGGTACATTTACCTTTTTCTAGTTTCTCTTAATTGATTTCCTTATGATCTGTTTGGTTTCCAAGAAAATGGAAGAAAATTGAATACCAACAATTTGGGCTTTTTTTTTTTGAAGTTGAAATTGGGATTTTCTGCCTTTTCCTAGTTTCTTTTAATTGATTTCTTAGTTTCTCTCATTTCAGCATTTTCCTTACGGATTGTTTGTTTGTTTTTTTTTTTTTTTTTGGTTTTGGGGAGAAGGTCTAATAGCATTATGGAAAGGCATTGTACCAGGATTACATCGGCAGTGCCTACTTGGAGGCTTAAGAGTTGGATTATATGAGCCTGTACGTCTTTGATGTTTTCTTCACATTAACGAATTGTTATCGGAATGCTTCCTGTGATCTGATACCATCTTATGAACTGTGGACTTGACAGGTTAAGACCTTATATGTAGGAAAAGACTTTGTAGGAGATGTTCCTTTAACCAAGAAAATACTGGCTGCATTAACGACTGGTGAGCAAAATTTTGCATGCTTATAAAATTTTAATTTTACGGACACTGAACTCTTTTGCATTTTAGGTTTTTTTTTTTTTTTTTTTGGGGGGATGTAGTGGGTATTTATCTATTAATCAAAAGTTCCCTTCTTTCTCTTATAGTTTCTTTCTTTCGTTTGATTCTTTGTCATGTGGATGCTTGTCTTCAAAATAGGTGCTCTAGCGATTACAGTTGCAAATCCAACTGATCTTGTCAAAGTTAGACTTCCAGCTGAAGATGCCTCCTGAGGTGCCAAGACGCCATTCTGGAGCATTGAATGCTTGTTCCACCATTATCAGACAGGTTGTGGATCTGAGCTTTTTTTGATAAAAGGACAGTTTTTATTTCTTTTTCTGAATTCTTTCTTTTGTCCAACTAGTTTCTGATTCTTAGTAAGGCTTTGGGGCTCTGTGGACTTGGATTGGACCCAATGTAGCAAGAAATGCTATCATAAATGCTGCTGAGCTAGCTAGCTATG
Source organism: Parasponia andersonii (assembly GCA_002914805.1). Classification (NCBI taxonomy): domain Eukaryota; kingdom Viridiplantae; phylum Streptophyta; class Magnoliopsida; order Rosales; family Cannabaceae; genus Trema; species Trema andersonii. Next base: position 136,007 of record JXTB01000580.1, on the reverse strand, counting down.
ATCAAGTGAAGCAGGTACTTTTTGTGTTCTAGAATTCTTCTTCTCTTTTATTTTTCATCTTCTCGCTGATGTGAAGCAAGTTTTTTTGCTCTGTTTCGGTTCAAGGCTAACCATTGAACTGAAAATCCCTACAAAATATGTTTTTTCTTTTGTCATATGTTGTCATATTTTCTATTTTTGCCTTTTATTTTCACTTGTTATGCATCTTACTTTTAGAAACATATCATATTAACAAATTAATGCTTTCACTGCTTTTTCATGAACTGTTCTATTAACTAGATTATCTTATACATGTATCAGACCACTATTTTTCATAAGAAATGTCAATCTTACACACTCTTTGATATTTTCTCTGTGTCCTAATTGTCAATCTCATAGCACTCTTTGACTTTCCTTTTCATATTAGGGAGAGAGAATCCTATGAAAGCTAGAACATAATTATTGCTTGAGTTAACCTTTTCTAAAGCTCAGTAGATGAGTTGCATGGACAGTTTTAGTCACAAGTAATGCATATATAAAAATATATTACAATGAACTTATTCTAGTTTCCTGTGGCTTTGACTTATCAGGTATATATTGTCTTCTCATGAGCTATTGAATTGAATCGGCTATGTTAGCATGAATTCTCGTTAATTTTCATCGTGCTTCTAAATATTTTGTTACATATGCATTTTGTTAACTTTATGGCTGAGGTTTTTCAGTAGATGATGTTCACTTTTTTCTTTTTTCTTTTTTTGGTTTTCTTGTGTAGATGGGTTTGTGCTTTAAATCATTTTTGGTCACCATTGAAAATGGCTTCCTGAAATTTTGTAGCGTAGTTCAATTATGATTATATTTTGCAATACAACCATATGTGGCTTAGTTTAAATGTCCATTTGATGTTTCATTCCGTTGTCTTATACTATCTTAATTATGCATCTTTTTCTTAACTACTATCATGTTGTCAATATAACATTGATTTTGGTAGGCATCAGATTAGGGGAAAGGGTATCATTGAATTGTTTAACGTAAATGATTGGAGATTGATAGAGGAATTAATAAACTTGTCTTTAAAAGATGAGTATAGAGAATTACCATGTAAGTGAACTTGTAGGTGAAGGATCATTTGGAACGTTACTTAGTTCTTTAGTTTGAAATCTATCTAGTAAGTTCTATCACTTTCTCTTCTCTTGGATTGACAAGTTTTTGGCTCTGGTTAACATACTGTTGCAACGAAATTTCGTATGAAGAATGGAAAAAGTGAGAATGATACAAAATCTAAGAGAAGAAATTGAGGTGTTTGTCCCACTTTATATTGATCAGGATCTTAATATGATATTCCTCGGTGTTTTTTTAACTTGGTAGACTAATTTTATTGCAAACTCTGGTGAAAAAGGGGACCTGAAGTAGAAAAGGAATATAAGAACTAGAGAGGGATTATTTCTCCTTTTTCATTTTTGTTAACCACATGATGAATTTATAATTCTGTTCTCGTTTTCCAGTGACATAGGTTTACATTTTTAGCAGTTTAAATTTTTAGCAAAGGTCTCAGTTTTTCATAATATATTTTGATAATAATGTTTGTCTTGTTCCTGAATTTTTTTATTCATTGTTCCAAGAGTCGATTGACATTGATTTTGTTCTTAATTTTTATGTTATGTTTCTGGTGCTCGCTAAGTTTTCACCTAAATCAATTAGCTTTACATATTTACCAGATTATAGATATGTGAGATTACAAGTTGGGTTCATCAAGGACTATTCTAGACTCTTACGAGAAGAAAAGAGAGCAGATTTAGGTCTAAAACATATTCATGTATATGGTAAATAGTAGGAACAGCTTTAGGTTCAAGTTTTTGCCAAAATTCTTTGTGGATGGATCCTTTTCAATGGTCGTATTCATGTATAATGGTAGTATTCTTTGTTGTGCAACATGGCCCGTTGTTTCATTGATTGCTTTATTCCTATCAGGAGTAGAGCTTTCTGGTGTGGAAAACTGTTTGATCTGAAGCATCCATGCAGGAAATTAGCCAAGGATGGCAGGAGTGGGGACATTTCTCTTTACATATTGTCTTTGTGCCTGTGTAAATATATATATATATATATATATATATATGTGTGTGTGTGTGTGTGTGTTGGTATAACATAATTCTTCTTAATATTAGATTTTTTTGGGTAGAAATTTATGTGTTTTAAACTTATTTTGGGTGTGGAATAATCCTTTTTGTACTTGTAAACTTACTTTTTAGTGCTCTTGAATGTGAATTTTCTTTGTTATGGTATCTTTTGCTATGTTCTGCTCGTTAACTAATCGAGTATATTACGTGATTCTAAGGAGCAAGCCATTTTGGCCTTTTAAGATTGGTGCCTTTAACGGCGGTTCCTTTGGAACCGACATTAAAAACAATACCTTTTACAACAGTTCTACAAGAACCGCTGTTAAAGGTACCATTTTTAATGGCACTTGCAATAACGACAATTTTTGGGATTCGTTGTGGATCTTTTGGCAAGATAATGGTACTTCTATTGTTCCTTTTGGGATGATTACCAATTCAGATGCTGAAAAAGTCATATCGGAACGTATTGTAAGCTTGGTTATCGGTTTTCTTTATTATGGTTCTTTGACATTTAGATTATTTAGATTCTTTCTTTACCAGCTCTATTTGAGATTTGTTTTTCTTTATGTAAACAAGTGAAATTAACAAGGATACCTTGTGTGTCACAATAACAGTTGACCTTGAAGGACATAAATGGACTTGTTAAGCAAAATTTCCAGCTCAGGAGTGTTGTTCGTAGTCTTTCCGCACATATTTAAAATAAGGAGTTGGAATTCAAGGTTGGCCATGATAAATTTCCGTTTTTGTATTAGTTTGTCTGTTTGAAAATGTGTCATGCTTGGAGATGCAAAACTAGTTGTTAACAACATATTATGGACATGTAGGAAAAACTTAAAATGGAACTCGGGAAACAAACTGATGAAGCTACATCAAGAGTTGCAGTAGTCTTATAGAGAGTTGAACAAGGACAGATGATTGATACCCGTCACACATCTGTGAGAAATTTTTTAGCCAAATTTCCGTTTTTGCTTTCTATATATATATATATATATATTTTGATATGAAACGTAATGATTTGTTAATTATAGGTTTAACATACATAACCCCCTATTAAATCTAAAAATTCCAAATTCTCATTAACAAGGATAAAAGTGAGACTTTTAAACTCTTTGACATTCTTCAGCCAAAATAGCCAATCAAAGTTTAACTGTCTGTCCCATATCTCTTTCTCCCAAGGATGCATTGTCTTCATAAATTCTTTGATTTCTTTCTCATTGCACATCCCAAAGTATAACTATAATTTCTAATGCTTTTCTCAATCTACAACATACATATCCGGCTTGGCCATAAAATAAATTAGAGATTATTCTAGGAATAACCCAAGAGGTATTAAATTCTCTCGATACCCTCAACCACAAATTCAAAATGAAGTCGCAGTGAATAAACTAACGCTCACTATTTTCCATAGAACTCCGATGGTTAATACACCAACTTGGTGGAAGAACTTGATAAGGCCTTCTCCTTCGAAGCATATATTGGGTATTAATTTCCCCCAAGGCAACCAACCACCTAAAAACTTTGAATTGTTGGAATTGGAGGCTTCTACAACATAAAGGCAGCAAAAACAACCAGTTCTTGCAAATTAAAAATACAAGACTTGCAAGAAAAACCCGAGTTCTTGTTTAGTAGCCACTCACTCTTTTTACTAAGAACATACTGAAATTGAAATTAGCCAAACAATCCAACATCTTCAAAATTTTAACTATCTCCTTTACCCGTTTATGGTAAGCATCTGCCAAGAGATTTATTCATGATTCTACTATAAATATGTCTTGAGCTTCTATTTCGGATGGAATATACATATAAACTCTTAAATGAATCGAAATACATACTATAGCCCTAATATTCGACAAAATGTGGAGAAATGTGCCAAAATACTTTGAAATTAAAGAAATGACTAAAAATCTGTTTATGTCTCTTTATGTCTTATGGGGGCTGAACATGTCATAATTCTTATCGATGTTAGATATGATAGTTTCATCCCTCCTTTGAGGTTTCTCTTTTGTGGTTAGCATCTGTCAAGAGATGGATTAATATGTTTTAAGTTTTGATCTCAAATAGAATTTCCCAATAAGCATTGAATGAATGAAGATACCTACAATAACCTTTTACTATATATTATAAGATTTACCGAATTCTCATGAAACAAAAGTAGATAATAGTTGTGTTTGTCATTGTTTACATATGAATATTTCTAGATTCTACTAGACTCACATCGATTGATATCGATATAAGATGGAATGATCCGAATTGAGATGTCACTATAATCATCCCTCTCTTGAGTAGCTTGGTTTGTGGTTAACATTTGTCTAGAGATATGTTGTGACAAACACCAATTGTAATATCTATTAATTTGTTTGGAAACATATATACGATATGGACTAACTTAGGTATTCGTGAAATGCTTCTTATATTGAAGGTAGCCTTGATTTTACAATTAACGATACAGGATTTGCGAGAAAAACCTGCTTTCTTGTCTGATAGCATCTCTTCCTTCTATCTTCAAGGAACGTATGGTAATTGAAATTAGCCAAACAGTCCAACATTTTGAAAATTTTAACTATCTCCTTTACCATTTAGTGGTAAGCATCAGCCAAGAGATTTGTTCACGATTCTACTATTAATATATCTTGAGCTTCCAGCTCAGATGGAATACACTTATAAACTTTGAAATGAATCGAAATAGCTACTATAGCCCTGATATTCGACAAAATGTGGAGAAATGTGCAGAAATACTTTGAAATTAAAGAAATACTTTGAAATTGAAGAAGGGACTAAAAATCTATGTCTTATAGGGATTGAACAGTCATAATTCTTATCGATGTTAGATCTGATACTTTCATCCCCCTTTTTCCTCTTTCATGGTTAGTATATGCCAATAGATCGATTAATATGTTTTTAGTTTTGATCTCAGATAGAATGTCCCAATAAGCATTGTATGAATCAAGATACTTTTGATAATCTTTATGTTTCACAATATATCATAAGATTTATTGAGTTCTCTTGAAACAAAAGTAGTAAACTTTTGTATGTCACTATTTACATACGAGTATTTCTTGATACTTCTAGACTCGTATCGATTGATATCGATATAAGATGGAATGATCTAAATTGATATAAGATGGAATGATCTAAATTGAGATATTGCTATAATCATCCCTCTCTTTAGTAGCTTGTTGTGTGGTTAACATTTGTCCAAACATATGTTCGTGATAAACACCAGTTGTAATTTCAATTAATTTGTTTCAAAATAGATATTCGAGGTGGACTAATTTATGTATTCGTGAAATGCTCCTTATATTGGCGATAACCTTGATTTTGCAGTTAACAATACAGGATTTGCAAGAAAAACCTGCGTTCTTATGTGGTAGAGTCTCCCTTCTATCTTCAAGGAGCGTATGGTAATTGAAATTAGCCAAACAATCCAATAAGCATTGAAGGAATCAAGATACCAATGATAACCTTATGTTTCACGACATATTATAAGATTTACCGAATTATCTTGAAACAGAAATAGATAACAGTTATGTTTGTCATTATTTACATACGAATGTTTCTTGGTGCTACTAGATTTATATCGATTGATATTGATATAAGATGGAATGTTCCGAATTGTGATGTCACTATAATCATTACCCTCTTTAAGTAGCTCGGTTTGTGTTTAACATTTGTCTAAACATATGTTCATGACAAACACCAATTGTAATAACTATTAATTTGTTTCAAAACATTTATACGAGGTGGACTGATATTTGACAAAATGTGGAGAAATGTGCCAAAATACTTTGAAATTAAAGAAAGGACTAAAAATTTGTTGATGTCCCTTTATGTCTTGTAGGGACTGAACATGCCATAATTCTTATCGATGTTAGATCTGATACTTTTATCTCTCCTTTGAGTTTCCTTGTTTTTGGTTTGCATCTGCCAAGAGATTTATTTGCGATTATACAATTAGTATATTTTGAGTTTTGATGTCAATAAGATTTTCCAATAAGCATTGAATGAATCAAAATACGTATGATAGTCTTTCCGTTTCACGATATATTTTAAAATGTACTAAATTCTTTTGAAACAAAAATAGATAATAATTGTGTTTGTTACTATTTACGTACGAATATTTCTAGATGCTACTAGACTTGTATGATTGATATCGATACGAGATGAAATGATCTGAATTGAGATGCTATTCCATCCCAATTGAGATGCTATTATAGTCATCCCTCTCTTTAGTAGTTTGGTTTGTGATTTACATTTGTCATGTTTGTGACAAACACCAATTATAATATATATTAATTTGTTTCAAAACATATTTGTCACGACCAATTGTAATATTTATTAATTTATTTCAAAACATGTATATGAGGTGGGCTGACTTAGATATTCGTAAAATGCTTCTTATATTGGAGGTAGCCTTGATTTTGCAGTTAACGAAACATGATTTGCAAGAAAAACCTGTGTTCTTATCTGATGGCCTCTCCCTTTTATCTTCTATGAATAAATAGGAATTGAAATTTGCCAGACAATCAAATATCTTCAAAATTCTCTCTTTTCCCCTTTTGTGGTAAGCATTTGCGAAGAGATTTTTTCATGATTCTACTACTAATATGTCCCGAGTTTCTAACTCCGATGAATTATCTATATAAACTCTGAAATGAATTGAAATATTTATTGTAGTTTTCATATTCGATAAATTGTAGAGAAATGTGCCGAAGTACTTCGAAATTAAAGAAGGGACAAAATTTGTTTATATCCCTATATGTCTTGTAGAGACTAAACATGTCATAATTCCTATCGATGTTAGATATGATACTTTCGTCAAGTTCTTGAATTTTCTATATATTCGTGACAAACATCAATTGTAAAATCTATTAATTTGTTTCAGAATATATATATACACGAGGTGGATTGACTTATATATTCGTGAAATGCTTCTTATATTAAAGGTAGTCTTGATTTTGTAATTAACAATGCAGAATTTGTAAGAAAAACCTATGTTCTTATCTGGTTATTGAAATTTGACAAACAATCCATTATTTTCAAAATTTTATCTCTCTGAATTCCCCTTTTGTGTTAAGTGTCTGCTAAGTGTTTCGTTCATGATTCTACTACGAACATGTCTTGAGTTTCTATCTCTCATGGAATATTTATATAAACTTTGAAATGAATCGAAATACTTATGATAGTCCTGATATTTGACAAAATGTGGAGAAATGCGCCGAAGTACTTCAAAATTAGAGAAGGTAATAAAAATTCGTTGCTGTCCCTAAATGCTTTTTAAAATTGAAACCATCCGATTAAAACTGAAACATCCAAATTAGTTAATATCACAATACTTAAAGAAACATCCATTTATATAATATAAAGATAGTATCCCTAAGGCTAAATAGATCTCTTCATATGTTCCTACTTCCCACAATGTTGTCCTCGGACGACTGCAGCACCTCCATTACAATGGATAAATGTGGAATATAACTTATTGTTATGGATATTTTACTATGTCTGCAAAATGACAACAAAATCAACTTTTTAGAAAGACTTGCTTCTCAAATTCTTGAAAATGCAATTACGCAGTGTATCTGAAAGGGAAAATATCATAAAATGACATTTTATTTCATATAATGACATTTTATTATTTTTAATTCACCGTATTTAAAGAAATATGAAAAAATCCCTTGAATTTGATATTTATTACAAAAGTCTTGTAATTTGACTATTTTTAAAGTCTAATTTATTTATGTAAAATAAATCGGACAAATTAACAAGAAAATACAAAAGTACCCTTAAAAGATGGTAGACTCGGACGCATATTACATTTTTATTTTATACTTCAATACATGTTTGAAAACTATTATATTATTTATAAGGTCATTTGAAAAAAATAAAAATATTGTTCGGAAATAAGTATATACAATACTTAAATTAATTATAAGCCTGAACTCTCTATTTACTAATGATAATTTTTCTTCATTTCCCATCAATTTCCCAATTTTAGTGACATGAGAAAGTTATATTTCAAAGTTTGTTAAATTACAGAGCTTTTTATAATAAATAACGAAATAAAAGGGTTCTCTCATGTTTTTCGAAACAGAGATTTTGTTTTAAAAAAAAAGGACAATATCAACAAAAAAAAATCCATCGCATTTAGTA
>JXTB01000580.1:108343-124951 GCA_002914805.1 Parasponia andersonii | reverse complement strand
AAAAACCGCAATAGACGCGTTTACAAATGTAAGAACGAAATGTAGAAATTTTATTTAACGGGTTGGCGACAAAAAGAAATGGTTGCTTAAATAGGTGTCCGTGTAAAAGACTATTTAACTATTATTTCACTTTCGTACATAATCGGGTAACACAAAAAGCACTTTAGAAATCTATGAAAGGAATTCAAGATTAGTGTAAATATAGTCCTTAGGACCAATTAATTAATGAATTTAGAAATTTGTCAATTTTTAATTTAGTAGCGATTGATTTTCTTGAAATGAGAAATATAAGAGAATATCAATTAAATATAAGATTATCCCATTCCCAAAAGAAAAAGAATAAGTATAAGATTATGGACAAATTTTCAATTTCTAATTTAATAGCAATTGATTTTCGCAAAATGAGAAATGTAAGAGAATATGGGCAAGCCAATTAAATATAAGATTATGCCATTCCCAAAAGAAAAAAAAAGTTATATAAAATTATGATCGATTTGTCAATTTCTAATTTCATTGTAATTAATTTCGTAAAATGAGAAATGTAAGAGAATATGAGCAAACCAATTAAGTATAAGATTATCCGATTATTCCCAAAAGAAAAAAAATATATAAGTATAAGATTATGGTCGATTTGGTAATTTCTAATTTAGCAGCAATTGATTTTCGCGAAATGAGAAATGTAAGATAATATGAGCATGTCAATTAAGTATAAGATTATCCCATTCCCAAAAGAAAAAAAAAAGTTTAAGATTATAGTCAATATGTTCCTAATTGTAATAATTGAGTTCTAGTCTTTAAATTTGTCAATTTTCAAGATATTGCCAATATTTTAACGAAATGAGAATAGTAGCACAATTATATCAAGGCAATTAACTATTAAATTAGCGTAAATATTTTTTCTAATTTTGTAAGTGCTAATAATAATAAACCAATAAGTAATTATTAAAGTGAGTGCTTCTATTAGGAAACAACACTTTGTGCATCTTCTACAACAAAAGAAAAATCAAAACAAATACAAAGCCCCCTGTTTGGTTTACCTATTTGAACGAGTGTATTTAAATAAAAATTATGCAATTAGTTATAATTATAATGGAAGACATTTGAAGTGAAATAAATTGGGATGGGTTGCAATTAAAATATGAGATATTAGAATGGACCATTTAAAAATATCTCATTGGCTCTATTATATCAAGGCAATTAACTACTGAATTAGTGTAAATATTTTCTCTAATTTTATAAGTACTAATAATAATAAACCAATAAGTAATTATTAAAGTGAGTGCTTCTATTAGGAAACAACACTTTGTGCACCTTCTACAACAAAAGAAAAGTTAAAACAAAAACAAAGCTCCTGTTTGGTTCACCTATTTGAACGAGTGTATTTAAATAGAAATTATGCAATTGGTTATAATTATAATAGAAGACATTTGAAGTGAAATAAAGTGGGATGGATTGCAATTAAAATGTGAGATATTAGAATAGACCATTTAAAAATATCTCATTGGTTCTATTCTTATTTCAAGATACAAAAAAACTCATCTTAATGGTTAACGTGACTGATGGACTATTTGAATAGGAAAACAGAATTGTTGATACAAACACTTATTCCAAAAGACCATTTGAATAGAAAAATTAGAATTATGAAACAAATACTTATTCCAATAGGTCTTCCATTTTAATGGAATGGAATGGGTGAAACAAACGAGCCAAAAATAATAGTTAAGAAACCACTCCAATAAAATATGAGATTGCTTTGATTTAATCAAATACCATCTAATATATATGGGCACCACCCCGCTAAGTATTTTTTTTAATATATTTATAAGTATTATTTTACCCAATTAAAATTCATCATGTACATCTTCTCATAATAAAAGGTGAAGATAGAAAGAACATTAAATAATGTGCATTTATTATTTTTTTCTCCAACTACTCAAATTGTGATAGTCGTTAGATAATGATCCAACGACTAAAAAACTGTAAAAAAAAATACTATCGGATAATCATCCAATATATATATATGGTTGCCAATCCAATAGGTATTTTTTTTCTTTACCTATGGGTAGGTATTTTTTTTTTAGCCGTTAGATGACTATCTAATGGTGATCTAATGGCTATAATGAAGTGTATGAAAAGATGTGCATTATTAATGCTCTTTCTCTCTCTTATTTTTTACAATAAAAAAATGTGCATACTAAATTTTCATTGGCCAAATTGATACCTATGCATAGGTTAAAAAAACAAATACCTACTGGATTGGTGCCCATATATATATATATATATATAAATAATATATGGGGGCTTCGAATGATGTTCTGCTTGTGAATTAATAGGACTAGTCTCGTTATCAAATCCAAACCGTTCAAATGTTTTGATTGAAAATCCAATGGTTGAAATCATCTGGGCAGAACACCTAGCTTCCAAAATATAACAGACTAGATCATAGGAGTACCAAGTAAAAGAAAAGAAGGGCAACCAATAGCAAAGATCTTGTTGCTAAAATTGTGTTATCTACTTCGCGGTTGTAAGTTGGGAAAGCTGAGTCGAAATACTCGGCCATGAAAGAGAACACTAGGCTGTTGTGTGTAAAGTTGGTGTTAGTGCAGGATTTAGTTTGACACCTTATGATCTGCTGGAACATAATGAACAATATTTTTAAATAAATTTTTCAGTTGTATTTGAGTTCTTTTTCAGTTGTAATGTTCATTCTTGTGTTAGTTTGTTCTATTTATGTAATTGTACTCTAAGACTATTTTGATAAGTTTATCAACTGAAGAGCTGATGTCACAACCCAAAACCCGAGCTAGTGGCAGAAAGAGAATTTCACAAAGATGGAGAATTCCTTGATTTATTTGAAAAGTGTCTAAAAAGTTCTAATTTCATAAAACTATCCATTTAAATAAAATATTTAGAATTTCATCTCGTGAACCTCTCCCATAGTTCGTATACACCATTAAACATAGATCAAATAAATACTGAAAAACGTAAATCAAATATAAGTCTAAGCATCATCATCATCCATATCAAACACCAGAATGACATACATGAGTTCATAGATAAAAATAGAATGTAGTAATCTTAGTTCAATGCTAAAATAAAACCCAAGCAGTCTAAACATCACAACGGCACGTTTCAAGTATTACTAAGATAACGAACTACAATTAAGATGACTTCTTACTCCTCTTGATTATCAAGATTGCATTGGATACCACCTAAGGAAGGGAGTGAGGGAGTAAGCATACAATGAACAGTAGGAAAAATAGTTACCTCGATCGAAAATATTTAGTGATAGGAAGTTCCTGTATGATTAGTTTAAATCCAAAACATATATATATAATGACCCAAAACTAGAAATCCAACATGTATATATATAAATAAATCAGTATAATCAAAACCATTTAATTCAGATGCATATGACACAAATCAACCCATACCCATGAGCTCACATCCTCTCATCTGTGGAAATCCAAGATAGTGGCACTAAGTGTACCTAATAACCTGTCTGAAATCTAAGCCTATAGCCGAAGGAGACACCTATATGTCGCCTACCACATCTAGAGGGGCAACCGAATTGCCTACTCCTGCTAAATAGGGAGGTAATCAAAAGTAACAAACTCCACGTGGGTTTATGGACTCTACACCGACAGTGGGGCATACAACACTATACTGTAAACCCATGATGTTAACACGGTGCGTATGTATGATCCTATAACATGTGCAATACAGAACTGAAGTGTGAAAATAATCGTGCTCTAGTTTTTCAATGAAACAAGCATATTAGGTTTTTATAGAAAAATGGGCAGCATAACGACTCTATTTTTGATATATACGAAAATAACTTGCACTCAGAAAATTCCCAGAGCAACATAGTATATATCATACAATCACAGTCTATCACATATATTCAAATAATTTAGAAACTACATTTGTTCTTATATATTGCAAAAAATAAGTTTTATTCAAAAATGATATAAAATGAAGGTAATTGAGTCCCTACCTCTAAAAATAGCTATACCACGCTATTGAATCCTCAAGGTGTCGTTGACGATTGCCTGGAGGGTTAGGAACCAACTTTAAGCCATCGATTGTTCTCTTGTTGAAAACCAACTTCTCAATGGAGTTTCAAATCCACAAACAGACCTCTTCACTGAATTTCTAGCACCCAAAATCGTTAGGTTAGACATATAACTTGTCCAATTCGGGTTCGGGTTCACACTGGACCGGTGGCATGCAAATCAAGGTAAATCTTAGCTTTCTGATTTTGATTTTTGTATCGGTCACCAAAAATAGGTAATATATATATCAAACTTTCCTATTTTCCGAGTACAGTCCAAATATGATAATAAAAACACGATCCAATGGCTAGATTAAAAAGTCAAACTTAAGCTCAAAATATCCAAAAATGGCAACTTTTGATTTAGATAGTATGAGATTAAGATATATATATATATATATACATATACCTTGATAATCCTTGCAATGAGACGAATCCAACGAGCCTAATTAGAGGTCAAATAGTGGACGAAATCGTTGCTGGTGACGGAAAGCTCCAAATGATTTCAATAGAGTTTTTCAGCAGCTACTGGCGACGGCCAGCGGAGGACTCAAGCACATGGCGAGCTTGCACCAGGTGGTCAGTGGGCTAGATGACGGTAGGAGGCGGCTGCTACAACGGTCATTCCCATAGGCCGAGAGAGAGTCAGGGGAAAGAGAGAGAGAAAGTAGGAAAGAGTGCCCATGTGGGGGTATATATGGGACTATGTAGCTTTTTAAAAATTTGCACTATAGTCCCCAATTCCCAAATTCTCTTAATTTAATCCTAAAAAATAATTACAATTTGGTCATTCAATACAGAACTTTTACAAATTAATCTCTCTATTATTATATCTGGAAAATTGGTAAAATATCTAAATTACTCTCGAAAATTCCAAATTCTTACAGCTGAAGTTCTGACTCTTTTCACCAAATTAGTTTCAATGATTTAGGTGTTATATCTAGTGGTCTGCATGTTTAGACATTAGAGTATTTCATATACATATATGTTTAGCATGCTTTTATACTTTAAGTATGACTTTGTGTATCTTAATTGTGTGATTGATTGTTTTGTCAAGATACCACTTTTAGATCAGCGGTGGTGTAATATATCTGAGTCACTATAGTTTAGACGTTATAATGACAGCTATCATTTTTAGCTGAACCAATTTGTATTTTCCTATATATATAGGAAGCTTTTTTTTAGATTGTTTACACTCTTTGAGCATTTCTTTCAGACATATTTTGTGAGGCTTTCTTACTTTATGAGCAAGTTTCTTTTTCTTAAGAGTTTTGGGTGTTTAGCTCTAGGTTTTTCATTATCTATAGAGTCTACCATTGATTCTGGTAAGAAGGTAAAGCTCTGTGATTGTCTAAAATTAAGAAAAAACCCATGTATTCTTGTCGAAGCTGGGAAGCTCATCGACGACAACTGAAAGGAGTTCAACACAAGGTTGAAGAAGCATCTTCCATAGAGAAATTCAGAGTTCAAATCGGCGACAAACTAGAAGAGAGTTCTAGATTTTTGCATAAGACCTGTATTTGTACTCTATTCATATTTCTAATAGATTGATTACTTACTGGACTAGGTTCTGTGGATGTAGACACAACTTGGTTGTATTGAACTATGATAAAAATCTGGTGTCTCTTCTTTATATTTACCATATATTTGTTTAAAGTTCTGCAAATCTGGAAATATGGAAATCGCGTTAGAATAGATAAGTAGCCTAACTTAACAATTAGTATCAAAGCAGGCATTGCTTGCGAATTTCAATGAGATTTCTGGGTTTTTAAGTTGTGTTACTCAGTTCTTCGTATTCTTAAGTACTATTGCTCTTGGCTATGTTTTATGTGTTTTATATTTTGTTGACTTGAAAACTTGTGAGGTTTAGAGTTTGTTTGGTTGAGTTTTGCATGAGTTTAGCTCTTTATCTTCTAAGTGTTTGATCATTTGCCTCTTTGAAATTTTTGTGTGATCTCTGTTATATTTGTCTTTGTTACTTGTTTGGATCATCTTTGAGTTTTTGAATTTGTATTTCTTTACTTTTATGGATTATTTTTATGAAGATATATCTATCATTAGACCATCTATATTTGATAAAAAAAAAATTTCTTCATGGAAAGCACAAATGAAAATGTTTCTTAAGTTCATTGATGAGCAAGTTTGGGATGCTATTGTTTATGGTTGGGAGCCCTCCACCGTTATTAGAAATGGGGTTATTGTACCCAAACCACATAGATTGGATAGAAGATGAGTTTATTATTGCTAAGATAAATTCAAAAAGATTAAATGCTATTTTTAGTGTTGTTGATACTCATTATTTTGAATATATTGTATCATGTACTACTTCCAAGGAGGCGCGGGATATCCTTGAGATTTTATATGATGAATGTGATGTTGTTAACATTCAATCTGGCTATTGTGACAATCAGGTTGAATGTCCAGACATTGAAGACGACTTAGAAGGAGAGAAATTGAATAAAGATGACTTCAATACTCTCAGTGAGGAGGCAACTATTATGTTAACTAGGAAATACTCCAAGTTCCTCAAAAATAAAAAGGAGAGAACAGTTCCAGAGAAACAAAATTCCTCAAAACCATCTAATCAAAATACCATATTCTCTAAAAATTCAGATCCTAGCGTTCAATGTAGAGCGTGTGGAGGTTTTGAACACTTTCAGGAGGAATGTGCTAATACTATCAAGAAGAAGGCCAATACAATAAATTCAACCTGAAGTGAAAGTGAAGAGGAAATAAAGGAAAAATATGAGGACTCTGGTATAATAAGCAACTTTGGTTCATTTGCTACAAAATCTAAAGTGAAAGGCCAATGCTCAAATAATCAATCTAATAGTTCAAACAGTGAGCTATCAGATGATGAGAAAGAAGTCACATTCTCAAATCCTGATCAACAAGATACTTATCAAAATATGTATGATAAGTGGTTGAGAATAGCTAATAAAGTTAAGGTCAAAGAAGAAAAGGAGAGCTATGAAGAGATGCTCACTGATATGAGAACAAGACTACAAGATTCTCGAGATTAGATTGTCAAAACACAGAAAGAGCTAGATGAGTCTAAGGTGAGAATTCAGTATCTCACCAAAGGATTAAAAAAATTGAGCCAGATGCTTGGAGTTGAATAGAACCCAATAGAAAAATCGGATCTGGGATGCAATGGAGAAAATTCTGGTTCTCTAAAGGGAATGTTGCAGCATAATCCTTTCAGATTCAAAAAGAAGTTAAGCTAGAAATTGGTGAGTATTCTAAGCCTTATCCTTAGGTGAGAAAATTTATTCTCATTTGCTATTTCTATAGAAAAACAGATCACATTTGACCAAAGTGTTTCAAATTATTAAATCTTTTGAGAAAAAAAACTAAGCTGATCATGAAAAATAATGGAATAGGTGAAAAGAAGCTAAAATAAGTTTGGGTTCCTAAGAAAATCAAATGTTTTGTAGCACACACTTTGCTAGTCACTCACAATTCTAAAAATTAGTATTTTGATTGTAGATGCTCAAGGCATATGACTCAGAACAGGTATTTTCTTACTAATTTTCATGAAACTAATAAAAGATATGTTATTTTTGGTTATAGCAAAAATGGTCAAATTCTTGGTGTAGGAAACTTGTGTGTGCAGGGATTTTGTAACTTTGAAAAATTGTTACTAGTGGAATGGCTTAAAGTAAATCTCACTAGCATCAGTCAAATATGTGATGACCAGCTTTCTATACAATTCAACCAAAAGAATTGTCTGGTGTTAGACTTCCATGGGAAATGCATTATGAAAGATGTCAAATTAAGCGANTCTAAAAATTCAGATCCTAGCGTTCAATGTAGAGAGTGTGGAGGTTTTGAACACTTTCAGGAGGAATGTGCTAATACTATCAAGAAGAAGGCCAATACAATAAATTCAACCTGAAGTGAAAGTGAAGAGGAAATAAAGGAAAAATATGAGGACTCTGGTATAATAAGCAACTTTGGTTCATTTGCTACAAAATCTAAAGTGAAGGCCAATGCTCAAATAATCAATCTAATAGTTCAAACAGTGAGCTATCAGATGATGAGAAAGAAGTCACATTCTCAAATCCTGATCAACAAGATACTTATCAAAATATGTATGATAAGTGGTTGAGAATAGCTAATAAAGTTAAGGTCAAAGAAGAAAAGGAGAGCTATGAAGAGATGCTCACTGATATGAGAACAAGACTACAAGATTCTCGGGATTAGATTGTCAAAACACAGAAAGAGCTAGATGAGTCTAAGGTGAGAATTCAATATCTCACCAAAGGATTAAAAAAATTGAGCCAGATGCTTAGAGTTGAATAGAACCCAATAGAAAAATCGGATCTGGGATGCAATGGAGAAAATTCTGGTTCTCTAAAGGGAATGTTGCAGCATAATCCTTTCAGATTCAAAAAGAAGTTAAGCTAGAAATTGGTGAGTATTCTAAGCCTTATCCTTAGGTGAGAAAATTTATTCTCATTTGCTATTTCTATAGAAAAACAGATCACATTTAACCAAAGTGTTTCAAATTATTAAATCTTTTGAGAAAAAAAACTAAGCTGATCATGAAAAATAATGGAATAGGTGAAAAGAAGCTAAAATAAGTTTGGGTTCCTAAGAAAATCAAATGTTTTGTAGCACACACTTTGCTAGTCACTCACAATTCTAAAAATTAGTATTTTGATTGTAGATGCTCAAGGCATATGACTCAGAACAGATATTTTCTTACTAATTTTCATGAAACTAATAAAAGATATGTTATTTTTGGTTATAGCAAAAATGGTCAAATTCTTGGTGTAGGAAACTTGTGTGTGCAGGGATTTTGTAACTTTGAAAAATTGTTACTAGTGGAATGGCTTAAAGTAAATCTCACTAGCATCAGTCAAATATGTGATGACCAGCTTTCTATACAATTCAACCAAAAGAATTGTCTGGTGTTAGACTTCCATGGGAAATGCATTATGAAAGATGTCAAATTAAGCGACAATTACTATATGATGAGCGGTGTCAAAACATGCCTAAGAGCAGATCTGACCGAAACTAAATTATGGCACTTAGTCATCTCAATTTCAGAGACATAATCAGAACCACTAAACGCCAAGCTGTAAGAGGTGTTCAAGTTCTTCAATCTCCTAGAAATCCCATTTGTGGACCATGTCAAATGGGAAAGCAAACAATGAGTCAACACAAGTTAATTCAACACCTTGTGACAAGTAGATGTTTGGAACTCAAGCACATGGATCTCATGGCTCAGATTCAAACTGAAAGCATAACTGGAAAGAGGTATATTTATATGTGCGTTGATGATTATTCTCGTTTTACATAGGTTGATTCTGTCAGAGAAAAATCATACACTTTTCAGGTGTTTAAAAATCTTGTCATTAGAGTGCAAAATGAGAAATAGTGAAAAATTCAAAAGGTTATGATGATTAGGAGTGTTCATGAAAAGGATTTTGAAAATATCTTATATGCAAATTTTTGCAATGAGTTGAGTATTTCTCATGAGATTTCAGCTTCTAAAACACCAGAGCAAAATGAGGTGGTTGAGAGGAAGACCATGATCATTCAAAAGATGGCTAGAGTCATGTTGAACAATGAAAAGCTTCCCGAGAAGCTTTAGGTAGAAGCTATGAGTACAACTTATTATCTTCTACCAGATGAAGCACTGACATAACAAGTGGTAGAGGTGATCAATCAGTTGAAGTTAGTAATATAAGGCAGGGAGTCTTGATGATTGAAAAAGCACATCTCGTATGCTTTTACCTTGGGAACAATATGGTTGTATGGCATATCAAGAAGCAAATATTCTATCTCACTTTTTACAACTGAGGTAGAGTATATTGCAGCAGGTGACTATTGTACTCAACTCCTTTGGATGAAACAGGTGCTTTGTGATTGTGGAATCCTGCTAGACTCGGTATTAATTTTTTGTGATAGCACAAGTGCTATTAATATTTCAAAAAATCTAGTTTAATTATCTAGGACAAAGCATATAGACATCAGACATCACCTTATTTATGATTTAGTTTAGCAAAATTTGATGATTGAAACTAAAAAACAATTAGGTAACTTGTTTATAAAAGTCTTGGATGTATCTAGATTTGAATTATTTAGGAAGGATATTAGAGTCTGCTTTATCTCTTAGAGGGAAAGTTACTAATCGTATTTATTTAGTGTGAGAAGTGTGATAACTTAAGTTACTTAAACCAATGATGACTAAACTGTCATATTCTTGATCTATCACTTGTTGGTTGGTACTATTAGTTAAATTTCATCTTTTGGTTATCTTTACTTATTGACTGAATACATTAGATATGTGATTATTAGTTTTTCTAGACTTGGATGATATCGTTGTATTTATGGTCTAAGAAGAATTTGCATAGACTTCAGAATCTTGCGCACCTAAATCAGAAAGGGCTACCTTTCATTAGGTGTGAAAGAAAGCCTTGAGTAATCATTCACTATAAAGAGACTCTTATATTTTGGAAGATCTACCAGGGAAGAGGGCTACCCTCTGGGATGTGTGTAGCCACTGATTTGGGTTACATTAGAGTGGCAAGTTTCCCCAATTAATTAATTAAAAAAAATTTTTGTCATGGAGAGAAAGAAAAGAGTGGTTTAGTGCAAGAATGCCAATGTAAAAATGCCAATGTGCATAATAGAAAAAGTCTAACTACTAAGTATGGTCATGAAAAGAGACAAATATATCCACTAAGCATGGGCTGCAGTAAGAACCCAAGCTGGGATTATTTTTCACTTGCACACACAATGCTTAGGAGTCTCTTGTCTATGTGTATTAATCATTTACTATAAGTTAAGTAATATCTTCTAATTCTTTTTGAGATTAAATTCCACTTCTATATGTGTGAGTTCAATTTAAAAGAATAATCATTTGATGAAATTTACTCACATACTTAATCATATCTCATGCACACATTGTTGTTTAATATATTCCATATCATGAGTTGTATTTAAGTACTTGAGTTTTACAAATCACACATTAATTATTTCTTTGAACTTATTGAATAAATGTGTCTAAATCAATTGCTCATGATTACCTTTTGTTCAAAGTTTTGTTGAATTTATACTCAACTCAAAGTTTTATCATATCAAGCTCTTGAATATTCTGTCTGATGTCCTTATGTTATATACCTACATGTTTCTCTCTATCTAGCTGTGTTTGTTATAACTGCTTGCTGGCTTGATTTCACAATCATAATTGTCGTTTATGATTATACTTTTACATTGGTCTTGCCATTTTAAACTTTTAGATATTAAAAAATAAAGGATTTTAGAATTTTTATAATTCTAACTTTTCTGTTGAAGCCATTTTTCTATTTTTCCTTCTCACTCTTGTATATATTTCTTTTTTACTCCATTAACCTTCACTTAAGCTTTGCTTGTGGCAAGTTCTTTTTTTTTTTTCTTTCGCTTGTGTGCACTACTTATGGCGGATTTGAACATACTTGTACCTGAGATGTCATCCATGGTACCACCAACTACTCATTCGATTTTGACTCCAGCTGAGGCTAAGATGGCATTTTTTTTCACTTCACCTAAAACATCAAATTCAGTGTCTACAAAGTGTAAAAGAGGTGCCTTAAAGAAGAAATCAACCAAGAAAGTCTTCAAGAAAAAGAAAGGTTCCAATCCTAGTTCTGACAAAGTTATAGAGGGTTCTCATAACCTTTTTCCACCAGATGAACAAGAGAAAAACGAGATTGCGACCAGTACTAACATGTTAGTAGCAAGTTTAAACAATCAGGGGGAGAAAGTTATGGAGCAAGTTTAAGCTACTGGTTTTGACTAGCCAAATGCATGAATTGTCAAACCTACCTATATAATTCTATCTCATTCGAATGATTCTAACATTGATAAATTAGTCACCTTCTTCCATATTCTCGCTCAAGCTCTGCTTGTCGTAGTTTTTTTTTCTTGTTGTCTTTGTAAATGGAAGGTACCTTCCATGTTGATATCTCTATGTTTATTGATGATTTCATCTTGGCTGAGGACCCAACTATGATGTCTCCATATTTACATTATTTGTCTTCATCAAAGAAGTTAAAGGGCTCAACACTTTCAAAGTCAACTAAGGGGTCAATCTAATCTGCTAAGCATTCTATAGTCAGTGTAGTTAAGAAGAAACCAATCTCCAAATTAAAGAAGTAGAAGAAAGCAAAACATAGCTCTAACAGGCTACCTACTAGTTTTGACAAAACTTCTAGTTATGACAATCTAAGTGCTCCAGATGAGGATGCAGATGATAATCATAGAGGTAACGAGACAGATTTGATTCTGATCTCTCTCATATTCAAAAGAACGATGAACCTGATCCGATAATCAAGAGAAGAAATCAAGTGACAAAGCTATTGTTCTTAATTTCCTAGATCAGACAACCCATGGATTGAATCTGACACAAGGAGCTCAATAGAATATCAAACTTCAGTTGCTAATATAATAGCCTCAAAGCCTCCCAAGGTGTCAAAACTAAGATTATTGAATTCATCTTCATCACAAAGAGTATGTTAGCCTATTTAGTTCAAGAGCCCAACAAAAGTCTCTAATTTGGTTGAGTGAGGTGTTCCAGATCTCTTAACAGAACGAAGGTGGATCAAGAATGTTTAGACACTTACTCCACTGTATTTGGCATTGGTCTAATAGTTCTACTCCAACATTAGGAAACATTTCAATGAGACAGAGTCTTCTTTGTATCACAAGGTATATTTCTACTAGATCATCATTGATTTCTCTCATATGGTTATTCATGATCATCTAAAGATGGCAATTGAAACTGCTCAGTTTCCTTCTAAGTTGGATTTGGTTCAAGTCACCACTGATCTTACTGGCTCTGCTACTAAATGGCCATTTTTCTAAAGCCATTCATGTTTCATGTCTCATGCCATTCCTCCACAAGATGGCTCTTACCACTTGGTTCCCTAGCATATGCATTGATCTCAGAACGCGAATATTGGATATCATTGTGGCAAATAGAGGAAGTTCAACGAAATATACTATTTTGTTTTTAATTTGATGATTCCAAAGGCCACATTCTAAGTTTTCCCTTTCTCTACCTATATATGAAGTTATTAGTGATTGCTGAACATGTTTATAGGTATCATGTTTTTGAAGACAATACTGATGGTAATCTAGATACTAGTAGTAATGGTCATATTCATGGGAATTCAATTTGTGATGTTTGAGATAATGGTGGTAATGATCTATTAAGGGAAAGTTTTTACAATGGTGTTCAAATTGATCTGTGTTTAAATCTCCACATTTGTTTGAGAGGGAGTCTTTGACTGTAGCGAATGCACATGTTCTAGGGGAGCAAGCATATGTTTAAGGTGTATCTACTTAGGGGAGTCTTCTTAGATTGTAGTAGGCATATAGATTTGGACAAATCTATTGTATTGTATCGAGACTTCAACATATGGTGAATCAGACTTCCAGTTTGACACATCTTGACCAACTTGCTACTTTTAGACACTAGCTCTAAAGTGAAACAATCATTAGGATATTGTCTTACCCCTGTTTTATTCAAACCCTTGTTAATACATATTGACCTGATGAGTTTATGAATGAGGCTCTAATAAACCTTCCTACTTATTTGACGATGAAGAGCTTTCAATGTCATTTTGAAAATGCCAGGATCATTGCCACTGATGAAGTACCTTCTATGTCATATGAATTGAAGAATTTGGGCCTCAAGACCATTCTTGACAATACAACTTATTCGCCAAGTGGAAGGAAGCTCACCAGGCTAGATGGGCTAAGGCTGCCCAAACACAGGGCATTAAACTAACGATCTCTTAGTTTGAGAGAATGATACCAACTAAGATGGCAGGTCTAAAAGCATAACATCATGAAGTCCTTTTCTTGCTAATGTTGAGTCTCCACAAGAGCTTGTTGTCACTTTTCTTACTACTACAATTACCACCACTTCTCAATCGACTTTAGGAGACAATCTTCAAGGGGAGAAAATACTTGCACCAACTGAGGGGGAGACACTTCAAGCTACATCTACTCAGGGGGAGCAATCTCACAGTGAGACAATCATTCCTAAATCTACTGAAGTTACCATAAATACTTTTAGTTCAAACTACAATTCAAGGGGCCTCTGATACATCTGGCCTTGACTCTGATTCATCTCTGATCACACTCGTGACCACCTCGGCCGATCAGTACTTGTTCCAAGAAGAGATCGAAGAAGAAGTCTGGTACCATAGCCAAAAAGCTGCATCTACTTTCTAAGATATCATTCAGGCTTGTTTTTTCTTAACCCTTTCCTTTCTAGTTATCATGCTTTTGGCCTCTTTTTATTTAAAAAGAAGGAGAAGTTATGGTTAGTTTCTTTTATGTTCTCTTGGACTATGCTATTTTTCATGAGTTTATGTATTTGTTTTCTGGTATATTTTTTTTTTTACAAGTGGAAGGTTCGTAGCTGTGTTATATTTTTGAGTATTTGGTATTTTGATCATAAGGATGCCAAATGGGGGAGATTGTTAGTGCAAGATTTAGTTTGGCATCTTTTGATCTGCTAGAATATAATGAACAATATTTTTAATTAAGTTTTCAGTTGTATTTTGAGTTCTTTTTCAGTTGTAATATTTAGTCTTGTGTTAGTTTGTTCTATTTATTTAATCGTACTCCAAGATTGTTTTGAAAAGTTCATCAACTGAAGCAGCTGAAGTTCTGACGCTTTTTACTAAACTAGTTTCAATAGTTTAGGTGTTATGTCTAGTGGTCCACATATTTAGACATTAGAGCATATTATATACATATCTATTTTGCATACTTTTATGCTTTGTCTGTTACATCAATGTCTCAACTTGTGTTATCAAGATGTCATCTTTAAGCTTGACTTTTTCAAGAGAAATTTGATTTTGTGTGTCTTAAGTGTATGACTGATTATTTTGTCAAAATGCCACCTTTAGATCTGAGTTTGATTGGTATTTGTGTGTCAAATCAGTGTGCTTGATTGTTTTATTAAAATGCCACCTTTAGATCTGAGGTTGTGTGATACATCTGAATCACTGCATATTTAGATATTACGATGATAGCTGCCATTTCTAGCTGAGTTAGTTTGTATTTTCCTATATATATAAGAAACTTCTTTTTAGATTGTTCGTTGGACTAGGATATTATGATGCTTTGCAAAATGAAATAATAAGATATATATGATTAGTTTAATCTTTGTCTTCTTTTTACTCTATCCTTAATTCTACAAGTTATAGATTTGTTGCTTTTCGTAATGCTTTAAAAAATATAGATACTATGGGATTTCAATAGTTCGGCAAAAAATGAATGGAAACATTAAAAATTATGGAATATTTTTTCAAGAAGTTGAATTGAACTATATATTTGATAAATCAATGTGGATGATAATCTTTAGTTAATTTGGTATTTATAGTCACTTATGACTTAACAATAAAGATATGCTTAAATATGCTAATTGGACCAAAACTTTGCACAAGCATTAGAGAACTTAGAAAAAGGATTGGTTTTCTAGTTTCCACAATTATATGCACCCTTTAAGTCAATATTCAATTCACTCATTTAATTTTATGTATTAAAATTAATTCACTACTTAGAATTGGATTACCTTTCTTTATTGCTAATAGGAATGCTCATCAGTTGAAATTTGACTTATTTTGGTCATATTCCAATTAATCCAATCTTCTTAGATTAGTATTGAGAATTGAATCTAATTTTCATGCATTATTCAATCTTATCCAATGCATAGTAATTTTTGGTTTTGCCTTTAGGCCTATTGATTTTGGATCTTCCTTTCAATTTTTAATATTATAACCAAATTCTTTGAACTTTTCCATTCAAAAAAATGAAAAAATTCTTTGAATTTTAGTCTAGCCAATTTCAAATATAGAAAGTGGTGAAAATAGATCGACCAATTATCAATACATGGCCTTTCACTCCCAAAAGCATACAAAATGTACAATTAGAATTAGAAATACAACACCATGTTAATAGATTTTAAAAAGGAAAAGATAATTTCTAAAATAATAAACATTAAGATACATATATGAATATAATATAATAGTAATATAAATATTATTATTCATGGGGCAAAAACTTATATGGTTGCATGTTGCTAGATTTCTTAGTTAATTGGAATTTTAATCATGCAATCCAATAACTAAATTCCATATTCATCTTAATAGAATTTTAACTGGATATATGTTCTTTCGTAATAAATTTGAATTGAATTGGTAATTTTAATTTAAAAAAAACTCCAAATTGCTAACTTGATGTGTTTAGAATTATATGTAGACAAATAGACTATGTTTATTGTTAAAAGAAAATTATTTCTATCTAGACGGAAAACCTCTGCATATTGTCATTTATTCAGGCCTAGTTACTCAAGTGTCTTCGTGAAAATCAGGAATAGAAAAAGTATCATATGTTACTTAAAGGTCTTTGATTGTTCCATCGATTAAGAATAAATTACACAAATGACAAATTATGTAGCATATTACACAAAACATGTGTCTTGTAACCAATTTCTTGATACAAGTAACTAATTTGCGTGCTGTATGTAATTTACTGTATTATCA
>JXTB01000580.1:75741-90110 GCA_002914805.1 Parasponia andersonii | reverse complement strand
AAGTGTGCGGGTTTGATTCTATTTGATAGAAAAAACATAGAGGGGCTTATAAGTATATGCTCAAAATGTAACCCAAAACTCATTATATGTCTAAGCCCGAAACTTAATAGATAAATGTCCAACCTACTAACCCATTAGAAATCTTATACCCATAAAGCCTCAGAACCCATTTCCCCATCTTCCTGTCACTTTCTTGCTCATTTTCCCTTTCTTTCTCACTCTTACTATCACTTTTCTCCATTTTCCCTCTTTTTCTCTCTTGTACTAGTAAGTTTCTCGTATTTTTCTTCTCTTTCTCAACAACGTTTCTATAAATTTTCTCTTTGATCTCTACAAAAATCAAAATCGAAGTTATATATCCAGGGAATTTGCATGATTTCAAGCTTACATTGTAGTTCATAATCTAAGAACTTTAATTCATAAAGATCTAAAGTTAGGTTTTATTATCGAATGGTAAATTTATATCTCCAATTATTATATATATATAGAATTTCTTTGTGAATAGGTTATGATCCGATTATTTTCTTGGTATTTGGTTTATAAATATTGTAGTTATTAAATCATGGCCTACCATGATAACTAGTTATGGAATCTGTGGATACAAACACTTTAGAAGGTTTCTACAAAATTGATTTTCGTTCTATTATCTTCAGACTTTATTTACATTATTGCAAAATAGGCATGTTGGACATTTAGTTAAATCATCCAAAAGATTGATAATAAACCGTTTGGTAGAATGCTTATGTGGTGCTTATGTATTTGTGTGTGTATGTATTTAAGTGTTGAGATTTTGAGATGTTTTATTAGTTTCAATAGTAATCTGTTAGATGCAAATGCCTTGATAATAATTAGTTTGATATTTCATTCGTTCTTTTTGCCTGAAAGCTTATTATCACTTCCACTAGTCATTGCCAATTTAATTTGTGGAAGTGTGATGTAGTGACAAAATATAGGTAAATTTTGAACTTAGGAATTCAAATTTAGAATACCAACATCAGTACAGGGCTATTATTTAGTGTTTTTTGAAGAATGATTTAGCAGAAATGTTGAACTCTATAGTGGTCAGTAACAACCACTCGAGATTATGCATTTTGGCAGTATATATTTGTGCAATTGTGGGTGCTGGAGGTAAATTTATAATTTACAAGATTGGTATTTTAAAGTTTACAGTATAAGGTGGGAAACCATGAGTTAACCTTGATTACTAGATCTACCAGTGGTTTGATAGTAACTCATAATAAGGATGGTTTAAAAGATGCCTCACTTTGTTTTCTTAATCAGATTGTGAATAATCATGCTAATGTTTTTTTCTATTATGTTGTACTTTTGAGTTAAATACTTTGTTCAGGTGAGATAATTACTGTTATTAGGCTGGAAGCTTATAATGTCTAGCTTAATTTATAAGGTAATTAAAACACATAAATAAATATTTGGTAGATAAACTTTCAGTGCTCGTAGATATAATTTTGTATGTGGTAGATAATTTTTGTATAAGGAAGAAATTATTGTGTAAATTATTGCTTCTCAAAACTGTTTATTGATGTGTAGTTGTTTATCAACTATTTGAATTTTATAATTATATTGATGTCCTTTTTTTTGGTAGATAAAATTATGACTCTGATAAATATAATTTGCCATATAGTAGATAATTTTCATGCTATGGTAGACAAATTTTTTAGTTATGTTAATGATAAGAAAATAGATATCAAAAGACATGAATCAGCAATTACTAATTCATTAACATGTAATAATTTGAAGAAGAGCCATCAAAAAGTTGAGAGCCACAAGTTTCTCATAATATATACAATGATCACCATATTGAAATTACTCTTGGTCCATTGTGGTTCAGGTAGTATAGTTGACTAAGATATGTGGACATATTGAATAATTATAGTTGATAGTCTAACAAGACTACATTACTATTTTAATAGCTATCCATTTATATGATAAAGAGGGTATATGTCCTGTTTTAGTGGCTGGTATATATATATATATATATATATAGGTTGCCAATCCAATAGGTATTTTTTTTCTTTACCTATAGGTATGTTTTTTTTTTAGCCGTTAATGGCTATAATGAAATGCATGAAAAGATGTGCATCATTAATGCTCTTTCTCTCTCTTACTTTTTATAATAAAAAAATGTGCATACTAAATTTTCATTGGCCAAATTGATACCTATGCATAGGTAAAAAAAAAAATGCCTACTGGATTGGTGCCCATATATATATATATATTATCTATGTCCTGTTTGTCTTTTTGTGTGTGTGTTCAAGTTATTCGGCCTTTAGTATGAAATATATGTGTGTGTGTGTTTGTTTGGAATATAAATTCAAAATTTGGTCTATAAAGTAGTGAAATATAGACACGTTTTGTCTTTGGATCCTGTTTTTTTTTTTTTAATTACCAACATACTGAATGCATAAAAGTTTAGATTCTTATAACTACGATAATTACACACTAATCAATTTTATTATAAATCTTATTGTTGTTATACTTTATGTGGGTGTGCTTTTGTATTTTTGTTGTACAATCAATTTTTAGTTATGTTCAAAAAAAGAGTGTTAGTGACATTAGTTAGTTACTACATTATGAAACTATAAATTTTTATGCTTGATTCATATATTTTCACTTATGGTTCATAAAATTCTAGTTTTTGTATGTATATATAGATATTAAAGTATAATTAGTTCATAATTTTCTGTTTGTATAACGATTTTCTACAATAGATTGCAGAGAGATAAATGACATATTTAGTTCCATAAATTTAATATTTTGGATAAAAACAAAAGTTGGCTACAGAGCTTTATCATTGGGGGATGGACAAAAGAAAAGAAGAAATTATCAGACTAATTTGGAGACAAAAGATTAAAAATTAAGAAAGAGATTAGGATGAATATTTTGATGTTTAGAAAATATTTGTATTGTGCTTTGAATGACAAAGATTATATTTTTTTAGACAATGGTTATCATTTGTTAACTTTTATTCCTATGCTTTGTATGATTTACTATGGCCATTATATCTAGAAGAATGGTAGATACAAAATTCATCTTTGGTATATGTGAATGTGGACTAAGTGCATATGATTATAAATTATTAATAAATAAATAAATAAAATATTAAATTATCAGACAGGTATTTCTTGACGAATAAGAATTTGAAGAAAATGAAACAATAGAATAAAAATTTTACTTAATGATTCATGGTTCTTAACAAACTCATTTTCTATATGATATATAATATTTTGAACTACGTAGATAAATTTTGCTTCATTGTTCACAAAAACATGAACTAGGTATATTTGTTCAAATATGACAGCTTATGTCCACCAACGCATTAGAAAATAATCATAAACTGAGTATATATATATAAGCACCAATCCAATAGGTTTTTTATATCTATACATAGGTATTATTTTGGCCAATTAAAATTTATCATGCACATTTTTTTATATTAAATAGTAAAAGAGAGAAATATTATTAATGATACATATTTTTTTATACATATCATTATAGCTGTTGGATCACCATTAGATGATGATTCAACGGCTAAAAAAAATTATCTATACATAGGTTAAAAAAAATTACCTATACATAGGTTAAAAAAAAATACCTACTGGATTGGCAACCTATATATATATATATATGTTTTTGAAGTTTTACTTAATGATTCATGATTCTTAAAAAAGTAGTTTTCTATAAAGTATATAATATTTTGAATTACATAGATAAATTTTGCTTCATAGTTCATAAGAACATGAACTAGGCATATATGTTTAAATATAATAGCCTATGTCCACCAAAGCACTGGAAAACAATCAGAAATTGAGTATATATGTTTGTGCTATTGATGCATAATAATATAAAATTGTGTATATATATATATATATATATTTATCATCACAACATATGCACCATCTTAGGAGATGGTAAATAAGTTTTTGCTCTTGGTCCATAAGAATATGAACTGAATATATATCTTCATATACTATAATAAGATATATCAAAAATTTCTTCAAAAGAAAAATATTATGAATTAAATTGAATAAAATTGAAATATTTCAATATAACGAACTTCTTAATACCTAAATATAAAATTATATCCCAAGGAAAAACTTTTATATACCAAAATGATAAACCAATATACTTGAAAGTGTACTAATACCAATAAAAGAAAATGACAAAATATCCAAAACCTCAAGTCTAAATCTGAGAATACCAAGATAAAACTTCCATATACAGGGACAAAAATTTTATATATCAAGGACAAAATAATGTACCCAAAATATGAAAAAAAAAAATTGAAAAATTCTCCTTGAAAACAAAACCAACTACAAGTCAGATCAACAACAATATACAAAACTAACTACAAGTCAGATCAATAACAATTTAACACTCTGAATAGCTTTTCATCTTTTTCGTAATGCGAAATTCAGCAGAAATCAGATTTCTATAAGTTTTTCAATTATGGCCGCATTGTTTGTATCAACCGTACTTTACTTGCTTCTTTTTGAACTCACTCTTTGAGAGATATCTTTTCTTCTTTGGCCTGCCAACACCAGGTTTCTTAACAATTGGAAGGAGGACAAGTTGCTCTTTTACAAAATTTGAAATGTTCCATTCTGATTGACTTCAAACTTGATTAATAATACTGATATAGGCGAGTTCATAAATTGAGCTCTTGAAAAAATAAGAAGTATACTTGTAATAACTCAAATTGAACTTACTAACTACAATACAAATATGAGAATATGAAATAATGTCAAAATCCCACTTCCCACAATCACAAACAACGTTGCATCAAATGAACAATGAACTCTGAATTGGTATCATGAAATTGATATATATATATATATATATATATATATATATATATATAAAAGCCAATTGTATTAATCTGATTAGCAACAAAAAAATAACAATGAAAATTAAAAGATATTACAACATCTACTAAAATTAATTCATATAAAGTATTACTAAATTTGGCATATATCAATATCTACCACGTTAATAAATTTATATACCAAAGAAAAAAAGCTATATACCCAGCTCTAAAAGACAACAAACAAATCAACTGTATGAAAACTAACTATATAAAAATAAACATTGTTAAAATCAACTGTATGAAATAAACATTATTAAAATCAACTGTATTAACCTGATTAGCAACAACAAATAACAATAAAAACCAAAAGATATTGCTATATCTACTAAAATTAATTTATATAAAACATTACTGAATCTGGTATATATCAATATCTACCACGTTAATAAGTGTATATACCAAGGCAAAAAAGTTATATACCAAGCTCTAAAAACCAAGGCAAAAAAGTTATATACCAAGCTCTAAAAGGCAGCAAATAAACCAATTATATGAAAACCAAAATTGTTAAAATAAGCTAAATTAACCTGATTAGCAACAAAAAATGATAATAAAAACCAAAAGATATTGTTACATATACTAAAATCAATTCATATAAAGCATTATTAAATCTGGTATATATCAATATCTACCATGTTAGTAAATATATATACCAAAGTAAAAAATCTACATACCAAGCTCTGAAAGACAGAAACAAACTAACTGTATAAAAACCAACTATATGAAAACCAGCATTATCAATATTAATTGAATAAACCTGATTATCACCAAAACAAAGGAAAAAAAAAATCAGAAGATATTACAACTCCTCCTAAAATCAATTCATATAAAGCATTATTCATTCTGGTATATATATCATTATATACCACGATGATAAATTTATATACCAAAGTAAAAATTCTATATACCAAAACTTGAAAAACGACAAACAAAAAATAATGGCAACTTACCATTATTTTCCATGCTAAATGAATCTACGTTCATACTTGATCTTCTGCCCAAGGAGTAAGTTATGTTCTTATAGACGAAGCTACAAAGTTATGGCTTGCAAACCATAAGGAACATTAGGAACGTATGATAAAAACACAAGTACACAAGGTGCATAAAAAAAAATCGACTAGGTTCATAAATATGCATATACACCATATTTTGAAACATAATATATCCCATATACCATTACAACAATAAAAACCATATGATAGAAGTTTCATATACCACCTCAGGTATTAACTACATGTTACATAGGATTTTCAATTCCATACACATAATATTGAACTCTAAAAAAGCTCATGAGACATGAAAATAAAAACTAGTATATAACTTTTATTCCACTGTATGTGAGATTGTAAACTAGGTATATACGACATATACAAACCAGAAAACAATATTTCTATATATCCACATATATACCAGCATACAAATCGTATATACCACAGCTAAAACTTTATGAACCAACCTTTATGAACCAACCTGGAAAGAATTTCTAATCAAGAAAAATAATTAAAAAAACATAAAAATAAATAAATCATCACTAATCACTAACTAAAAAAACAATACACATAAAATTAACTATAATATCAATATATATTAGAAATAAAAATAAAAATCCCTAATTCAATCAAGAAACTAACCTAGAAAAAAGCCAAATAAAAATTCAAAAAACACAAATATCTCAATAAATCGATCAATAAATTTCGAATCACTAGAGAAGAAGATGCAGGGAAAAAAAAAAAAAAAAAAACACCATCGGAATATATGAGAGAGAGAAAGTACGAACGGAAAAAAATAAGCAGCAAAAAAAATTGTGAAAAATACTTGAAATATTAAAGAAAAGACAATAGTGTAAAAACAATCTATGCCTCAGTTATCCATTTAAATGAAATGGACATCTAGCTATAAAATTTGAAAAATAAATATTTATTTAAGTCATTTTAAAAATTTGACCATCTACCTAATTTTTCCAAATGAAATATAAATGAAATATTTAATTTAATGTAAATAAAAAATATTGATATTAGTGTGTTCACGTTTGACTCAATTTGTAACAAATAAAAAAAATACTGATATTAGCATGGTATGACATATGGTATCGGTAACATTATTCTTGTAATACCATATGGTATCGGTAACATTATTCTTGTAATAACTAACCGTATTTCCTCTGTCATAGAGAAAAATTTGCAATTTGATAACTCGCCAGAAGAACATTAATCGTTCAAATTCAACAACAGAAGTCTTCAAACGTACAAATAATTTCTTTAAAAAAAAAATACAAAAACTAATGCCATTCATATCACTAACTTTTTATTAAACCATATAATAAATGGGAAAACGACCCTCAGACATTTCCCATTGACCAAGTTCGACGTAGAATAATAGAATTGTCTTAAAAAAACATTGAGCCTCCTCGTGTAGTACACCGTCAGCCAAATAATTTGCAAGTACAAGTACAATTCAGGACTTAAGAGTCAATACAAATCAAAACAAGGGCAAAATCGTCGAAACATAAACCAACAAGAAAATGGGCCCCACCACCATCCTCCATCTACTTTAGTTAAGAAATTGCTGTCTCACCATCTCCCTCGGAAAATCCTCCTTTTTATTTATTTTTTAATTTAATTTGCTGTTTCTCTATAAATCTTTTGCTCGGATTTCCTCTTTCCTTTTAACAATTTTTTTTCTTTCACATTATAAAAAACCTCTTTGCTTTCTCCTCTGTTCGGTACCACCTTCCAATGGCGCCGAGCATCAGAGACCTCCAGCTCACCAAAGTCGTCGCCGGAGGCCAGAAGTCGCCGACCCTCATCACCGGCGCCGATGGTGATTCCGGCGACCTCGAGGCCGTACGGCTTCTGGATGCTTACGAGAATTCGGAGGGGCAAGGAGTCGAACAGGGGACCATGAAGAGGGTTCAAGTCGGTGTTACCGGCATGACCTGCGCTGCTTGCTCTAACTCGGTCGAAGAAGCTCTCATGAGCGTTAATGGAGTTTTAAGGGCTTCTGTGGCTTTGCTTCAGAACAAGGCCGACGTCGTCTTCGATCCCAGATTGGTCAAGGTTGGTTGCTATTTCAAAATGTTTTCTTCTGATTCTATTTTTTTTTTTTGCTCTAGTTTTTTTTTTTGGTTTGGGTTTGACTATTTGTGTTCGGTGAATTGGATCATCGGTTAGTATTTGAATTTTATTTATTTATTTATTTTTGACTTAAATTGAAGTCCGAGCTCGTTTAGATGTTTAGCTTTATTGAACTGGTAGTTCATCTATGTTGCTTAAGTTTATAAACTTTTTTTTTTTTTTTTTTCTTTTTCTTTCTTTGGTTTTGAATTTACAGTGAGTTGGATAATGGGTTAGTGCCGAGTCGTGAAATAATNGTTTACCTCTTTTTCTATTATTGTCGTTTTACTAGTTTACATCGTTTTTAAGTATTATTGTGGTTTTCGTTCTTTATGTCCGTCGGTTTTTTTTTTTTTTTTTAACGATGTCGTAATGATGGGTTTAATTGAAAAAGAGATTTAGAATTTTTGATTTTAATTTATGGTGGATTAGACAATGATTTTATGGCAAGTATTCTGATTAGAGTATAATGTGTTAGGTGGGTTTCGGCTGCTGTGTGGTCTTCGTTTTAGCCATAATTGTTTGTGTTAGGAGAAATAAATAATGAATGGGACAAGATTAGACTTAAGTGACAGATCGATCTTCCAATACCCTTTTCTTCTGTAATATTTATTTAATTTGTCAACTATGGTGTTTTGCAGTATGGATCTCTGTATTCCATACCCGATATAATCTACTATTTTTTTGTCTTCTCAGTTCCTCTGTATTCCATACATGTTTTGTTACAAAGCTCAAACATCGATTACATCTTAGCTGACCATATAAGTTGCCAGTGAAATCTGTCAAATTTTCAGTATAAGGTGGTACTGGGTCATGATGCTGTTACTAGATAGAGGGACTTCTAGTGAAACAAGAAAAGAACTCTGAAATGGAAAAAAGATATGGAGAAAAGATTTAATTGGCATCGAACTGCAGCTGCAGATAAGAATCATTGCATGTTATATTTAGTTTTTTGTTGAGTTATCATGTCTAGGTCACACATGCAGAGACAAAAACATAGCGTGAAGGACCACCTGTCTTACAAATATATGGACCTCCATAACTTTGGTAGACTAAACTTTCTCATTAATTTTCTTATTCTTCTCATCTCTTTTTTCTTTCTCACTTGTCTTTTTTCTGCCACGTTTTCTATAAAATTTGTCATATGTTTTTGTTGGGGTTCCTGTACAGGTCTGATACTTGTTTTGGTTAAATTTTATTCCCAATTAGATATTGAAGTGTTTCGTTAGCTGTTGTAAATTCAGGAAGAAGACATCAAGAATGCGATTGAGGATGCAGGGTTTGAAGCTGAGATTCTACCTGAACCCAGTGCAATTGGAACTAAACCTCAAGGAACGTTGTTAGGGCAGTTCTCTATTGGAGGAATGACATGTGCAGCGTGTGTGAACTCTGTTGAAGGCATTTTAAGGGATCTTCCTGGTGTCAAAAGAGCAGTAGTTGCATTGGCTACTTCCTTAGGTGAAGTTGAGTACGATCCAACTGTAATAGGCAAAGATGATATAATGAATGCAATTGAAGATGCTGGTTTTGAAGCAGCATTTGTACAGAGCAGTGAACAAGATAAGATAATACTGGGGGTTGCTGGCATATACAGTGAGATGGATGTACAGATTTTGGGAGGGATCCTTAGCAACTTGAAAGGGGTGAGACAATTTTATTTTGACAGAATTTCAAGAGACCTTGAAGTCCTATTTGATCCGGAGGTTGTCAACTCAAGATCTTTAGTTGATGGGATTGAAGGGGGAAGTACTGGGAGGTTCAAATTACACGTAGCAAACCCTTATTCTAGAACAACTTCAAAGGATGTTGAGGAAGCCTCAAATATGTTCCGATTGTTCCTTTCCAGTCTATTTCTCAGTGTAAGTATATTTTTCAAATGCTTGTAGTTTTGCATGTTAAACACATTCGACATTTCCTGGTCCTCATTTTTCACCAGATGGTAACTCTGATTGAACAAAACTATTACATACTGATTTATCCACATTAAGATTGACTTATTGCTCTTCCTGCTGGACTTCATTGCTAAAGTGATGCATTTATCCTTGGTTTTCACTATAGCAGACATACGACAAACTTATCATACCAGACACTAGAAAAGTGATTTTTTTGTTTCTTCTGTCGTCATGACTACGCATCCCCATTTGTAACTAATTTTTCCAGTTCCAACTTTTAAATTTAGTTTCTGACACATGATAAATTGGCTTCAGATTCCTGTCTTTCTCATACGAGTGGTTTGTCCGCATATCCCACTGGTTTATTCCTTATTGCTTTGGCGATGTGGACCCTTCCAAATGGGTGATTGGTTGAAGTGGGCATTGGTGAGTCTTGTCCAATTTGGTGTTGGAAAGCGCTTCTATGTTGCTGCTGCCAGAGCTCTACGAAATGGTTCAACTAACATGGATGTTTTGGTTGCATTGGGAACTTCAGCTTCTTATTTCTACTCTGTTGGTGCACTTCTATATGGTGCAGTTACTGGGTTTTGGTCCCCCACTTATTTTGAAACAAGTTCAATGCTTATAACATTTGTACTCTTGGGGAAGTATTTGGAGTCTCTTGCAAAGGGAAAAACTTCAGATGCCATCAAGAAGTTGGTAGAACTTGCACCTGCAACAGCAACATTGCTTATTAAAGATAAAGGTAAGTGGTTGTTTATACTTTGTTACTTACAGTCCTTACTCCTTACCAATAAAATCGTCCACCTCCCTCCTCCCCTTGGAAGTTACTGTTAGTAATT
The DNA here is from genome assembly GCA_002914805.1 of Parasponia andersonii. Classification (NCBI taxonomy): domain Eukaryota; kingdom Viridiplantae; phylum Streptophyta; class Magnoliopsida; order Rosales; family Cannabaceae; genus Trema; species Trema andersonii. The sequence goes on along the minus strand of JXTB01000580.1, from coordinate 79,381 downwards.
TTATACCATTTCATATCAAATATGTGTTTTATAATTCTATGGAACTACTGAAAACTTATTTTCTGTACAAATTTTGGTTTCCAGTAATTATTTTCTATGTCTAACTGAAAGTTAACATTAGAAGTAAAAGTCTATAACTTCTAAATAACTGACTAGTTGTATGAATACCAATTACTAGACGGGAGATGTATTGGAGAAAGGGAAATAGATGCTCTGCTAATCCTGCCTGGTGACACATTGAAAGTTCTTCCCGGTGCAAAAGTTCCTGCTGATGGTGTTGTTGTTTGGGGTTCAAGTTATGTAAATGAGAGTATGGTAACTGGTGAATCTGTACCTGTTTCGAAGGAGGTCAGATCATCAGTTATTGGAGGTACAATAAATCAACATGGTGTCTTTCACATACAGGCTACCAAAGTAGGTTCTGATACAGTTTTGAGCCAGATTATCAGTTTAGTAGAAACGGCACAGATGTCTAAAGCCCCTATTCAGAAATTTGCTGATTATGTAAGCATTCCAAATTTCTCAACTAGGGTTATATTTGTGCTATAGTTATGGTGTAATTTGATGCCAGTTACACGTTATTTTTTTGAACTTTGTTTTTTCCTTGTTCTAACATGGAAAATTGCTGAAATTGCCGATGTAGGATAAGATGAGAATTTAAAAAGAGAATCGGTAGAGGAGCAAGAGGTGATAGAATTTAGGCAGAAATAGATGAAATGGTAGAAAAGTAATAGAGAATCAAGATAAAAACTCAGAGAAGAACTATAGAGGAGAAAACTCAATAATCATTCATAATCTGAAAACTAATTACACAGCTAAGCCTATTTATAGATAGGCAATTGGGCACAATTAGAAAACTAGACACATTCTAGAAACTGATAGAAATAGGAAACTTAAAACTAGTTACTCAAAATTAAAATAAACTTAATACTTAAATAAAACCTAATTTAATAATAATAGTTATTATAATATTCCTAAAATATTCCTTTCCTATTCTTCATCAGTTGCTTTTACCAGTATCTACAGCTGAGTTTTTATTGGCTAAGAAATGTTACTACATTTATATAACTGATGTTGTTCAGTGCTTTTTGAATATATTATTCTTCTTTTCAGAATGTATAGTTATTGTCTCTTTTGCTTGTCATGCGTGTTGATTTATCATCTTGTTTCTGATGTGATAAATGAGAATTCAAATTTTTAATAGGAAAGTTTTACTGAACGCTACATGAATTTTTTTCCATAGGAACCCTGATAGACTATACTTGTCATGGCATTGCAGTGATAAGAGAGAAAGTTGGTCCAGCTGTAGATAGGATCTTCTTGCATCGTTCTTTTGCTTGCGTATGATGTCAATACTTTTGTTATGATCAAATTCTTATACTCAGTTACATATTCTTTGTGCATATACTTGTCAATCAATGGTCTTGGATGGAAAGTGATGGTTATCAGCTATCAAATAGCCTTAATTTAAGTCAACTGAATTTTCATTATTGTTATTGCTTGTATCAGTACTGTCATGCTGGCTGATTTATCAGCTCTTGTCTTGCTATTTCCCCCAATTTTAACTATCTCACGAAGTTTCTTTTATACTTGGGAGAAAAAGGAACCTATATTATATACCAGCTTCCACTGAATTTCTTTCAAGTTTGATGTTTGCTGTTGGAAGTAAAATACCCAAGTTAAAAGATCAAGGCTCTTTATAACAGAGGACAAACATTTACTAATTATTTGTTTTCACTCCCACATTTTTCTGTTTTGCCCGCTTCTTTCCGGGTTTTAATCATATAGGCATCTGCGTCCATTTGTTTTTCTTTTTCAGAAACTGTATATTCTCTGTTTGAAAAGTTCGAAAGATATAAGAAAAAAAGAGAAGGAATTTGAGGTCTTCTAATATTATGTCATTGTGATTCACAGATTGCAAGCATTTTTGTTCCTACAGTTGTTACTTTGGCACTCATGACATTATTGGGTTGGTAAGTTTATAATCATCTTTATCTTATCTTCTCACGTATTAGCTAGTAGATTTAGGTGGTCTTCAAGATTTAATGCCTCTCGTTTACTGAAATACTTTTGTCCATTAACTCAGGTATATTGCCGGAGCACTTGGAGCTTATCCAGAAGGTTGGCTCCCTAAAAATGGAAATTACTTTGTTTTTGCCCTTATGTTTTCTATATCAGTCGTCGTGATTGCATGTCCATGTGCTCTTGGCTTGGCAACGCCAACTGCTGTCATGGTTGCAACTGGAGTAGGGGCTAACAATGGTGTGCTGATAAAAGGAGGGGATGCTTTAGAAAGAGCTCAAAAAATAAAGCAAGTGATATTTGATAAAACAGGTACCCTAACCCAGGGAAAAGCCTCAGTTACAGCTGCAAAAGTTTTCACAGGAATGGATCGTGGAGAATTTCTAAAATTGGTGGCTAGTGCAGAGGTGACTTCTTATTTTTGACTAATTTAACTGTTTCTTTTATTTATTTATTTATGTTTTTTAAAAGAAGAAAAAGGACAAATTAAGTCTGCAATTCAAACCCCCATAAAACTACCGTTTAATGAAATTGTGTACTGTATTCTCATATGCATCTCCTTTCCTGGACAAAGGACTTAGGCCCCTTTATTCTTCTTTATAACACTGTAGATTCTGTAGGCACCTAAATCTTTCTCCTTTCCTTTCTTAAAGGCTAGTAGTGAACATCCGTTGGCGAAGGCAATAGTGGCATATGCCCGCCATTTTCATTTCTTTGATGAGACTGCAACAAACGATGCTCAAAGCGACAACCAAAAATCCACTATCTCTGGTTGGCTTTTTGATGTTGCAGAGTTTTCAGCTCTTCCGGGAAGAGGTGTTCAATGCTTTATCAATGGAAAACTGATTTTGGTGAGCTTATTTGCGTGTGATTACTGTAGTCTGTTGCTTTGCATAGAGCTTGAACTCTGAAACATAAATTTTGTGAATTCTTGGGGGTTTCTTATTGCGGACTTTTTCTTTGAACAGGTTGGTAACCGAAAGTTGATGACCGAAAGTGGAATTGACATTCCTGAAGATGTAGAAAAATTTGTTGTAGATCTGGAAGAAAGTGCCAAAACAGGCATCCTAGTCGCATACGATGGTAATTTAATTGGTGTTTTGGGGGTTGCAGACCCACTGAAAAGGGAAGCGGCTGTTGTAGTTGAAGGCCTGAGAAAAATGGGCGTCCGACCAGTCATGGTTACTGGGGACAACTGGAGGACAGCACAGGCTGTCGCTAAGGAGGTTTGTGTCCATTTTCCTACTAGTCAAACCCAGTTTGAATAATCAAAAGAATTTATTAGATGGGATGCTGAGTGTAAACTTATGATTATGTTCGTTTTCTGATAGTCAATTTTTTTATTTACCTTTCGAGCTTTTCTAGATTTTGGTCGTATTATCAAATATCATGATAGTAACTTATATCGAAGCCATATGGCTAATCAGTACTTTTATTAAGCACTCTGATGCAACTATTTATGGACATCATTTAAGACTTTGTTTCTCATATGTGCTATAAAAAATATGGTTCTGGGCAGGTTGGCATTCAAGATTTTAAAGCAGAGGTAATGCCAGCTGGAAAAGCCGATGTAATTCGCTCATTTCAAAAAGATGGAAGCATAGTTGCTATGGTTGGA
>JXTB01000580.1:55037-75718 GCA_002914805.1 Parasponia andersonii | reverse complement strand
CAGCTGACTATGTGTTGATGAGGAACAACTTGGAGGATGTCATCACAGCCATTGACCTCTCGAGGAAAACGTTATCTCGGATCAGATTGAATTATGTCTTTGCCATGGCTTACAACGTGGTAGCAATTCCTATTGCTGCAGGAGTATTCTTTCCTACGCTGGGAATTCAGTTGCCTCCGTGGGCAGCTGGGGCATGTATGGCTCTGTCTTCTGTTAGTGTCGTGTGTTCTTCTCTCTTACTTAGGAGATACCAAAAACCAAGGCTCACCACTATACTGGAAATAACTGTAGAGTAGAAAGAGTCAAGAAAAAGGTTAGGTTTCAGTTTCATTTCATAGGAAAATACTGAAATTGGATGAAGTGGGAGTGAATGAAATATGGCATCCCAATTTTTTGTTTTTTTTTTTTTTTTGTGTTACTTTTTCCTTTTGTCCCACGAGTTGTAATTGTACCACTCCAGTCGTTGTAAATGTTATTTGTATAATGAAATTCTCAGGCTTTAATCCTCCTTTGTTTAACGGGGCACACAGTCTGTAGTGATGGTGATAATATCCTTGGTATCGGGAGCTGCACTAGTTTAATTGTTCCCCTTAAAACATTAAATGAGTTGGGCACTTTATTTATCTATTATCATTATTTTTTAAGAAAAATTGGTACTCGTATTCGATTGGCATGGTAAAGTTATTAAATGACGTTTGTCCATTGGTTCGTAGCTAAATTATGAATTTACTCGTTCTGTCATTACTGATGCCGCTAATTGTTTGGTTAGCAAGTCCATACAAGCCAAGTAAAATGAAAAAAAAATCAGCGTATCAAGCTCAATAATTAGGAATGAAAATAGGTGATTATATTTGACCCATATCGAGGTTAACTGTTTTTTGAGAGAAAAATCACAAAATCCATTCGATATTTTGCGAGAGTCAATCTGCTAGTGCCATGGGTGAGACCGAAATAAAAAATAAAAAAAATAACAAATAAAAATAAAACGATAAACCGAGAAAACCAAATAAAAGGGAAATCGTGAAGATAAAAAGAACTACAAACTGAACAGACCGACCAAAAAATATTTATAACATATATTATATTATATGTACATTTAAAATGTTTAACATTATAAAGAAAAAAACTTGAGCAAAATCTTTGTTTCTAGTCCCTCGTTCTAAGATAGAGTCTTCACTCAATCGTGAAACAGAAATGAGAAAAAAAAAAGAAAAAGAAAAAAATTAAAATCCAAAACTGAATAAGCCAAATGTTAGAAATCATCGCGAAAAACAAACTCCATGTAATCCTTGGATCATTCATATCAAATGGATAAGAGAAGATTGTTGAGTTTTATCTGAGTTCATTGTTTGTTTGACTAGGACTAGAGATGATTAGAAGATTACTGAAGGCAGAAGCATATAAAGATGAGAACTAGAGGCCTTGAAGGTCGGGTTTTTCTGTAGCCTAAAACCTAAAAGCACTCAGATAGATTTCTCTTTTACTGATGGTAGGCAACAAAAAATATGAGCGTACACGTTTTGGTTACAGGGACCATAATCTTATTTTTTAATATATATATGATACTATTTTGTTGAGTATTTATCAACTCAACTGTATAGTACTAACAGAGTATCCATATACGTGTCCATACCTAATGGATACTTAGACTCTACCCAATAAATCACTTAAATAGGGTCTGTTTAGAAATAATATGGTCCGATATAATTATTTAATATGTGACCTATTATTATTAGGAAATATAATTTCCTAACAATCTCCCACTTGTATCACATATTTTTCAAACACAATTATATTGTAAAATTGAAGTATGACTATTAAATTGCCATATTATTCCTGAATATCTCTGAAATTACAATCTCGTCCATCAAATATATTAGTACGAAACCTAAATGCTCGTCGTTACACTTATTTCGATGGCAACTAGAACTCTCAATGATAATTATACTAATATAACCAAATGACCCATATCAAGTATAGACTATGGCATAGAAATTACACGCAATGTGATTTATTGTGTCTTTTTCCAACTAATCTTCCTTAAACTTTAGTAAGATCGACCTTAGTCTTTCTTCTTTATTACATTATTGCAAACTTTAATATTAAACCACAATAGGAAAGCAAGAAATATGAAATATATCATATATTTAAAATGAGTAGAATATAGAAGAAAATCCACCAATAACTAAAGTACTGCAGTAAACAAAATAAGTGTCACAAACGAGCATCTAAACTAAGATAATATAAATTACAAACTCCCACTAATGATGTATATCATTTGAAAATACAATACCAATATGAACAGTATACTCATGACGTACCCTGGGCAGTAAACCTTTGGTGAATAAATCCGTAATCATAGAGTTTGTACCGATATACTCTATGGACATTAGTCAACTCTAAACTCTTTCTTTTATAATTAGGAACTTAATGTCTATATGCTTTGACTTTGAAGAGCTCCTGCTGCTATTAGAATATAGAACTATAGAGTTATTGTCACAATAAAGCTTTAATAGCCTTTTTATACCATTTACTATGTGCAGCCAGTGATAAAGTTTCACAGTCATATCCTATGATTGGTCGCTTCATAACAAACTACGAATTCTGCTTCTATAGTTGAAGTAACTACGAGTGTCTGCTTGACATTCTTCTAGGAAATACCTCCTCTAGCTAGAGGATAGATATAGCCCAATATGGTTCTTTTGCTATCTAGACATCCAGCAAAATCAGAATCAGAATACCTTATGATCTCCAAAATATCCGATTTCTAATACGTGAACATGCAATTCTTCATTCTATGTAAGTATCTCATAACCCTTTTCATTGCCATCCAATGATCCACTATAGGGTTACTCATATATCTATTCAACATATCAACTATAAACGCAAGATCTGGATACATACATATTTGAGCATACATAAGACATCTTACAGTTGAAGCATAAGAAATCTTCTGCATAGCTTCTTTATCAATATCATTCTTAGGGCTTTATAGATACTAGAGTGTCTATTGGTGCATATTTTTCTATATTAAATCTATTAAGTACTATTTCGACATAACTCTTCGTGATAACCCAAGGATACCTTGAGAGCAATCTTGGTATATCTTTATATCCAATACAAAAGAGGTAGCTCCAAGATTTTTCATTTCGAAATTCTTCACAAAAAAATCTCTTGGTATCGTGTAATAAGCCTATGTCGCTACTTGCTAGTAGTATATCATCAATATAAAGTAGCAAGAAGATAAATTTACTCCTACTGAATATATGATACACACAACCTTCAACAGGATTCACTTAAAAACCAGACGAGATGATCATATCATGAAACTTATGACACTAGTGATAGGAAGCTTGCTTGAGACCTTAGATGAATTTCTTGAGCTTGCAGACTATAGATTTTGAATCTCCAGAAACAAATTTTTTTAGTTGTATCATATAAATTGTCTCATCAATATTACCATTGAGAAACACAGTTTTAACGTCCATTTGATGTAGTTCAAGATCAAAATGAGCCACAAGTGCAATAATTACTCTAAAAGAGTCATTCAAGGCAACCAAAAAGAAGGTATCTTTAAAGTCTATGCCTTCCTTCTAAGTCTAGATTTTGGCAACAAGATGAGCTTTATATCTTTCAATATAGCCTTTTGAAAATTTTTTGGTCTTAAATATCTATTTGCAATGAATAGGCTTCTTACTTTCATGCAATCTGATTAGATCCCAAATGTCATTGTTTGTCGTAGACTTTATTTCCTTATTCATAGTATTGATCTACTTTTGAGAATTGGAACTTTGTTTAACTTGAGCGAAATTGATTGGATTATCCTTTACTATCCCGATGTCAAACTTATGTTCTTGAAGATATACGAGATAATCATCGGGAATTAGACTTCTCCTTTCTCTAGTGGATCTCTTTACAGATATTCTTTCTTAAGATTGTTGAGTTTGCTTTGTAGGAGCAATTACCTCATTTGAGATAAAAAGTATTTGATCATTGTCAATATTTTGTACTGGAGGGATTGCATCTTAAACAATGTTAGGAATAATATCCCGAGTTTTCTGATCATTATCAATAGCAACCATAGGAGGAGGAGCAAAATTTTCTTCAAAAACAATGTCCCTAATTTTAGCTTCCCTCCTAAGCTCAACATCCTCAAGAGATCTGGCATTGCCCGACTTGAAGAATGACCTGGCAGTGGGTTCATAAAATTTTTATCCCCGTAATCTTTCATAATATCCTACAAGGTGGTAGTTAATTGTTCTAGAATCCAGTTGCTTTTTACTTAGCCTATAAGGTCTTGCCTGAGCTAGACAACCCCAAATATATAAATGATTAATGTTGGGCTTTCCCCTAGTCCAAAGTTCATAAAGATTTTTAGCTACTACTTTACTTGGTACTTTATTTAATATATAATCTTTCCCCTAGTCCAAAAGTTCATAAAGGTTTTTAGCTACTACTTTGCTTGGTACTCTATTTAATATATACGCTGCAATCTTGATGCGTCTCCCTAAAATGATTATGAAAAGTTGAATGACTAATTATTGAAATATGTTTGGAAACAAAGGCTGGAATGCTTGCTGTCAACTAGTAGATTATGTAGGAGCTAATTAGTGAAATCATGTCTTTGAATTATGTAAATTAGTTGTATTAGTTAGTTACCTTATTTTGTATTTAGATTGAGAATTTTTTAGGAATTTCTTGATTATAGGTAATCAGTTTTTTTTCCCTTTCCTTTTTCCTTTGGTTTCCTAATTGTGTCTGCCATGTACATTCCTTATTAAAGGGCTCCTCTGTACATGTAAATGAGAAGTATAAAATAATTTTTTCTCTGATCATTGCTGCTTATATGGTACCAAAGCCGAATTAATCCTACAATGCTAAAAAAAAAGAGAGAATAGACCCAAAAACATGTTTGATTTGTCAGAAGAAGTTCTGTCCGAAAATACTGAACAACCACAAAATGCCATCACTTCTAGCAGCATCCATCAATAGCCAAATGAGAATCTTTTTTGTAGATCACTTCTAACTGACGGAATGGCTATAACTATCTGCAATGGTCACAATCTGTGTTGATGTTCATTAGAGGGAAAAGGAAATATGGATATTTGACTGGCTCTGTTAAGCGACCTGTGAAACCGATTCTTCTTATCAACCTTGGGAAGCTAAAAATGCTATCCTAATGGTGTGGCTGGTGAACTCAATGGAATGAGATATGGGATGCATGTATCTGTTCCTTGCCACTACCAAAGTAATATGGGAAGCTATTGCTGAAACATATTTTGATACGGGAAATGCTGCTTAAATGTTTGAAGTCACTCAACATGTTCGAAGGTGCGGCAAGGAGACTTCAGTGTGACTAAATACTATAGTTCACTGAGGGGACTATGGCAAAAACTCAACCAGTACTATCAGATCAAGTGGGAATGTTCCATTGATAGTGCTAAATATAACAAGATGCTTAAGAAAAAGTGGATCTCTAAGTTTCTTATTAGTCTGAACAAGGATCTAGATGAAGTAAGGGGGCCGAGTTTTGGGAATTTATCCACTTCCCTCTATACATGAAATTTTGGCTACCATTAGGCGAGAAGAGCATTTACGAGTCAGAACTCTCTTCCATCGTTGGACAATTCGACTTTGAAGTCAACAGAGAATACTTTGACGAACAACTAGAGGAATTTCAAGAGGAACGATGATAATGGCAAGCGACTTTGGTGTGATCACTATAATATACCGTGGCACACTAGGGATACCTACTGGAAAATTCGTGGAAAACTTGCCTATTTGAAGAATAGAAGGGCTTCAGAAAAGAACAACCGTGCTTTTCATATTGATAAGGAGGGAAAACAGGAATAAAAGCCTATTGGTGAATCTTCTGACAACAAATTCACTAAAGAACAATGGGACCTCCTCCATAACTTTGTGAGTTAGGCCAAACCAACTACTGCCAATATCCTTTCTTGTTCCTTAGCATGTAATCTATTCAAAACTGTTCCTTAGATAATTGATTCAGGAGCATTAGATCATATGACTAGTATGCCAAATCTATATACATCATGTATTCCTTATTTTGGAAACAAAAAAGTCATAATAGTGGATGGTTCATTATCAACTATTGCAGAAAAAAGGTCAATCTCTATATGTAAAGTCACAGTATGATATTTTTGAATTATTAAGACATAAACATGCTCATTTTTGTTCAAAAGTTTATAAAAAATCTGCTCCTTTTGTTCTTATGCACAATGATATTTGGGGTCCTTCCTAAGTAACAAATATTTTAGGAACTAGATGTTTCATTACGTTTATTGATGACTACACTCGTCTTTGTTGGATATACCTTTTAAAGGAAAAATTTGAGGCTATTCAATACTTTCAAAATTTCTCAACAATGATTAAAACACAATTTGGTGTTCTAATTCAAATTTTGAGGATAGATAATGGAAAAGAATATTTTTTGGGGTTTTAGAAAAATTTTAAGAAGAAAGTGTTAATATTTACCAATCCTCCTATGTCGATAGTCCCCCAAAAAATGGCCATGATGAGAGAAAAAATAGACGTCTTTTAGAAGTAGCTAAAGCACTAATGTTTATTACAAAGGTTCCTAAACATTTTTGAGGTAAGGCAACATTAACAACATTATATCTTATAAATACAATGCCATCTAGAGTCTAGGATTTCAAACCCTAATTCAAATTCTAAATAAAATCTTTCAACAAACAAAAATAATCCAATCACTATCAATCAAGATATTTAGGTGTAAACCTTTTGTTCATATTCATAGACATAATCGCAGTAAATTAGATCCTAAAGTTGTCAAGTACATTTTTCTAGGATATTCTCCCACGCAAAAAGGATATAAATACTATAATCTTATATCAAGAAAATATTATGTATCTTTTGATGTTACTTTTTTTTCCTCAAAATATGCCTTTTTATCTCTAAACTTCTCTTCAAGGGGAGAAATTAGTGGAAGATCATTTTTAAGAATCATCATTATCTGAATCTTTTCCACCAAATCCTTCATTATCTATACTAAATCAAGAATCGTCTCAGATATTGGCACAAAAACAATCCTGTCACTTCTATTCCTCAATCATTGCCACAAAAGAGTCATACCACTCCTATTCCTTAATCATCACAAAAGAGTCCTACCACTCCTATTTCTCAATTGGTGCCAAGGAAAGAGGAAGTGCATAGCCCTAATTTATGTGTCTACACTATAAGAAAAAATCTCAATAGGCCAGTAAAGTTCTATCCAATTAAATCAGAGATTCTAAGTCCTCAAACCGAGATTAAGTCTAAAGAAAGAGAAGGTAACCTCATACCAGATCTAATCCCAAATATGTTTGATGATTTAGATGTATCAATTGCTATAAGAAAAGGAGCCAGGTCTTGTACTCAACATTCTATTACCAAATATATCTCCTATCATCATTTATTACCCTTTTATTGTGCCTCTGCATATAACTTATCTACTGTGGAGATCTCCAACAATATATAGGAGGCCTAAAAAGTTCCAAAATTGCAAAAAGCAATAAGAGAAAATGAAGGCATTAGAAAAAAACAAGACATGGGAGATAATGAAACTTCCATTTAACAAGAACCAGTTGACTGTAAATAGGTATTCTCACCAAAATTCAAGGCTGATAGATTAGTGGAAAGATACAAGTCGCAGCTGGTTGCAAAGAGCTATACTCAAACTTACGATATTGACTACTTAGAGACCTTTGCTCCAGTAGCCAAGATGAATATAGTGAGAGTTTTGTTGTCACTTGCTGCAAATCAATCATGGTCTCTTCATCAATTGGATATTAAAAATGCTTTCTTGAATGTGGAATGGGAGGAAAAATTATATATGACATTATCACCAGGGCTTGAGAATTTCTATGGGAAGAATAATGTTTGTAAGTTGAAACATTCATTGTACTGATTAAAACAATCACCTCGTGCATGGTTCGATATGTTTTCAAAGTCCATCAGAAGATTCAATTTTTTCCAAAGTCAAGCGGATCATACCTTTTTCTTAAAAAGGTCAGTAGAAGTAAAGCTCACTATTTTAATAGTCTACGTAGATGGTATAATTGTAATTGGAAGCAATCTTGAAGATATTTAGTGACTAAAAATATTCTTGGGAGAAAAATTTGAAATTAAAGCTCTTGATCCTCTAAAATGTTCTCTAGGAAAAGAGGTAGCTTGATCAAGAAAAGGGAAAACTGTAACACCAAAAGAAAAAATATATACTTGATTTGCTTAAAAAAGTTGGTATGTTGGGTTGAAAGCCAAGTGATGTACCGATTGATGCTAATTTTAAACCGGGAATATTAGGCAATAAAAAACTAGTTGATAGAGAAAGATATCAAAGGCTAGTTGGGAAACTAATTTATCTTTCTCATATTACAGCAGATATAGCTTTTTTAGTGAGTGTTATTAGTCAACATATGTATTCACCAACTGAAAAACACTTGGAGGCTATCTACAAAATTTTGAGATATTTGAAAAGAACTCCAAGAAGAAGTCTGTTATTTTTAGGTGGTCAATCTTTGAAAATAAAAGCATTTACCGATACAGATTGGGCTATCTATGTAAATGATAGAAGATTAACTTCAGGTTTTTGCACATTTTTTGGTGGCAATTTAGTAACTTACAGAAGTAAAAGCAATTAGTAGTTATAAGAAGCAGTGCAAAAGCTGAGTTTTGAGCAGTATCTTAAGGAATTTGCGAATTACTATAGTTAAAGAAATTAGTTAAGGAGTTAGGACTAAAGGTCGAATTGCCTATGAAGCATTTTTGTGATAATAAAGCCGCAATTAGTGTGTCACATAACCCATCACAACATGGCAGGGCTAAACACATTGAGATAATATTACGCTAATTGTATATACATAAAATAACCACAAGTGCACGAGTCATAAAAAAGTAATAAAATGATAAGTATGGAATTGTTGATTCCACGAGGAATTGGGTATTAAATAATTGTTAAATACCAGAATTGTTGTAACCTAACTTTATCTAGGTAACCAAACTAAATGAGTTTATACTTAAACAAATAAATGAAAATATAAATACATAAATAAAATATGGAAACTCAATGTACAAATGTACTAGGGGATTGAATTCACCTAACTTTCAACTATTTCTTATGATCACCAATTATATTCTAATCAATTATTCCTAGTTTATAAGTCAAGAACCTAAAGGTATCTCTATTCCTCTCGAGTGCCAAGTGAAATTACTTCTAAATCTTAGTTCTAATATTTCTATTTTAAATTTAGAAATTAAGAATTTATTATGTTCAATAGTTCTTTGATCATAGCTATAAAGGAGTTATATGCTCCCTCAAACTCTATACACTCCTAAGTTCTACTATCTTGTAGTTATTTCTAAAATTCTCTTTCTCCATTGCTGAATTCTAGAAACTAAATCATCTAACTTGTAGATAATTAGTTAAAAAGCATTAAGTATGGAATAGCATAAATAAATTCAAGAACAATATCAAAGAACATATTAGAAATTAAGACATAGAATCAAAATTTAAGTTACATCACACCCCAAGCATATAACAATTAATTTAACATAGAAGAATTCAATACTAATCTCAATAAGAATTTCATATATCTAAATGTGTTCAAGAATCAAGTATAATATAAAATTTCAAATAAGATTAGGGTGAGAAAAAGGGTGAGAAAAAAGATGAGAAAAACTCTTTTGTGGAGGTAGAACTTCAAGCCTTCAATCTCTTCAAGCCACTTTCTCAAGCATCCTTTCCAAGATTTTTGCTCCAAACTCCTTCTTCTCTTGGATTTTTGAGCTTTATTTGTTGTGTTTTCTCTCTAACTCTCCACCCTTGCTATGGAGACTTAAGTGTTATTTAAGGGGCTCCAAAATGACCTAGGATAGACGGAATTCAGACCATTCAATTATATATAATCAATGGCCAGGATTTCACCTAAAATCTTGCTAAAAGTACGTTTTCGAGCAAGTGCCACAGTGCTTATGGCTTTGGAAATCTTTCTTTTAGAGAGTGCCAGGGCACTCCCGGTTATAGAAAATCAGAACAACAACTTTCTTCCTGAGTGCTCTATTTCGCCGTTTTAGCACCATTTTGCTTGATTTTCATTACATTATATTTGTATCAGACTTAACTTCAATCTAAAAGGGTTGAAATAGCCATGTTTAGTACCAATTCATCTTGATCCTCATTCATTCATAAGAACTATAAAAATAAAGCAAAAACATATTAAATCAATAAAAATACTTGAGATCTTACAATTATTTGAGTTGAATGATACTATATTTGTGAGTGAATTAATCATTCATAAGATAGATAGACATTTCATTAAAGAGAAATTAGAGATTGTATGCCCTATGTAATAACAAAGGATCAATTAGCTGATATATTCACAAAGGGAGTGAAGAAACAGGTCTTCAAGGGACTTATGTGTAAGTTGGGATTGTTTGATCTTTACTAACTAGCTTGAGTGAAAGTGTTAAAATATGTTTGGAAACAAAAACTGGAATGTGTGCTATCAATTAGCAGATTTTGTAGAAGCTAATTAGTAAAACCGTGTCCTTAAATTTTGTAAATTAGCTATATTAGTTAATTACTTTATTTGTATTTAGATTGAGAATTTTTTAGGAATGTCTTGATTGTAAGTACTCAATTTTTTTCTTTTCTTTTTCCTCTGGTTTCTTGATTATGTCTATCATGTATATTCCCTATTAAAGGGCTCCCTTGTACATGTAAATGAGAAGTGTAATATAATTCTTTCTCTGATCATTATGACTTATACTAATCATAGTTCTTACTATATCCTTAAGTATCCTTTTGTATTGTTCAATAATACCATTTATACTAAGTTTTCTTGGCATAGTACATTATGGAATGATACTGTACTCTTCCAAATATATAGCAAAGAGCCTGGATATTGTTCACCTAATATGTTATATCAATCGTAGTATTCACTATAATGATCAGATTCGATAGCTTTAATCTTCTTGTTAAGCTGATTCTCAACTTCATCTTTTTAAGCCTTAAATATGTCTAGCGATTACGACTTCTCATAAATTAGGTAGATATACCCATAATGAGAATAGTTATCTATGAACTTGATAAAGAATTATTATCCGTTCCAAAAAGCCATAGGGAATGGACCATTAATGTCTGTATGTATTAGTTCTAGGATGCTAGAGCTCCTATTGGCACCTAATTTCCTAACATTTATCTGTTTTTCCTTTACACACTCAATGTAGAGTTGAAAATCTGACAAATTAAGGAGACCAAGAATCTCACTGGATACTAGATGTTCTATTCTTTGTTTAGAAATGTGTCCTAAATGTCTGTGCCATAGTATGGATAAGTCCTCCTTTGTTAATTTTCGCTTTGTACTTCTTGAGTTTACATAAATGGCTTTATTAACATAAGGTTGAGTATTTAACATGTGATTATGAATAAGAATATTAGTACTAATAATATTTGAATCAGGTATAAAACCAAATAAATTATTTCGAAAAAAACAAGAGAAAGTAGATTTGTCCAATATGGAAATAGAAACCAAATTCTGTCTTAAATAGATAATAAATATCTCATGTAAATCCAAATACAAACTAGTATTTAAATACAACTTGAAATGCCCAATGGTCTCCATTGAAGTTGTTTGATCGTCACCCATATAGATGATTCTTTCAACATGATTTGGCTTCCTTATATGGAAATACTTCCATGAGTAGTAGTACCAAAATCTATCCATTAAGTATCTTTAGATAGAGAAGCTAAATTAACTTCAGAAAAAATATAAATGAGAAGCTTACTCTTTTTAACATGCAAGCTTTGTACTTAGCATATTCTTTCTTCATATACCTAGCCTTGCCACAAAAAAATAACCTTGCTCATCCTACTTCTTTTGTACCTTAGAAGGTGGGATCACAACCACTTCCTTTCACTTGTCTGTCTTCCTCTTCTTTGCCTTAGAGGTAGTGGTCAAGTTAGCACTTTCTGGTATTTCGGTTTTGATTTTCTCTTCCTCTTGAACACAAATGGAAATCAATTTAGTGATATTTCATTTGTCCATTTGGGCATTGTAAATTTTCTTTAGATTCCCATACAAGTAAGAAGAGAAAGTAGTACCAAAGCAACAAGTAGATCTTTAAAAATTACTAACTTGAACTCCTTAAGCTTGTCAGCTAAATGAGAAATCTACATGATATTCTCCTTTATGTTTCCCTTGCTACTACACTTTGATGAGATGAGTTTCTATAAGGTAGTACTTATTTCATCCTTCTTATTCTTGAGATACAGTTTCTCAAGAGAAGCAATGGAAACTTTTGCATTATCCTCCTTTGGCAAAGAGCCCCTGATAATTTTTGGAACAGAGCATCTCATGATCATGACACACTCATATGATTGGATTTCTCCCACTGCTCAAAAGTCTTCTTTTCATCAGAAGAACTTTTCTCTGTAAGAATAATAGGTTTGTCTATTCTACAATTCAAGTCAATATCTATACAACCTAGTATGATCAAGACACTTTCTTTTTAGGCCTTAAAGTTTGTACCAGTAAGCATAAATATTGAACTTAAATTGGCAGAAATAGTAGTAGTAGAAACTGAATAGAGAACAAAAATGAAACAATGACTTAAACATGCTCTAAGGCTTTAATGTCACAAATAGGTATATAAATTAACATATAATATGCAATCATGATATTGATCAAATAATCACATAGTAGTAGGCTACCATCACAAGATACCTAACATAACATTAATAAGCATTCTCTTTGGTCGACTTATTAACTTGTAAGTGGTATTCTCATGTGTAATAATCGAATAATGACTATAAATCCTGTGAGACAATAAAACTTTCTTTGGGCCAATTTGTTGTTCATATGGAAACCAAATAATCATCAAATATTCATTATCACATATGTTTTTGTTGTTGTACCAAACAATCATCTCCTTTGGCCTGGCAATTATCTGCATTAATAGCAAACCTATATGTTAGAATAGAGAAGAGTAAGCAATAGAGACTGCATTGGTAATATATTGTTTTATCGAATCTATCCTAGTATACAGGACAAAATATGTAAAGAAAATCATCCATGACACCCATACTAGTAACATTTTCATAAAATAAAAAATGATAAATAATTTGAGTTCAAAACATTTATCAACTCTATAATCCAAATATAGTTTTCAACGAATAAATGTGGGTTGTTTAATCTTAAATTAATTTGAGATAAGAAAACTTTATTGGTCAAGTTTTGTATTAAAATCCCTTGAATTGGATTGTAAATAACTCAATTCTATCCATTAAATGATCAAAATACTAAAACTTGATCAAAATTGACTACATGTACCTAAGAGTTAGCGCTACGGTGCTGGCCCAAACTGAGGCGGGTACTATGGCACTGTTTAATGAACACCACGATGCTATTGGTTCTAGTGAAAAGACTAGAATATACTCGGTTGCCGGTGCTATAAGCATGGCACTGCAGTACCGGGTCGAATTCCTAAAAAAAATGATGCGATTCAAAAATCACTCTAAATTTCCAAAAAACCTCAAAATAACGATTTTATTGCCTGATTATCATAATAAATAATCCTAAACCCAGAATCAAGATTCTCATGGCAATGAAAACTCAACAAATGATGAAAAAGCACATATCATACATGATTAATCTAAAACCTAAAATATTTAATAGGCATAGATTAAATAAACTAGAGTCATGCATGATCTTCTTGAACCATTTAATCATGAAAACCTCTATGATAATACTTGTTAGAAATCATCAAGATTAAAAACAAACCCAATATAATCCCTAGATCATTCATGTTAAATGGAAAAGAGAAGATTGTTCAATTTTACCCGAGTTCATTATTTGTCTATCTGAGGACTGAAGATGATTAGAAGATCGTTGAAGGTGGAAGCATATGGAGATGAGAACTAGAGGGCTTGATGATCAAGTTCTTCTATAGCTAGCCTAAAACCTAAAAGTAGATAGAGATGAGAACTAGAGGGCTTGATGATCAAATTCTTCTATAGCTAGCCTAAAACCTAAAAGCAGATGGATTTCTCTTTTGCTGATGGTAGGTAACATAAAATATGAGTGTATGCATTCTAGCTATTAGGATCATAACTCTATTTGTTAATCTATATATGATATTATTTTATTGGGTATCCATTAACCCAACTAGATAGTACTAACATTATATCTATATATATATATCCATACCCAATGAATAGTTAGATTCAACTTAATAAACTACTTAAACTGAGTCTGCTTAGAAATTATATGGTCTAATACAATTGTTTAATATGTGATTCACTATTATTAGCAAATATAATTTCTTAACTCCAGAAACAAAACAATTTGAAATAGAAAAAACCGAACTAAGGTGGGTTGGTCTCGATCTAGCTGATAAACTGATTAGTTGGTTTAGGAGGTGCTTACAAACGAACCAATGAATATTTCTTCGCCTAATATGCATTGAGCCACATTATTATTATTATTTTTTTAACTCCTCCTAATAAACCCCTCCAAATATTTTAATTTATTTTTTCACACATATTTTAAAATTTTCCTTAAATACAAAAAATGGCCATGAGTAAAAATTTCCTTTTCCAGAACATTATTATTATTATTAATGTTATTATTTTGAAATAACTCAATGATTTTCAGAATAAAACCCAACATTCACGTCTACTTGTATTTTTTTTTTAAATAAATTGTAAACTGATTTCATTAAGACGCAGTGTATAAGCGCTGGTCTAAGAAATTAGAGTTGTAAAAAAGCACAGGCTGGTCAGAGATTCTACGTAGTGCCATTAAATCAAGAGCTAAATGTTAAGTATGTACAATAGGCTAATCATGATCTCTCGGGTAAGACATTGCTGCCACTTTCAGACTTTTTTATTTTTTATTTTTTGGGTTAATGAGTGACGAGGGATCTCATCGAAATGGCAAGCAATGAGGATAATCAGTCCATCCACAGATAGATATACGTAATAATAATAATAATAATAATAATAAAGAAAAAACCAAAATCTTCAATGTTTATTGTTTGTTCATCCATGCATATGAAATTAAATTCTATAAAGTTTTGATTTCTTTTCTTCTTTTCTCGTCCCATCCCATTTTTCGCTATTTTTTTTTTTCACAAAATATCCCTGCACAAAATGAAATAATTTTACATAATGACAATAAAATAAAACCATATTTTTTATAACACCCCTGAAACAAATCCCGTAAAATACCCATATCGTAAATCTCAAAAGATCAACATAGGATGAAATTAGTTTTAAATTTTCATAACCATCAATGAACACCATAAATTTCATAAATTTTAATTTATCAGCGATTTTGATTTTAAGATTATGAGTTGTTTTTTTCATTATTATTATTTGAAGAATCTGTATTACGACAAAAGGTATTCATTGATTTATTAAAACGCCCAAGAAATTCTCTTTAATGTTCAATTGTAAACCAAGTGCATTTTCGGTATTTTAAGTCGTTTTTTCTATGTTTTGGCAATCTTTTTAATCTTTATGTTTTTGTGTTCTTTCTTGATTTGATCATGAAGTCTTCTTTGTTCAAAAAAGAAAAAGAGGAAAGAAAAAACCATTTTGAAACTATGTCAGCCAATGAATTATAATTATAATTGAAACTCAATGAATTACAAAAAGTAAACTAAATCATTAAAGAAGTCAGTAGTCATTGAAAAAAAAAAGAAAATAATAAAGAATTTAATAACAAACGAAGGAAAACACACATATTGTGGTAAACGTTCAAATTATCGACACTTCGTTAGTAAGAAAATATTTTCCAGTTTTGAGCCCACGCAATTACTTGGTCAAAACTCAAGAAGAAGAAGAAAATAGATGGGATTGGTCGCAAAACGCAATATACGCTCTTGGAGTTGAAATACTGTAAAGATAAATAATTTGATCTTCAAATTGTCAATCTTTGACCCCACGTCATCATCCTTTTAATCATTATCTTTAGAAAACCAAAAATATATATATATATATTTTAAAAAATTAAGAAGCACGTTATATCTTAATCAGCAGAATCACACCAAAATAATACGTTCACACTATCTACATGCAATTTATGATCAGGCTCACAGAAGAACAGCTTGGCTATTAATACAAGACTACTACAAGTCCACAACTACAAATTTCAGTCTTACAACGTCTCGGGGCATTTCATTTATGTGGAGCAGAACCGTAAGATTTACCAATGAATATGTCTAGATGGTACTTCTGACTTTTTGAGTTCGTAAAATGTGGATAAGCACTTTGAGAAGAGAAATCTCACTCTTATGGTAACTATCATATGTATGACCCATCGGTGTACGTATGTGATAATGCTTCGAAAGGGTATATAGATTATATATAAAACTAAAGCTAAATAAGCTATATATGAATTGTTAATTACATTCAGAAAATAGATTATTGAATATATGCAACATTAATTTTTTTTTTTTTTTTTGTGGTTAAAAACAGGCTACTAATAGGAGCTAAAAAACTTCAATTATAGTACAACATAAACTATTACAATTTTAAACTCCTAAAAAAAAAAGAGAAGAAAAATTGATCACAAATATAATAATAATAAGAATTGTAGACTACCATAATTCTCTAATTAGAGAAGAGGATAATAAGAAAACCAACAAATAATTACTTTCATTTGTTACTAGGCTGCATTTTTAGCAGATAGAGACTATGCTTCCAAGATCAAAAGAGATTCACATTCTTTGAAAAAAAATCAACTTATTCGTGTTACATATTTAAATCAACGAAAAAAAATTCTCGGATTCAAAATCTAATGATATTATAACTAGATTTAAATATTAATTTATTAAAAAATTAAAAGAAGAAAAGAAAAACCTCTTATCCTCAGGAGAGACGAAGGATATGAGAAAAGAAAAAGACAGAGCTAGAGTTTTTTTAAAGCATGTACACCTTTTTATATGTAATACTAGTTGCTGTAAATATATTATACAGATTCGCCTGTCTGTTTATAAAAGTATATGTACGCGTATAGCCTATTTTTGTCCTTTTTTGTCTCAGTAAATTTGGCAATTTTAAGTTCGGATGTTTATGCCTCATATGCCTATTCCCTTAGTATGACTGTATCCAAATATATAATAATTAAATATACAGTTTTATTGCTTATTAATCCCCTTTTTTTTAAAAAAAAAATTATAAAATTTATACATAAGCTACCTAAATTACATATATCAATTGACAACTATTATAACCCATTCTTTATCAGATAAAATCCCATTCCGTCCTTCCAATAAAAAGGCATTTTCCTATTTAAATATACTCTATAAAATTAATATTAGTTTGCTACAGGCTATTTATATATATATATATATATATATATATTCATATATATTATACTGGGCACTAATTTATAGATATTTTTTTTACTCATCTATAGGTATTATTTTGCCCACTAAAAATTCATTACGCATGTGTTGGAGAGAGAAAAATATTAAATAATTAATTTTGTTGTTTTTTTTGAATTACGGTAACTGTTAGATTATGATCCAACGCTTAAAAAAAATAGAGGTAAAAAAAATAACTATTAGATTCGCAACCATATTATATATAATCTATATGATATATATATATATATATATCATATTATATAGCCGCAGTGTTGCCAATCAATTTTTTGACACTAGTTCTATACACACATACGGACGAGTTAGCTCATACATGATTATAGTCGATCACCATGAATTTTATTAGCTTAGGTTTTATTTATTAATTTTCCTAATCAACTACGTGTTGGAGACTTCTTCATTATGAATTTTTAAAAGGAGAGCTAGACTTATCTTTATCTGCATAAAAAAATAAAAAACAATTAATTATGTTAATCTTGTACTAAAAAAAAGTTAATAGATGTGTGTACATATGTGTGTGTAATATATATATATATATATATATATATATATAAAGTGTGGTCGCCCCTTTCAAAATAAAAAAAGTGTGGTCGCCGATCTGTGGTATGTCTTAGTCGAATTGTAATTGAAGAACGAAGGATTTGGTGGGTGGGAAGCTAATCACAAATACAGACAGATAGATACACAACGATATATAACGTGTTGATGGAGGTTTTATCAACAATAAATTTATGAATAATTAAGAGATGTGGCTTGTGTAAACTGAGGTAAATAATCAAAGCAAATAAGGAGACACAGATTTATAGTGGTTCGGCTCCAAAAAAGATGAGCCTACGTCCACTGTTTTCTCACTATATTGACGAATATTCAAGGGTACAATACTCGAATGCTGATGGGGAACGCTCAAGACTTAGACCACCCTAAGCGTGTATTTGCTCTAACTTCTACTCTCTCTGACTTGTTTCTGCCCAGAATGTGTGATGATCCTTTCGGAACACAGAGTCTCCCTTTATATAGATGGTAGTGACCCTATCCCCCTAGGTTCCTTATGTCTTTAGGAACGGATAACTAATTAATTAGAAACAATACAATTGGATAACTACTCGAAAAGGATAACTTAGTTAATCGCAAATAGGAGTCTTCAGTTTCCCTTTCCTTGTAGGTTTCCTCTACTGCATTTACCTAGTTCCCTCTTCTTGTAGGTTTCCTTTATAATGTTTTCGTGTTTCCCCTTTCCTATAGGTTCCCTGTTTATTAAGGAAAACTATACGGAGAAGGTCGCATGAAAACCTGCAGAAAAGGTCGCATATAAACACCACGGAAGAGGTCGCATATAAACATCACGGAAGAGGTCGCATATCTCCTTCTTGAAGGAGGTCGCATATACAACTTATGCGACCTTAGGATTTTAAACCGCATAACATAACGCATGTGTCAAAGGAATTACAAATTTAAGTGTCTTTTTAATATATTAGTAGGACCACCCATTTGGAATTAAGATGAGAACATCTTAAAATAAAGGGTTGATACAGTACATAATCAATTAGTCCTGAGAGCGGACTATCTGCTATATGCTTAGCTAAATGATATTAACATGTAAGGCTTCCACGAAGCATCACGTCTTATATGATCTCACGTCTTATATGATCTCGACCAGTCTAATAGAAATACAAGTTGACTTGTCTGTCTTTGTCTTTGACCTAAAGATGTGTCTTTGACCCAACGAGATTATAATTCTATTATTAGATAATTTAATTAATAAAATGAATTCCAACTAAAGTACAATTTTAATTTTCTAATGCACATTATATGGTACTGAGCACCATAATATAATGCCTCTTAATATTACTCGTATGAATTATGCCACTTTTGTTACTTTTCAATTTTCGAAACCATCGCTAGGACAATAACTTGAGTTAAAAGAAAAAAAATAAAAAAAATATTTCTCATGATATACTAGAAGGGGGTTGCTGTGATCGCATGTTAGCGCAATTGACCAGTCTCAATCTTTTTTTTTATTATTATTTTTTTATTGTTAAAATCTTGTGACTCACATTGATGGACAACAACTTTTGCTAGCATAAACCTATAGATGAAATATATGAGAGCATCGTGTATATGCAAATATAAATACATATTGCAAATCTGATATTTTTCCCAATGGAGAGTGTAGGGCAATGTTTTAAAAATACAATAATGATATTAACAGTATCTAAAATTTTGGATAATACTAGATATACCAAATAATTTACCAAATTATTAATACTAAAGTAAGTTGTCACTATTCAATTGTTAAATAATAATAAATTTATTTGTAAAAAATTTCAATACACCAATTGAATAATGATAACTTACCTATTATATATATTGGTACAAAAATTTTGACAAACTAATTCGAATGCTTAACATTATCCTTAAAACTTTATCGCATATAACAACTGTTGTGCGGTCTAAAATCCTATATCAGATCGCATGAGTAGGAGTTAAGTGCGACCTTATCCGAAAGGGTTGCATGCGACCTCTTCCATATAAGTTATGTGCGACCTCCACCGTATAAGTTATGTGCGACTTCCACCACATAAGTTATGTGCGACCTCCTCTGAAAGAAAAGGAAACTAGTCTCTACTTCGTCAAACAGATAACCTGCAAGGAAAGGGAAACAGAAGTCTCTCTTTTATGATCGACCAGTTACCCGTTTTAAGTGGTTACCTAATTATGTTGTTACTCAAATTGTATTACCTGATTGTAGTTACCCATTTTTATAATTAGGAACATTGAGTTACCCTCATCTATATAAAGAGAGCTCAATGTTTCAAACCGAGATCCCAGATTACGATATTCCGATTTTCTGATTTCTAAATTCTGACTTAAGATTTGAGAGAGAGATTTCCAGACGAGACAATTGCAACTCTGCTTATAATTCTCCAGAAAATAGTGAAAAATAGTGGACGTAAGCTCATCTTTTTCGGGACTGAACCACTATAAAATCCTGTCTCTTTATTTTCTTTGATTAATAACCCAATTCATACAAGCCACATCTCTTAATTTTTTCTAAATTTATTGTTGACAAAACCTCCATCAACACTTGGCACTAGAAGGAGGGCTATTTCGGCTAAAATAGTTTGTCAAAATTCACTTTTTTAATAATGGCAAACACCAGAAACACTACTAGAGTCACTGGAACTAGCCAAAACCAACCCCAAAGCACTGCTGCTATACAGGCAGACCCCGCTCAGGATCAGCCTACTATGATCGCAGCAGAAAACCTTTTC
>JXTB01000580.1:24871-54788 GCA_002914805.1 Parasponia andersonii | reverse complement strand
TGATCGCAGCAGAAAACCTTTTCCAGAGACAGGATCGCATGGAGGAGACACTGATGAACCTTCAGCAAGTCACTAACAAGATCAATGGCATCCTGCGACAATTTGCTGAAGGGTAGATGGTGACCCTACTACAGCACAAACGTCCCAAAGAACGTCCTGCTCAATTAACTGAGAAAGGAATACATATCTTAGAGACAAGAAGGAGCGACCAACCAAGAACCCCAGCAAGAGTGTCATGAAGATCGCACCTCCAAAGGAAAAGGCAAGGTCGCAAACTTACCTCCAGAATCTGGTAGGGAGAGTTTAAGTACTAACCGTGATCGTGGACAACCTTTTCGTAAATCTACTAATAGTCAAGATCTCTTGAGCAGCGAACGAAAAAGACTATCGAGAAGCTTCTTCAAAAGGATCAGCAGAGAGTCAAGACAAGATCCTGCAGACCTAAGACAGTACTTGGAGCGACGACGTAGCCATGATCGATCCATATCGCATCCTAATGATCAAAGCCGGTCTCGTTGCACTATTTCGCTGGATTCCTCTCACAGGTTGCAGAAGACTCTGCCTGACCAACCAGCCATGCATGGAGATAATGATCAAAGGTCGTCCGTGCCGCCAGCAAGAGATAATGCTTTCCCTCTGAAAGTCGATGTTCACAATTTAAGGATCACATTAGATGCACTTGCTGATTGGGACGATGAGCTCGCTGAAGGGTATTGTCAATCACCATTTAGCGAGGAGGTTCGAGCTGTAGCCCTTCCCACTAGATTCAGACTTCCCATCATTAACACTTTCGATGGGAAAACTGATCCACAGGACCATATGGATCACTTCAGTGACTTGATGGAACTACGTCGTGTCAATGATCATGCACGTTGTAGATGTTTTGCTGTAACTCTCTCGGGAGCAGCAAAGAAGTGGTTTCGAGGAAACAAATCCGGCTTGATCTCGTCCTGGCAACAACTTCAGATGGCATTCTTGAGATAGTTTCAAGCTGCCAAGAATTTCACTGTTCCACTTGTTGGCTTATCTACAATCCGGCAAGGTCCAGAGGAGACTCTACGATCTTATCTCAATCGATTCACCTCAGAGTTAGCAAAGGTTAATAACACACCTGAGGGAGGAGTTCTAACTCTCATGATGGCCGGGGTGCGACCAGAAACTAAACTCTGAGAAGAATTGCTTGAGCGAGAATGTAGAACTCTAGAAGACTTCTACTGAAGCGTTGGTCGGCATCTGAGAGTAGAATCTTCATGAGAGAATCTTCAAAAGACTGAAGGAAGGAAAGATGTGACTAAAGACGCGGTCATTATCCATAATAACGGTAATAAGAAAAATAAAAGGAATAATGAACAGCCGACGGAGAATCAGGCTAGACCCAAAAAATAAGAGATTTCAAGAGCTCCCATGTGGTTCAATAATCACACCGAGTTAAACGCTCCCATAGATCATATCTATGCGGTCACAAACCAAAAGGAGCGGCGCCGTCAACCGGAACCGATGAAGCAGGACAGGGCAAAGCGTGACTCCAACAAGTTCTGCCAGTATCACAATGATATTGGGCATGATACCAATGATTGCTTTGCCCTGAAGGTTGAAATCGAAAGGCTGATTAAAGAGGGGCGACTGTGGCAATACACCAGGCAGAACGACGAAAGGCAAGAAGAGAACCAATAGCGACCTCCAGAAATTCAGAGCGAAGTCCGAACTATCTTCGGAGGACTGCATGTTGGTGGAGATTCGAAAAGGGCACAAGACAGGTATGCACGAGAAGCCCGACAACAGCCATTAACTAACGTCATGCATTTTGAGCAGCGACCACGCAAGCTTCAACGAGTACCAGACATGGACATTACCTTCACAGAACAGGATGCAAGGGAAGTCTATTATCCGCATAATGGTGCATTGGTTATGAAAATTAACTGTGGAAGCACACAGTTGTGGCGAGTATTGGTTGATAACGGGAGTGCTGTAGACATCCTGTACTTCGATGCCTTTAAGAAGATGGGGTTAAATGAGAGCGACTTGAAGCCTACCGTCACTCCACTCTATGGTTTCACTGGTGACAGCCTGATGCCTATGGGCATGATTGAATTGATGGTCAGCGTTGGAACCTATCCTAGGGTTTCAACGGTAATGACCCAGTTTTTGGTGGTAGATTGCCCCTCTGCTTTCAATGCTATGCTGGGAAGACTGACATTGAGGGAGCTTCGAGCCGTCACCTCGATCTATCATCTCACTATGAAGTTCCCGACCCAACATGGGGTAGGCGAGGTGCGAGGAAACCAATATGATGCCAGGACTTGTTATAACAACTCGCTGAAACTCGCAGCAAAGGATGCGATGTCCCGTACAACGATGGTCCACCTGCCAGGGAAAGCATCAGTCAAGGCAGCGAGCAAAGCGTCAGTCGAGGCAGAGGGCAAAGTGTCAGTCGAGGAAGCGATCAAAGCATCAGTCGAGGCAGTGAGCAAAGCGTCAGTCTAGGCAGCGGGCAAAACGTTAGTCGAGGAAGCGATCAAAGCGTCAGTCGAGGCAGCGAGCAAAGCATCAGTCGGGTCGTTAGATAACGTCAATTGAACCGTTAGTTAAAGCGTCAATCGATACGACCAGTGAAGACTTCGATCCTCGAAAAATAGACGGTCAGAACTGGACCTATTGAAAATCTAGAGGATTTATTATTCGACATGTCCTCTAAGACGAGATTGGAACGGAGATTCAGGATCCTGTGCGAGCTTCATTGGTCGCTTTTTTGAAATCTAATCTTCGGGATTAAATCGAATATCATGTCACTGGAGCTCGATCTCTTAAAATAAAGGCGCGAGCAGTCTTAGCTTCATATCGCATCATATCAACAGTTCACTGCTCATGTTATAACCCAAAATTCGAATGAAGATTTATCGGCACTTGTTCTTCGACAAGACCTCGTTCTTCGGAACTTTTGAGAATCTATTATTATTGCCATCATTCGACCTGGGATATATAAGTTAGCTAGAACTGGTGGACAAAAGATCGAGCATGCCTGGAGTGTAGGACAGCTTCGTCGCTTTTATTAGTTAACTTTCATGAATATCTTCATGTTTTCGTCATTCATCAATAAAGATTACTTATTCATTGTTCGTCATTCGTTGATCGTCATTCGTTGATCATCATTTGTTGATCATCATTCGTTGTTCGTCATTCGTTGATCGTCATTCGTTGATCATCATTTGTTGTTCGTCATTTGTGATCGTCATTCGTTGTTCGTCATTCGTTGATCATCATTCGTCAATAATATTTCTTCGGCTATTACTTCAACTTTGTTTGATTCATCTTCATGGCAGTTTTCGGACACCATGAAACTTGGGGGGTAGTAGGATCAGATTTTATCTCTTACTTGTTTCCGTTCATCTTTTTATAGTTTTATGGCAATTTTCAGACACCATAAAACTCGGGGGGTAGTGGGATCAGAATTTTATCTCCTACTTGTTTCCTAAGGGACTATGCAAACGTCCATTTAGAGGAGATGGAGTTTTAGAGCGTCGAAGTATCTGAAATTCCTTAAAATCCTAGGATTTTCTCCTCGCTTCATGCCTCAGCATGTCGTATTACGCAATTTCCCTCCTCGAACAAAAAAGTAACTAAGCCAAATGTTCATTGTTCAATGTGATATATTGCTATATCCTATTTTGACACGGAACTTTTGAAACAGTTGTTTTCTTAAGCGACCTAACCTATCCTAACACTTAAAACTCGTTTTAAGTTAGTTGGATTCAAATCGCTAAAATCGTACTGATCAGTCAATTGGTGATTGACTACTTGGTTAAAATTATTATTATGTTTTCATTATTTTGCAGGAACATCTGACAGGGAAATAATAATATTTATTAAAAGAAATCACCCGTATATCAGCAGATAGAAAGGGGGACGAAGCCCATATTGTTCTAAAAATATTAAAAAAAATACGAGTGCTATACGGAAGGGCTCGCGCCACCATCTCCAGCTTTGGTAGTATCCTTTCTCCAACTTTGGACGAGCTCGACCACGTCCTCGCCAAGGATGGAGAAGTCAAAGTTCGGATGCTCATAGAAAATATTGAAAATGATGGTCAATAAGGCGATATCACTAGCTTTATCTTCGTGCTCTTTGACTTTAGTCGCCTTGAATTCCTCAATAGCTTTGTGAACCACCTCAGTGGTCGCCTCCCTCATACGATCCGGATGCTCAGAGATGGTCTTTTCGAGCTCTTTGACTTTCTCCTCGAGGTTCTTCTTCTCGAGCTTCTCCTTGGCCAGGACTTCAAGCAACTGCTGCTTCTCCAAGTTGAAGGCCGTTTTCTCCTCCTCTCGAGCTTTCTCCGAATTCTCGACTGCTTCGGTTATTTCTTTAACTTTTCCGGCCTTCTCCAAGCATTCGAGAATCGGGTCGTGCATCAGGACAGCAGCAGCTGCGGTCTGAAAAATCGAGTCATTAATACCAGGAGAATACATTCGAGGAGAGAATAGAAAAGTACTTACATTGGCTAGCATCCTCATCGCGGAACCAAAAGCGACCTTGGCAGATCGTCGCTTCATCCGTTCCCAGCCTTCCTTGGTTGTGAAGTGATCAATGAAGGCTGCGCTCATACCAGCCTTCTCTGATAATTGGTCAAGGAGCGCAAAGAGCTCATCCTTATTTGCCAGGATCGGTTCCGAAGAAGTGGCAACCTCTTTAGGTGGTTCGGGATGGCTCGTTGGCTGAGGCTGTAGTGGAGGCGAGCTTATTGGGAAGTCCTCGAAGGCAACTTTTCTTTTCTTAGAGCTGTCAACCTTCTCTTTCCCTTTCGATGACGGAGTACTCTCAGGTGTCTTGGTTTTTGCCATGGGCCCGAGAGTTGAGGGTGGTACTCGCAGACCAGTACCGATAACCATCTCTGTGCAGATATGTCAGTGAGCGAGAAGATATAATGTAAAGGTAATTAGAATGCATATATATGATTACCTTCTTCTTGTGGAGCTAGTTGAGGAGCTGGTGGTGACGCTGTCTCTGGAGAGGAAGGTTCTGAGGTTGGAAGGGTGGCTGGTGCTTTTCGTTTCCTAGTTCTGGAAGATGAGGCACCTAAATCCGTCCGTTCCTTGGCTTCTTCTTCGAGCTCGAGGCTTTAGACGAAAGGACCGGGGGATCTGGGAATACGGCTCCCTTTGGAAGCAGACCGCAGGCGACCAGGTTATTTGAAGTGCCTAGCACCTTCCAATTAAATTCCTCAATTGGAAGGTCGTTGATTTTATATACCCTTGCGAGCAGCTCCTTGGAAAGTCCGAGTCGATCCCTGTTGTCTGCGATGACATTCGAATACAATCAGTATAAAAGTAACAAAATAGAGAAGCGATAAATTGGAAGACTACCTACCAGGATTTTGAAAGAAGCCGTTAGCCGCATAGTCAAAGTGGAAAAATGGATTTTTCCATTTTCCCATATTGTTGCGAACCTCGTAGATCATTTTTATTGTCTAGTTCGACCATTTGCTCGCATTAAAGAAGTCAAGATCTGACGGGTTTGATTTCACTTGGTAAAACCAAACGAATTCTTCAGGAGAAGGGGTCTCTAAACCTAATTTATGGTATAGTATATACAAACCTACCATATATCTATAGGTATTAGGAGTCAGTTGAAAAGGGATGACTCAATAATAGTCAATGATCGATTTTATATACGGATGAAGTGGGAGATGGATGCCACACTTGAGAACTGCTTTAGAAAAAGAAGTGAGTCCATGTGGTGGAGTGTGTGGTTGGTTGAATTCCATAGGTAGGCGAAGGGGTATGGCGATCTTATAGCTGCTCGCAATTTTACTGAGATTGTTCGATGTGCAACTTGTCGTTATATTAGTGCATGATCAATTCCCCTCTACGTATTGATAGCCCGATGAAAATGCAGGAGCATTCCTGATATGTCGAGGCCATTGGTCCTGGGGGAGATCGCCTATGCGAGGACTACTTTGCCTGACCCCTGTTATTTCAACCTCGGGTTCTGGCTCAAGATAGTCTTCAAGGTTAATAGAGCTAACACTCGAGTCAGATTGTCCAGATTATGCATTCCCTTTCCTAAATTCCTCACTACTAGACATTTGAAAAGAAATACAGATGGATTTAGTCCTATGTGAGCATCGAGGATTCTCACTATGCCAGTTTGGGAATTCATCCTAGGATTGTACTAACAAGCAAGCTCATCGATTTATTCCTAAGAGGTCTACGGATTCATAAAAATTGTTCGAGCAGTTCGTCAGAAAATAAATGTTCGAGCAGTTCGTCAGAAAATAAAATAGGGTATTAGACCCTAGAAATTCTTCTCACAGGTTTATGAACCAGAAAAGGGAGAAAAATAATTCCCATTTCAAATTTGTTCGGATATGGGATGTGTTTCTATTCCTAGAAATTGAAATTTTTTTTCCGAGAATTGATGAAGAACAATAAGAGAGAAGAAATGAACTAACCTTTCTTCGGAAGCGGAAGGATTGAGATATGGTCTGAATTCCATTGGAGAAGGTACTGGAATTATGCAAGCTGAAGGACGAAACGGTGCTGTAAGGTTCTCTGAAACTTTGGGATTCTTTGAGAAAAGATGGAAAAAGTGTAATGGAGTAGAAACAGATTGATTTCCGATATTTATACCTTAAGCACCGATAAATCACAGCCGCAGATCAAGGTATTTGATTTTCAGATCTAAAGACCGAAGTTCACACGAGATTTGATTTTTTCTGAAGATAAATCAGAATCTTTCGAAATTTGAAAAGATTTAGTTTAAAAATGACGGTTGGCATCATCGATATCCTTGACTCTCCTCGAGTTCTGCTATCTTTCTTAGAAAAGGCAACACGTGTTTTCGTCTGTCAGAAAAAGGTACATGTGATCTTGAGAAAGGTGAGATTTGGGATCTAGTGACTCTTTGACTCTTCAAGGATCTCAAATCTAGGGCGTGACATCGCATTTTTTAAGTTCGCACTCACTTACAATTGAAAAGAAGCTCCATTATGTCCTAAAGAACTAATGAAGTTGGAGGGCAATTGTTGTGCGGTCTAAAATCCTATGTCAGATCGCATGAGTAGCAGTTAAGTGTGACCTTATCTGAAAGGGTTACATGCTACCTCCTCTACATAAGTTATATACGACCTCCACCGCATAAGTTATGTGCGACCTCCTCCACATAAGTTATGTGCGACCTCCTCCACATAAGTTATGTGCGACCTCCACCGTATATGTTATGTGCGACCTCCTCCGCATAAGTTATGTGCGACCTCCTCCGAAAGAAAAGGAAACTAGTCTCTGCTTCATCAAACAGGTAACCTGTAAGGAAAGGGAAACAGAAGTCTCTATTTCATGATCGACCAGTTACCCGTTTTAAGTAGTTACCCAATTATGTTGTTACTCAAATTGTATTACCCGATTGTAGTTACCCATTTTTATAATTAGGAATATTGAGTTACTCTCATCTATATAAAGAGAGCTCAATATTTCAAACCGGGATCCCGAATTAGATATTCCAATTTTCTGATTTCTAAAATCTGTGTTAAGATTTGAGAGAGAGATTTCTAGATGAGACAATTGCAACTCTGCTTATAATTCTCCAGAAAATAGTGAAAAACAGTGGACGTATGCTCATCTTTTTCGGAGCTGAACCGCTATAAAATCCTGTCTCTTTATTTGCTTTGATTAATAACTCAATTCACACAAGCCACATCTCTTAATTTTTTCTAAATTTATTGTTGACAAAACCTCCATCAACAACAACAAAGTACACTTTCATTGTTGTTGTCGAATTGTACTTCTTTTGGAGCGAGGTATGATAGTTCATCATCATTAATATCAAAAACCAAATTTTCACGTTTATGAAATTTCCATAAAAATACAAAGCTAACAACTACAATCATTTCTTTTATTATCAAAATTTTTTTAAAATGTGCAAGCATCTTGTAGGACTATCTAAGAGCAGAGTCTTGCCATCCCATTTTTTTTCCTCCCTCAATTTTGCTTTGCTTTTGAAAATTAAATAGAAAATAAAAGTTTAGATTTAGTGGGCGATGAGTTGAGTAAAAGTGATAATGTACATATTATAACAGAGGCAATGGGATGAAGATTCCAATATATAGACCAGAGATAGGAAATAAAATGTAATTTTAGATGTAAATCAAAAAAGAACTTAGAAATATTTATGTAATTCACATAAACATAACAAACTTTTCTCGATAGAAATACTAGTAGCCATAACTATTTATTTATTTTTAGAAGCATATATATGATAAGAAAAAATATCAAAACTTTGGCACCGCCTGCAAGACAATCTTGCGCTATTCCAACTCAAAATTATTAATAATAAAAAAGTTGTAAAAACAATCTACAGGCTAGCATAAAATCACAAATACTCGTATATATATTTATGCCAAAATAACCTATTATATTATTACAACCCGAACATATCATTAAGATCCTACTAGTGCAAAGTATTGTGTGGCTTTATTAAATTGCCAGGAAATAGTAGGACTCTTATTAAGAGAAGTCTTCCGGTAGTTTAAGTCTCTTTGAGATTAATAGTAGTCGAGGAGGTATTTCACTCCTACTAGGACTCGTATTTTTTCTATAAATAAGACCCTTATTGGCAGTCATAGTGAGAGAGAGAGCAACAATGTAATCTTAGTGTAAGAGGACCCTTTGGAGTTTCTAGGATAGAAAAAGCTAAAAGCATAATTATGGGTTTATGAGGTTTTCAGGTTAGTGATAACAGAAAGAATATATTTGTGGGTTTTTAGGTATTTTCAGGTATACTAAAATTGTAGAGTGTAATAGTTTTCTTTCTTAGTGCAATGATTGCTGGTGATCTCCCGTGATGTAAGCTATGATTTGTAACTGAATCATATTAAATATATGTATTTTTTATTTTTATTTTCAACACAAAACCTAGTAAAAGGGAAAATGCTACCAATTTATTTATTCTTACTACGAGGAAAAATCAAATAAGAAGAAGATAAGGTTAGACCATTAACCATCTCCAACTCAGCAACTTTCAAACCAGCCAAATATGTTATTATGTTATTTATGTTAGGCTTTTTATTACCAAAATTCCTTGGATTCATAATTTTAGTAAAATTAATCACAAACTCAGTTTTTTAGAGCAAAATTCTCTAAATTCTGAACAATTTCGTAAAATTAATATTGAATTCAATTTTTTAGAGTAAAACTCTTGAATTTGAACTCAATTTTTTAGAGCCAAACCCTTGAACTCTCCTAATATTAAAGCAAAACCCCCTGAAATTCTCTAATATTAGTGTTGCTAGAAAAAAAAAATGTTTATGCTAGTTTTTTTTTACTATTAAGTCCTTATTATCTTATTTGTGTCTTTTAGGTCCTCATTATTTTATTTTTATTTCACGTTAATCCCTTTAAATTTTTTCTACCCAAAATCGTTGTCAATTAGTCATAACCCACAATGTAGCACGTTAATCCCTTTTAATTTTCTTTTATTTCTAATTTTATCCCTATTGAGATGAGCACCTTTTGAGCAAGTGTAAATTGACAATAATTTTAAATAGAAAAGATTAAAAGGAATTAACATGAAACAAAATATAATAGTGAGGATCTAAAGCCACAAATAAGAGAATAATGACATAACAATAAAAAAAAACTAATATAAACATTTTTTTTTTAACAAAACTAATATTAGGAGACTTCAGAAGTTTTTTTCTCTAATATTAAAGAACTTCAAGGGGTATTGAGTTCAAAGTTAATTTTACTAAATTGTTCTGAGTTCAAGGAGTTTTGCTCTAAAAAATTGAGTTTATGATTAATTTTACTGAATTATTCCGAGTTTAGGAGATTTTGGTAATAAAAAGCCTTTATATTAATTCTGTACAAATTTGTAAATATGTATTTGCATATATTAAATGGTTTCAGGTTACATAATCCAGATTTTTATAACAAGATTGAAAACAAAGGTGCATGCGTGGAATAGTACAAATAATTTTTCGAGTTTTCAATATTGCATGTATGGATATTACTAGGCCACTAGTTAGTCAATTATACATTGGTCCAACAACATATATCGCAACAAATCCAATGTTATAAGGCTTTTGGAAGAAAGTGTACCTATCTTTCTTCTCAATGCCAAATATTAATATAACGTACGCCTCCGCCAAACTATTGGCTACTTATGATCATTTACGACGGCTCGCTCTATTAAGACTCGATTCAGTGCATAGAGGAACGTTCAAATGAGAAAGTGACATTCAAGCAAAAAATTAAAAAACAAAAAAATGAGAAAGAGGCAAACCAGAAAAGGGAAAAAAAAAAAAGAAAAGAGAAAGAGACAAAATATGGAGTAGAAGCAGCTATTTATTTGTATTAAACTGTAGACTCTAAATCTGGTCTATATGTCTCAAAATTCATGACACGTGTAGCGTCGTATACATTTAAGTGATCTGACACTTATGGCACGTTTATTTTCCCGTAATATGAATCAGAATCGGAATAAAAGAGGAAGAAATAAACGAAAATAAAATAGAGGAGAAGTAGAATCATAATGAGTACATGTTTACTTAATTAAAATTAATAAGGAAAGGAATTAAAATAAAAGATAAATTGTAATTTTTTTTCTTTGAATTATTAGCATTGTTGAGTTTTCCTATTCGAACTAATTTTGTCCTTGTATTATAAGATTATTAATTTCGTCCATCAATTATCTATCGTTCATAATTTTGACGCAATGATGATATATGGCAGCTGCTTTATTATATTTAGTATGTTAGCCGAGACTAGCTCAGTTGGTCCAAGATTTGAGGGATGTGTGTGATTTTGGGGGGTCAGGAATTCAAACTTTGTAGAATGTGTGTAGAATGTGTGTGTTATTTTTTTTTAAATTTGTAATAAGTGGTGGTCATTAGTTAAGTCCCACTTTATTTAAAAAAATTATATTTAGTATGTTAATTTATTTAGAGGATAAATTATTAATTTAAAATATTTATATTAAAACAAATCTTTCTCTAATTGCTCCTCTCCCATTCCTTACCCACTCCCTTGTATACTAAAAAAACAAAATTGTCAAACGAGTACAAAACAACCAAATAATCAAAAGAGCTTAGATCTAATTAATTACCACAAACGAGCTCATATTTGATCAATTTCTTTTTCCTAATCCCAAAACAAATAGTTTTGATCCAAAAAGCTTATATTAAACAATTTTCTCTAATCCCAAATCCAATACATCTATCATTATCTCAATGGCACTCGACGAGTTGAAGTAAAATGAGGTTGATGAGGAAAGCAAGGCATCAGTTGGTCATTCATGAATGAACAAGATGGCGGGGTGGAGGAGTATTTGTTAAGTAGTAGTTTTTTTGTTAATATATTAGTTAGGTTATTTAGCCACGTGTATAAAGTCTATTGTTAGCTTAGTTTTCTGTTATGCTTACGCTATATATTTCAAGACCAAATGTACAACTTAGTGACTTAATCAAGATACATTTTCTTCAATACAAAATCTTTTTTCATTACATGGTATCAGAGCCTCTTTTTCTTTCTCTCAAAATTTCTTCATGGTCATTCATGGCACTTGGATCTTCATCATCTTCAATAGCTTAATTCGTTCTAGTGCTCTTTACACATTCGTTATATGTGAAGATTGGTAATTCTAATGACTCGTTATGTCGCAAACAAATAAATGCAGCTGTTCGAGGTTACTGGCTCCAAAAATTTTCCTTTTCAGGATCTGCCATTAGTGTTCTTTAATGAAACTGATCAAGCTTAGGGGAAGATGAATCAGGATTATCTAAACTGGGAGCAACAAGATTAGTTTCTTGTTTCGTGGCTACTTTCCTATATGTCCCAATCGATCTTGACTAGTTTGGTTGGATGTGAGACATTTTTTAGGTTTAGCAAGTTCTTAATACATACTTTGCTGCTCAGACTAAAGCTAAGATTGATCAATTTAAGACTCAATTACAAAACACTAAGAAGCCGTCAATATCTGTTACTAACTGATGCATTAAAGATAAAGTCTCTTGGTGATCAATGGGGGTCAGTAGGTCATGTTCTTTCTATTAACGATTATTTTGAATTAATTTCAATGGTTAATCAGCTGAGTATGATCCATTGGTTGTTTGGCAAATTTCAATTGTTGTTGGCAAGTGTTGTGCGGTCTAAAATCCTATGTCAGGTCGCATGAGTAAGATTAAGTGCGACCTCATCCGAAAGGGTTGCATGCGACCTCCACCGCATAAGTTATGTGCGACCTCCACCGCATAAGTTATGTACGACCTCCTCCGAATAAGTTATGTGCGACCCGAAAAAAAAGGAAACTAGTCTCTGCTTCGTCAAACGGGTAACCTAAAAGGAAAGGGAAATAAAAGTCTCTCTTTCATGATCGACCAGTTAACTAATTTAAGTGGTTACCCAATTATGTTCTTACTCAAATTGTATTATCCGATTGTATAGTTACCCATTTTTACAATTAGGAAGATTGCATTACCCTCATCTATATAAAGGGAGCTCAATGTTTCGGTGAGGAATTCTGATTTCTGAATTCTGATTTCTGAATTCTGACTTTTCGGATTCTTCGGACTATTCTGGGACCTTTTTGAATTTTGGAGAACATAGAGAGATAGATTATTCTAAAGACTTCTTTCTTCTTCTTTGCGGACAAGACATTGTAACTTTGAGTGCTTGTAATTCTCCAGAAAATAGTAAAAAACAGTAGACGTAAGCTCATCTTTTTCGGAGCTGAACCACTATAAAATCCTTTGTCTCTTTATTTGCTTTGATTAATAACCCAATTTACACAAGTCACATCTCTTAATTTTCTCTAAATTTATTATTGACAAAACCTCCATCAACAATTGGCGCTAGAAGGGGGGCTATTCCGGCTAAAACAGTTTGTCAAATTTCACTTTTTTAATAATGGCAAACACCAGAAACACTACCAGAGTCACTAGAACTAGCCAAAACCAACCCTAAAACACTGCTGCTACACAGGCATACCCTGCTCAGGATCAGCCTACTATGACTACAACAGAAAACCTTTCCTAGAGACAGGATCGCATGGAGGAGACACTGGTGAATCTTCAGCAAGTCACTAACCAGATCAATAACACCCTACGACGACTTGCTGAAGGGCAGATGGTGAGCCCACCACTGCACGAACGTCCCAAAGAA
This sequence comes from Parasponia andersonii, assembly GCA_002914805.1. Taxonomy (NCBI): domain Eukaryota; kingdom Viridiplantae; phylum Streptophyta; class Magnoliopsida; order Rosales; family Cannabaceae; genus Trema; species Trema andersonii. The sequence continues at coordinate 41,637 of JXTB01000580.1, read as the reverse complement.
CGTCCTACTCAACTACCTGAGAAAGGAATACAGATCCTAGAGACAAGAAGACGTGACCAGCCAAGAACCCAGCAAGAGCGTCATGAAGATCGCATCTCCAAAGGAAAAGGCAAGGTCACAAACTTGCCTCCAGAATCTGGTACGGAGAGTTCAAGTACTAACCGTGATTGTGGACAATCTTCTCGTAAATCCACTAATAGTCAAGATCGCTTGAGCAGCGAACGAAAAAGACTATCGAGAAGCGTCTTCGAAAGGATCAGCAGAGAGTCGAGACAAGATTCTGCAGACCTAAGACAATACTTGGAGTGACGACATAGCCATGATCGATCCATATCGCATCATAATGAACAAAGCCGGTCTCGTCGCACTATTTCGCTGGATTTCTCTCAGAGATCGCAGAAGACTCTACCTGACCAACCCGCCATGTATCAAGATAACGATCAAAGGCCGCCCTTGCCGCCAGTAAGAGATAATGCTTTCCCTCTAAACGTCGATGTTCACAATTTAAGGATCGTATTAGACACACTTGCTGGTTGGGATGATGAGCTAGCTGATGGGTATCGTCAATTGCCATTCAGCAAAGAAGTTCGAGCTGCAGCCCAACCTATTGGATTTGGACTTCCCACCATTAACACTTTTGATGGGAAAACTGATCCACAGGATCATATGGATCACTTCAGTGACTTGATGGAACTTCATCGTGTCAATGATCATGCACGTTGTAGATATTTTGCTGTAACTCTCTCGGGAGCAGCAAAGAAGTGGTTTCGAGGAATCAAATCCAGCTCGATCTCGTCTTGGTAACAACTTTAGACGGCATCCTTGAGATAGTTTCAAGCTGCCAAGAATTTTACTGTTCCACTTGTTAGCTTGTCTGCAATCTGGGAAGGTCCAGAGGAGACTCTACGATCTTATCTCAATCGATTCACCTCAGAATTGGCAAAGGTCAATAACCCACTTGAGGGAGGAGTTCCAACTCTTATGATGGCCGGGGTACGACCAGAAACTAAACTCTGGGAGGAATTACTTGAGCGAGAATGTAGAACTCTAGAAGACTTTTACCGAAGGATTGGTCGGCATCTGAGAGTAGAAACTTCGCGTGAGAATCTTCAAAAGACGAAGAGAGAAGGAAGGAAAGATACGACTAAAGACACGGTCATTACCAATAATAACGGTAATAAGAAAAACAAAAGGAATAATGAACAGCCGACGGAGAATTAGCCTAGACCCAAAAAATAGGAGATTTCAAGAGCTCCCATGTGGTTCAATAATCACACTGAGTTAAACGCGCCCATAGATCATATCTATACTGTCACAAACCAAAAGGAGCGATACCGTCAACCGGAACCGATGAAGCGGGAAAGGGCGAAGAGCGTCCCCAATAAGTTCTGCCAGTATCACAATGATATTGGGCATGATACCAATGATTGCTTTGCCCTGAAGGATGAAATTGAAAGGCTGATTAAAGAGGGGAGACTGTGGCAGTACACCAGGCAGAACGACGAAAGGCGAGAAGAGAACCAACAGCGACCTCCAGAAATTCAGTGCGAAGTCCAAACTATCTTCGGAGGACCGCATGTTGGTGAAGATTCGAAAAGGGCTCAAGACAGGTTTGCACGAGAAGCTCGACAATAGCCATTAACTAACGTCATACATCTTGAGCAGCGACCACGCAAGCTTCAACGAGTACCGGACATGGACATTACCTTCACAGAACAGGACGTAAGGGAAGTCCATTATCCGCATAATGACACATTGGTCATAAAAATTAACTATGGAAGCACACAGTTCTGGCGAGTATTGGTTGATAACGGGAGTGCTGTGGACATCCTGTACGTCGATGCCTTTAAGAAGATGGGGTTGAATGAGAGTGACTTGAAGCCTACCGTCACTCCACTATGGTTTCACTGGTGACAGCCTGATACCTATGGGTATGATTGAATTGATGGTCAGCATTGGAACCTATCCTAGGGTTTCAACGATAATGACACAGTTTTTGGTGGTAGATTGCCCCTCTGCTTTCAATGCTGTGCTGAGAAGATCGACACTGAGGGAACTTCGAGCCGTCACCTTGATCTACCATCTCACTATGAAGTTCCCGACCCAACACGGGATAGGCGAGGTGCGAGGAAAACAATATGATGCGAGGACTTGTTATAACAACTCGCTGAAACTCGCAGCAAAGGATGCGATGTCCCGCACAATAATGGTCCACCTGCCAGAGGAAGCGTCAGTCGAGGCAGCAGGCAAAGCGTTAGTCGAGGCAGTGAGCAAAGTGTCAGTCGAGGCAGTGGGCAAAGCATCAGTCGAGGAAGCGAGCAAAGCGTCAGTCGAGGCAGCAGGCAAAGCGTCAGTCAAAGCTCCAGTCGAGTCGTCAGACAAAGCGCCAGTCGAGTCATCAGACAAAGCGTCAATCGAGTCGTCAGACAAAGCGTCAGTCGAGTCGTCAGATAAAGTGTCAGTCGAACCGTCAGTGAAAGCGTCAATCGAAACGTCCAGCGAAGACTTCGATCCTCGAGAAATAGACGAAGAGGTCAGAACTTGACCCATTGAAGATCTGGAAGACTTATCATTCGACATGTCTTCCAAGACTTTAAAGATTAGAACGGAGGTTCAAGGACCTGTGTGAGCTTCATTGGTCGCTTTTCTGAAGTCTAACTTGGATGTCTTCGCATGGTGACATTCAGACATGGTAGGGATTGATTCAAGGGTCATATCCCACCGTCTTAACATATATCCGACAAAGAAGCCTGTACGGTAGAAAAGAAGAGCTATGAATCCAGAACGCTACATCGCGTTAAAAGAAGAGGTGGAGAAGCTGCTCGAAATTGGGTTCATAAGAGAGTCTTTTAATCCCGACTGGCTTGCAAACCCGGTTTTGGTGAAGAAACCCAATGGGAAGTGGAGAACGTGCATCGATTTCACCGATCTTAATCAAGTATGCCCGAAGGACAGCTTCCCACTTCTGAGAATCGACCAGCTCGTAGATGCGACATCGGGGCATGAACTTTTAAGTTTCATGGACGCGTATTCTGGATATAATCAAGTCCCCATGTACGAGCTAGATGAGGAACATACTTCGTTCATCACTGATCGAGGATTATACTGTTATAAAAAGATGCCCTTCGGACTTATCAACGCAGGAGCGACCTACCAGCGTCTTGTTAATATGATGTTTACAAAACAAATTGGCAAGACAATGGAGGTATACGTCGACGACATGCTGGTGAAGTCAGAGAAGGCCGAAGATCACATCAAGCACCCTAATGAGATGTTCAAAATTCTCCGGAAATACCAAATGAAGCTGAATCCCTAGAAGTGTGCGTTCAGGGTAGGATCTGGAAAATTTCTGGGTTTTATGGTCAATCAGTGAGGAATCAAAGCAAATCCTTAGAAGATACAAGCGTTGATTGATATGCAATCTCTTTGTGAACCCAAGGATGTGCAGAGCCTAGCAGGAAGAGTAGCTGCACTGAGTCGGTTTGTATCCAGATCAACCGATAAATGCCAACCTTTCTTTGAAGTATTGAAAGGATCAAAGAGGTTCGAGTGGAAGAAAGAATACGAGCAGGTGTTCCAAGGTTGAAAAAGCACTTGGGTTCTCCTCCACTCTTGTCGAAGCCAAACCCAGGAGAAGAATTATGCTTATATCTCACTGTTTCCAAGTATGCGACGAGTGCTGCATTAATTTACGAGGAGAGAACTATTCAGCGACCTGTCTATTATGTAAGTAAAAGATTACTTGATGCCGAAACTAGATATCCAGAGATGGAGAAATTGGCGCGAGTGCTTGTCATCGCATCAAAAAAGCTTCGACCTTACTTCCATGCTCACTCCATCAGGGTTTTCACGAATTTCCCATTGAAACAGGTCTTACAGAAACCTGAGGCATCAAGACGGCTGCTTAAGTGGGCTATTGAATTGAGTCAATTTGACATCAATTTTCAACCTCGCACTGCCATAAAGGGTCAGGCCCTCACAGATTTTATTGCAGAATTTATATATGATGTCGATCTTCCCACGGGAGTACTCGAAAAACCCACTTCAGATACATCAAGGTTGTAGAAACTTTATGTTGATAGGTCATCGAATGGAAATGGAGCAGGTGCGGGCCTAGTTTTAATCAGTCCTGAAGGGCACAACATTCATTGTGCACTTTGCTCAAATTCCCAGCGTCGAACAATGAGGCTGAGTATGAAGCGCTGATAGCTGGGCTAAAGCTCGCACAGGAAATGAAGGTCGAGATAATTGAAGTGTACAGCAACTCCCAGCAGGTCGTTTGTCAGGTTAAAGGCGACTATCAAGCGAGAGGAGAGAGAATGATGGCCTATTTGTAGAAGGTGCAGCAATTGTTCTCAACATTCGTTGCTTATAACAATCAGCTTCTTCCTCGCCTTGAAAATGCCCGGGCGGATGCATTTGTTAAGCTCGCTTCGACGAAAGATGCAGAGTTGCTGAAGGTAGTTCCTGTTGAATTTCTTATATCGCTAAGCATCGAGGTTGAACCCCAAGTAGCTATGCCAGTTGATGAAAAACCATCATGGATGGATCCCATAATGCGATATATACAAAATGGCGATCTTCCTAAGAACAAAGACGATACAAAGTGACTCTACATGAAGGCAGCCCGCTATATCATCCAGGATGAAAAGCTTTATCGAAGGAGTTTTAGCTCGCCATTATTATTATGTGTCAATGATGAAAAAGCATGCTATATTATGAGTGAAATTCACGAATGAATATGTGGAAATCATTCTGGAGGGCAGGCACTTGCAAACAAAATTCTTCGACAAGGGTATTTTTGGCCGACTATAAAGAATGATACAGTGGAATTTGCTAGGAGGTGTGATAAATGTCAACGATTTGCGACTATTCCTAGAAAACCATATATTCCTTTAACCACAATGACTAGTCCATGGCCATTTACTATTTGGGGAATTGATATTATCGGGATGCTGCCATTAGCGCGAGGTGGTTTGAAGTACGCGGTAGTCGCAGTCGATTATTTTACAAAATGGACGGAAGCTGAGGCCTTGAGCACCATTTCCGTAAAGAAGAAGATAGATTTTTTTTACAAATTTATTATCTGCCATTATGGTATACCGCATACCATAATTTCTAATAATGGAAAACAATTAGACTGTGATGAGTTCCGTGACTTCTGCAACAACTTGGGCATCAAGAAGAGTTTCTCTGCTATTGTTCATCTGCAAGCCAATGGGCAGGTCGAAGCGATAAACAAAATACTCAAATAGAATATAAAGACAAAGTTGGAGGAGCATAAAGGAACTTGGCCATAAGTACTTCTAGAAGTTTTATGGGCTTATCACACCACACAACGAACCACTACTGGAGAGAGTCCATTCTCTTTGGCTTATGGATATGAAGCGATGATCCCAGTTGAAATTGGTGCGGGCTCTCTACGGCGATCTGTTTATGAGGAAAATCAGAATGATGTATTATTGAGAATTGAACTCGATCTTTTAGAAGAACGACGTGAACAATCTCAACTTCGAATTGTATCATATCAACAATGTACTGGTCGACATTATAACTCCAAAGTCAAAGGGAGACATTTTGAAGTTGGTAATCTTGTCCTTCGACGAGTTCTACCTAATAATAAAGAACATGGTGCTGGTGTATTTGGGCCTTCTTGGGAAGGGCCTTATGTTATTGATAACGTCATTTGACCTGGGACATATAACCTAGCTCGCATCGGTGGACAAAAGATCGAGCATGCTTGAAATGCAGAACAACTTCGTCATTATTATCAATGAATCTTNCGCTATATCATCCAGGATGAAAAGCTTTATCGAAGGAGTTTTAGCTCGCCATTATTATTATGTGTCAATGATGAAAAAGCATGCTATATTATGAGTGAAATTCACGAATGAATATGTGGAAATCATTCTGGAGGGCAGGCACTTGCAAACAAAATTCTTCGACAAGGGTATTTTTGGCCGACTATAAAGAATGATACAGTGGAATTTGCTAGGAGGTGTGATAAATGTCAACGATTTGCGACTATTCCTAGAAAACCATATATTCCTTTAACCACAATGACTAGTCCATGGCCATTTACTATTTGGGGAATTGATATTATCGGGATGCTGCCATTAGCGCGAGGTGGTTTGAAGTACGCGGTAGTCGCAGTCGATTATTTTACAAAATGGACGGAAGCTGAGGCCTTGAGCACCATTTCCGTAAAGAAGAAGATAGATTTTTTTTACAAATTTATTATCTGCCATTATGGTATACCGCATACCATAATTTCTAATAATGGAAAACAATTAGACTGTGATGAGTTCCGTGACTTCTGCAACAACTTGGGCATCAAGAAGAGTTTCTCTGCTATTGTTCATCTGCAAGCCAATGGGCAGGTCGAAGCGATAAACAAAATACTCAAATAGAATATAAAGACAAAGTTGGAGGAGCATAAAGGAACTTGGCCATAAGTACTTCTAGAAGTTTTATGGGCTTATCACACCACACAACGAACCACTACTGGAGAGAGTCCATTCTCTTTGGCTTATGGATATGAAGCGATGATCCCAGTTGAAATTGGTGCGGGCTCTCTACGGCGATCTGTTTATGAGGAAAATCAGAATGATGTATTATTGAGAATTGAACTCGATCTTTTAGAAGAACGACGTGAACAATCTCAACTTCGAATTGTATCATATCAACAATGTACTGGTCGACATTATAACTCCAAAGTCAAAGGGAGACATTTTGAAGTTGGTAATCTTGTCCTTCGACGAGTTCTACCTAATAATAAAGAACATGGTGCTGGTGTATTTGGGCCTTCTTGGGAAGGGCCTTATGTTATTGATAACGTCATTTGACCTGGGACATATAACCTAGCTCGCATCGGTGGACAAAAGATCGAGCATGCTTGAAATGCAGAACAACTTCGTCATTATTATCAATGAATCTTCATGTTTATCTTCAACGGCCTACTGTATCTTCGTTATTTCGTCATTTGATGTCGTTCGTCAATAATATTTCTTCGGCTATTACTTTAACTTTGTTTGATTCATCTTCATGGCAGTTTTCGGACACCATGAAACTTAGGAGGCAGTTGGACCAGAATTTTATCTCCTACTTGTTTCCGTTCATCTTTTTATAGTTTTATGGTAGTTTTCGGACACCATAAAACTCGAAGGGCAGTGGGATCAGAATTTTATCTCCTGCTTGTTTCCTAAAGGACTATGCAAACATCCATTTAGAGGAGATGGAGTTTTATATCGTCGAAGAATTTGAAATTCCTTAAAATCTTAGGATTTTCTCATCGCTTCATGCCTCAACATGTCGTATTACGCAATTTTTCTCCTCGAACAAAAAAGTAACTAAGCCAAACGTTCATTGTTCGATGTGATATATTGCTATATCCTATTTTGACATGGAACTTTTGAAACAGTTGAGTTTGCATCACTCATATTGACTGTTTTCTTAAGCGACCTAACCTATCCTAACACTTAAAACTCATTTTAAGTTAGTTGGATTCAAATTGCTAAAAGCGTTCTGATCAGTCACTTGGTGATTGACTACTTGGTTAAAATTATTATTGTGTTTTCATTATTTTGCAGGAACATCTGACAGGGAAATAATAATATTTATTAAAAGAAGTCACCCATACATGAGCAGATAGGAAGGGGGATGAAGCCCGTGTTGTTCTAAAAATATTAAAAAAAAATACAAGTGTCATGCGGAAGGGCTCGCTCCGCCATCTCTAGCTTTGGCAGTATCCTCCCTCCAACTTTGGACGAGCTCGATCACGTCCTCACCAAGGATGGAGAAGTCAAAATCCGGATACTCGCAGAAAATATTGAAAATGATGGTTGACGAGGCGATATCACTAGCTTTATCTTCGAGCTCTTTGACTTCAGTCGCCTTGAACTCTTCAATAGCTTTGTGAACCGCCTCAGTGGTCGCCTCCCTCATGCGATCCGGATGCTCAGAGATGGTTTTCTCGAGCTCTTTGACTTTCTCCTCGAGGTTCTCCTTTTCGAGCTTCTCCTTGGCAAGGTCTTCAAGCAGCTGCAGCCTCTCCAAGTCGAAGGCTGTTTTCTCCTCCTCCCGAGCTTTCTCCGAATTCTCGAATGCTTGGGTTATTTCTTCAACTTTTTCGGCCTTCTCCAAGTATTCGAGGACCGGGTCGTGCATCAGGATAGCAGCAGCCGCGGTTTAAAAAATCTAATCATTAATACCAGAAGAATACATTCGAGGAGAGAATAGAAAAGTACTTACCTTGGCCAGCATCTTCATTGCGGAACCAAAAGTTACCTTGGCAGATCGTTGCTTCATCCGCTCCCAGCCTTCCTAGGATGTGAAGCGATCAATGAAGGCTGCGCTAATACTAGCCTTCTCTAGTAATTGGTTGAGGAGCGTGAAGAGCTCTTCATCCTTATCTGCCAAGATCGGTTCTGAAGAAGTGGCAGCCTCTTTAGGTGGTTCGGGAAGGCTCGTTGGCTGAGGCTGTAGTGGAGGCGAGCTTGCTGGGAAGTCCTCGAAGGCAACTTTTCTTTTCTTAAAGCTGTCAACCTTCTCTTTCCCTTTTGATGACGGAGTGCTCTCGGGTGTCTTGGTTTTTTCCATGGACCCAAGAGTTGAGGGTGGTGCTCGCAAGCCACTACCGATAACCATCTCTGTACAGATATGTCAGTGATCGAGGAGATATAATACAAAGGTAATTAGAATGCATATATATGATTACCTTCTTCTTGTAGAGCTGGATGAGGAGCTAGTAGTGATGCTGTCTCTGGAGAGGAAGGTTCTGAGGTTGGAAGGGTGGCTGGTGCTTTTTGTTTCCTAGTTCTAGAAGATGAGGCACTTAAATCTATCTATTTCCTTGGATTCTTCTTCGAGCTAGAGGGTTTAAACGAAAGGACCGGAGGGTCTGGGAACGCGGCTCCCTTTGGAAGTAGACCGCAAGTGACCAGGTTATTTGAAGTACCTTGTACCTTCCAATTAAATTCCTTAGTTTGAAGGTCGTTGATTTTATATACCCTTACGAGCTATTCCCTGGAAAGTCTGGGTCTCCCTGTTGTCTGCGATGACATTCGAATGCGATCAGTATAAAAGTAACAAAATAGAAAAAGGCGATAAATTGGAAGACTACCTACCGGGATTTTGAAAGAAGCTGTTAGCCGCATAATCAAAGTGGAAAAATGCATTTTTCCATTTTCCCATGTTGTTGCGAACCCCGTAGATTGTTTTTATTGCTTGGTTCGACCATTTGCTCACATAGAAGAAGCCAAGATCTGACGGGTTTGATTTTACTTGGTAAAACTAAGCGAATTCTTTAAGAGAAGGGGTCTCTAAACCTAATTTATAGTACAATATATACAAACCTACCATATATATATAGGTATTAGGAGTTAGTTGAAAAGGGACGACCCCATAGTAGTCAATGATTGATTTTATGTACGGATGAAGTGGGAGGTGGACGCTACACTTGAGAACTACTTCAGAAAAAGAAGCGAGTCCACGTGGTGGAGTGTGTGATCGGTTGAATTCCATAGGTAGGCGAAGGGGTATGGCGATCTTATAGCTGCTCACAATTTTGCTGAGTTTGTTCGATATGCAGCTCGTCCTTATATTGGTACATGACCAATTCCCATCTACGTATTGGTAGCCCAATGAAAATGCAGGGGCATCCCTGATATGTCGGGGCCACTGGTCCTGAGGGAGATCGCCTATGCGAGGACTACTTTGTCTGACCCCTATTATTTCTATCTCGGGTTCCAGTTGAAGGTAGTCTTCAAGGTTAATGGAGCTAACACTCGAGTCAGATTCTCCAAAAAATGCACTCCCTTCCCTAAATTCCTCATTACTAGACATCTGAAAAGAAATACGGATGGATTTAGTCCTATGCGAGCATCGAGGATTCTCACTATGCCAGTATACTTTGGGAATTCATCCTAGGATTGTACTAACAAGCAAGCTCATCGATTTTTTCTAAGAGGTCTACGGATTCATAAAAATTGTTCGAGCAGTTCGTCAGAAAATAAAATAGGGTATCAAACCCTAAAAATTCTTCTCACGAGTTTATCTCTGACCATTATCTAGTGAGTCTACTCTATGAACCAGAAAATATGGGATGTGTTTCTATTCCTAGAAATTGAAACTCAGTTTTTCCGAGAACAGACGAAGAACAATAAGAGAGAAGAAATGAACTAACCTTTCTTCGGAAGCGGAGGGATTGAGATATGGTCTGAACTCTGTCAGAGAAGGTACTGGAATTGTGAGAGCTGAAGGATGAAACGGCGCTGTAGGGTTCTCTGAAAAACTTTGGGATTTTTTTTAAAAAAATATGGAAAAAGTGTAATGGAGCAGAAACAGATTGATTTCCGATATTTATACCTCAAGTACCGTTAAATCACAGCCGTACATCAAGGTATTTGATTTTCAGATCTAAAAGCTGAAGTTCACGTGGGATTTGATTTTTTCCGAAGATAAATCAGAATCTTTCGAAATTTGAAAAGATTTGGTTTAAAAGCGACGGTTGGCATCATCTATCTTTCTTAGAAAAGGCAACACGTTTTCGTCTGTCAGAAAAAGGTATGCGTGATCTTGAGAAAGGTGAGATTTGAGATCTTGCGACTCTTCGACTCTTCAAGGATCTCAAATCTAGGTCGTGACATCGCATTTTTTAAGTTCGCACTCACTTACAATTAAAATGAAGCTCTATTTTGTCCTAAAGAACTAATGGAGCTGGGGGGCAATTGTTGTGCAGTCTAAAATCCTATGTCATGTTGCATGAGTAAGATTAAGTGCGACCTCATCCGAAAGGGTTGTATACGACCTCCACTGCATAAGTTATGTGCGATCCGAAAGAAAAGGAAACTAGTCTCTGCTTCGTCAAATGGGTAACCTATAAGGAAAGGGAAACAAAATTCTCTATTTCATGATCAACCAGTTACCCAATTTAAGTGGTTACCCAATTATGTTGTTACTCAAATTGTATTAACCGATTGTATAGTTACCCATTTTCACAATTAGAAGGATTGAGTTACCCTCATCTATATAAAGGGAGCTTAATGTTTCGGTGAGGAATTCTGATTTCTGAATTCTGATTTTTGAATTCTGATTTCTGAATTCTAACTTTTCGGATTCTTCGGACTATTCTGGGACCTTTTTGAATTTTGGAGAACATAGAGAGATAGAATATTCTAAAGACTTAGATTATTCTAAAGACTTCTTTCTTGTTCTTTCTGGATAAGACATTGTAACTTTGAGTGCTTGTAATTCTCCAGAAAATAGTAAAAAACAGTGGACGTAAGCTCATCTTTTTCAGGTCTGAACCACTATAAAATTCTTTGTCTCTTTATTTGCTTTGATTAATAATCTAATTTACACCAGCCACATCTCTTAATTTTTTCTAAATTTATTGTTGACAAAACCTCCATCAACAGCAAGTTTTTATACTGTTGTTAAAATTGAATCTCTATCAAAAACATCTTAAGGATCTGGACTCAGCAGATCATAGTTCCTCTAATCGTAATGTTGTTGTGAATTTAGCTCATAATTCACAATTCAAGATGTGTAATCCCACATCCTCTCTTTATGCTCGATATACTTTTTTCTTTCCATCACGTCAACTTCTAGGTACCTATCGAGAAGGTTACCCTAGAGGCAAACTTTCTGCTAGATGTGGCAGATTTTGGCCTTCTGATGGCAAATAACTATGACACTCTAAGAAACCTCAGTGCCAACTTTGTAGTAAATTTGGGCATATCGCTATGAGATATTATCACAGGTTTAACCCTACTTTCAAGAGCCTATTCAGCGCTCTCAGGCCTCTCCAAATCAGTTTAAAGGGAATGAAATGAATGCTAATCTTGCAATTATGAATGCTATACTGGACTCAGTTTAGAATTAAAACTGGTACCAGATTCTGGGGCTACCAAATATTGCACACCTGATTTCAATAACTTGTTTCAAAAATAGAATTGTTGTGGTACTGGAAAATTTATGNTTTCTTGTTTCGTGGCTACTTTCCTATATGTCCCAATCGATCTTGACTAGTTTGGTTGGATGTGAGACATTTTTTAGGTTTAGCAAGTTCTTAATGCATACTTTGCTGCTCAGACTAAAGCTAAGATTGATCAATTTAAGACTCAATTACAAAACACTAAGAAGCCGTCATTATCTGTTACTAACTAATGCGTTAAAGATAAAGTCTCTTGTTGATCAATGGGGGTCAGTAGGTCATGTTCTTTCTGTTAACGATTATATTGAATTAATTTAAATGGTTAACCAGCTTGAGTATGATCCATTGGTTGTTTGGCAAATTTCAATGGTTGTTGGCAAGTTTTTATACTATTGCTGAAATTGAGTCTCTGTCAAAAACATCTTAAGGATCTGGACTCAGCAGATCATAGTTCCTCTAATCCTAATGTTGTTGTGAATTTAGCTCATAATTCACAATTCAAGATGTGTAATCCCACATCCTCTCTTTATGCTCGATATACTTTTTTCTTTCCATCACGTCAACTTCTAGGTACCTATCGAGAAGGTTACCCTAGAGGCAAACTTTCTGCTAGATGTGGCAGATTTTGGCCTTCTGATGGCAAATAACTATGACACTCTAAAAAACCTCAGTGCCAACTTTGTAGTAAATTTGGGCATATCGCTATGAGATATTGTCACAGGTTTGACCCTACTTTCAAGAGCCTATTCAGCGCTCTCAGGCCTCTCCAAATCAGTTTAAAGGGAATGAAATGAATGCTAATCTTGCAACTATGAATGCTATACTGGACTCAGTTTAGAATTAAAACTGGTACCAGATTCTGGGGCTACCAAATTTTGCACACCTGATTTCAATAACTTGTTTCAAAAATAGAATTGTTGTGGTACTGGACAATTTTTTTGGGTTGTTGGGTTTGTTTTTGTTTTTATTCTTTTTGTTCGTTTTATTTTTTCTTTTCTTTTTCCTTCAAATTTTTTCCTTTTCAATCATGCTTCATGTTCCAACCATTATTAAATATTTTATCAGTGTTTCTACGTTTACTCAAGATAATAACATTTTCTTTGAATTTCACTTCGATATTTGTTTTGACAAGGATTGGATTTCCAAGGCTGTCATGATGTAAGGAAAGCATAACAATGGTCTATATGTCTTCTCTAATGCAGATCTTCAACTCGTGTCTTCTTTAAAGTGTAATTTACAGTCTCAGTCACAATGTACCAAACACGTACCATCTTATTCTTTTGTTTCTCAGGTAGTTGCAACGGATCCTATTTCTAAGTATAGTCATTGGCATAGTAGACTAAGACACCCGTCTGCAAAAGTGGTTCAATTTGTACTAAACTCATTTAATATTTCTCATTACAATAAAACAATTTCAGATTTTTGTTCTGCATGCTCCTTGGGTAAAGTACATAAATTTCCTTCCCAACTTCTGACATAGTATACTCTAAACCTTTAAAACCAATGCATTCGGACATATGGGGTCCTTTCCTATACTTTCTTCTAATGGTTACAAGTACTATGTTCATTTCATTGGTGCCTCTTCTCGTTTGACTTGGGTATACTTATTAAGATATAAGTTAGATGCACTTCCCACCTTGATTAATTTTAAAACACAGGTTGAAAAATAGTTTTTTTAATCTATTAAACATATTGAAACAGACCGGGAGGAAAACATGAGCAAAACAGTGTCACAAAACATAAGCATATACACATTATTGAGTCTTTTTTAACGTTACTAGCTCATAGTTTTATGCCTCTTTAAGTACCAGGATGTTGCAGTTTCAGCTACAGTTTATCTTCTTAATCGACTTCCTTCCACTGTTCATGGTCAAGTCCAACTCACTGTCTAATTCAAAGTTAAGCCTGATTACTCTCATCTTCATGTTTTTGGTTGCACCTATTATCCAAATTTTAGACCATATAATCTGCACAAGTTATGATTTCGGTCTACTAAGTGCACTTTCTTGGGGTATAGTATCAATCTCAAGGCTTATAAATGTTTAGATATAGAATCTATATTTCTCAGGATGTCATATTTGATGAGTTTACATTTCCAATTTGCTTTATATACCTCCCACTCTCCTTTTCCTTCTGACCCATTTACTCTATCATCACACTTCTTCATCTCCATCAACTTTTCATACTGATTAAGAAATTGTACCTGTTCCTATCAGTCGTCCTAGTCAGTTTGAGTCGGTCTCCGCACCAGTTGCTCCCCAACCTAATGTTCACCCTATGGTTACACGTGCAAAATCCGGAATTCACTCACCAAACATATTTATGGCTTTTAAGGATCTTCTTTCTGTTGATAATGCTTTGTAGGTTCCTGAGTGGTATGTTACTATGTGTGATGAATTTCAGGCACTACAATGAAATAACACTTGTACATTAGTTGATCTACCTCTAAATTGAAGGGCTATTGGGTGTAAATATGTGTTTCTGCTTAAAGAGAATGCATATGGTTCAATTCTAAGGCACGAGGCTGGTTTGGTAGCATCAACGTTTTATCAAATAGCTGATTTCAACTTTAATGAAACTTTTACCCTACTGTAAAGCCAACTACTATTCGAATTGTTCCTACTGTTGCTTTAGCTCGTGGGTGGCACGTCAAGCAATTAAATGTTAATAATGCACTCTTAAATGAAGATTTAAATGAGGAAGTTTACATGGAGTAATCTGCCAGTTTTATTGATTCTCACTTTCCTCATCAAGTGTGCAAACTTCAAAAGGCACTTTATGGTCTCGAACAAGCTCCTTAAGCTTGGTTTGAGAATTTGAGACATACCATGGTTTAGTATTGCTTTAGCTGAGTTCGATCCAATTAATCACTCTTAATTCAAATTACTTCACAGCATGTTACCTTTGTTTTGGTGTATGTTGAGGACATCATAATAACTGGAAGTTCCCCTACTGAGCTTACTTTCTTGATATCTAAACTGAATGCATCCTTTTCTCTTAGGGATTTAGGTGATATCAATTATTTTCTATGTATTTAATTGGAGCACACTACAGATGGGTTTCATCTTGCATAAACCAAGTGTTGATGGAGGTTTTATCAACAATAAATTTAGAAAAAATCAAGAGATGTGGCTTGTGTGTATTGAAGTAATAATCAAAGCAAATAAGAAGAGAGGGATTTATAGTGGTTCAGCCCCGAAAAAGATGAGCCTACGTCCACTGTTTTCTCACTATTTTATGAATAATAATGAACACTCAAGGTTACAATCTCGTCTGGAAATCGGAAAGACTGAAAAGCTATTGAAGAATACTAAAGACTTAGACTACCTAAAGCTTGGAATACTCTAAACTTGGAATTACCCAGACTTGAATTTGCTCTGACTTGGTTTCTTTGTGACTTGGTTTCTTTGTCACTTGTCTCATCCTTCGGAACATAGAGTCCCTTTTATATAGATAAAGGTAACCTTATGTCTCTAGGATCCTTATGTCTCTAAGATCCTAATTGTATAAACGGGTAACTATACAATTGGGTAACGTAAATTAAGTAACAATATAATTGGATAACTATTCAAAACGGATAACTAGTTAATCACAAATAGGAGACTTCAATTTCCCTTTCTTTGTAGGTTTCTTCCATAGCATTTACTTGTTTCCCTCTTCTTATAGGTTTCCTGTTTGACAAGGCAAACTACACGGAGAAGGTCGCACAAAACCTGTGGAAGAGGTCGCTATCCATCACGGAGGAGGTCGCATATAAGCTTCACGGAGGAGGTCGCATATAATCCTTATGCGACCTTAGGATTTTAGACCGCACAACAATTGCCCCCCAGCTCCATTAGTTCTTTAGGACGAAATGGAGCTTCCAATTACCGTGCGACTGTGTGATGTCATAACTTAAACTTGTGGTCTGAGTAGTCGAAGATCTGTCAGATTCCAAATCTCATCTCTCAAGATCACGCGTATCTTTTTTTCTGTCAGAACGGAACACGTGTAGCTAAGAGCGAAATTCGAGGAAGCCTGATTGATACCAACCGTCACTTTTAAAATCAAATCTGTTCAAATTTTAAACAATCCTGACTTTTCGGATAGACTCAAATCCCGCGCAATCCTTAGCCTTCAGATTTAAAATTCAAATTCTCTGATCTACGGCTGCGATCTAACAGTTCTTAGGTTATAAATATCAGAAACCATCTGTTTCATTTTACTGTTTCTCTCAGAAAACTTCAGAAATCCTCAGAACCCTAGCGCCGTTCTATCTCCCAGGTCGCTCCAATCACCGTTTCTTCTCCGACGAAGTTTCGAATTGACTCAAACCTTCCTCTCCTGAAGAAAGGTCAGTGTCTTCTCTTATTTCTTTCATTCTTGAAAATAACTTCAATCTGGGAATAAACTCATTTCACCGAAGTGAAACAAGAGATTTGTTCCTCTTATACTCTCTTTTTTTCAGTCTGTAGAGTAGAATTACTAGATATCACTTAGAAATGATCCTATGAAAAGAATTTCTAGGGTCTGATACCCTAATTTATTCTTACTGAACTGACAGTTCATTTACTGATGAACTGCTCGAGCACCTTCTGATGAACTGCTCGAACACTTTCTGATGAACTCGTAGATCATTTAGGAATAAACATGTTTGTTTAATGCAACCTTAGGATAAATACCCAAAATGTTAGCATAGTAGAAATCCTCAATATCTGAATCTCTGCGTATTTCTTTTCAGATGTCTAGTAGTGAGGAACTATTTAGGGAAGGAAATGCCTTTTCTGGGGAATCCAACTCAAGTGTTAGTTCTATTAACCTTGAGGATTATCTCGAGCCCAAACCCGAGATA
>JXTB01000580.1:8295-19340 GCA_002914805.1 Parasponia andersonii | reverse complement strand
AGTTCATGCCCCAACGTTGCATCTATAAGTTGATCAATTCTTGGAAGAGGGAAGCTGTCTTTAGGACATGCCTTGTTGAGATCGGTAAAGTCAATACAGGTTCTCCACTTCCCATTAGGTTTTTTCACCAAGACTGGATTTGCAAGTCAGTCAGGGTAAAAGGATTCTCTTATGAACCCAATCTCGAGCAATTTCTCCACCTCTTCCTTCAGTGCGATGTAACGTTCTGGATTCATGGCCCTTCTCTTTTGTCGCACAGGCTTTTTTGACGGATCTATGTTAAGACGGTGGGATATGATCCTCGAATCGATCCCTACCATATCCGAATATTGCCATGCAAAGACATCCAGATTAGTCTTCAGAAAAGTGATCAATGAAGCTCGCACAGGTCCACGAACCTCCGCTCCAATCTTCAAAGTCCTGGAAGACAGATCGAATGATATATCTTCTAGGTTTTCAACGGGTCCAGTTCTGACTTCGTCGATTTCTCGAGGATCGAAGTCTTCACTGGTCGTTTCGATTGACGCTTTCATCGATGATTCAACTGACGCTTTGCTCGCTGCTTCAGCTGATGTTTTATCCGCAGCCACGACTGACGCTTCATCCGCTACCACGATTGACGCTTCATCTGTGGCCACGATTGACGCTTGATCCACTGCCATGATTGACGCTTCATCCGCTGCCACGATTGACGCTTCATCCGCTGCCACGATTGACGCTTCATCTGCTACTGCGACAGACACTCTGATCGCTTCCACTGGCAGGTGGACCATCATCGTGTGGGACGTCGCATCTTTTGCTGCGAGTTTTAGCGAGTTGTTGTAGCAAGTCCTCACATCATACTGGTTTCCTCGCACCTCGCCTACACCATGTTGGGTTGGGAACTTCATCGTTAGATGGTAGATCGAGGTGACAGCTCGAAGTTCCCTTAATGTTGGTCTTCCTAGGACAGCGTTAAAGGCAGATGGGCAATCTACTACCAAAAACTGGGTCATTATTGATGAAACCCTCGGGAAGGTCCCAACGCTGACCATCAGTTCAATCATGCCCATAGGCATCAGGCTGTCTCCAGTAAAACTATAGAGCGGAGTGGCGGCAGGCTTCAGATCGCTCTCATTTAATCCCATCTTCTTGAAGGCATCGAAGTATAAGATATCTACAGCACTTCCATTGTCGACCAATACTCGCCATAACTGTGTGCTTCCACAGTTAATTTTTACGACCAGCGCGTCGTTATGTGGATAATGGATTTCCCTTGCATCTTGCTCTGTGAAGGTAATATCCATTTCCAGTACTCACTGAAGCTTGCGTGGTCGCTGATCAAGGTGCATGACGTTGGTTAACGGCTGCTGTCGAGCTTCTCGTGCGTATCTATCTTGTGCTCGCTTGGAATCTCCTCTAACATGCGGCCCTCCAAAAATAGTTCGCACCTCACGTTGAATTTTTGGAGGTTGCTGTTGGTCTTCTTCTCGCCTTTCATCGCTCTGCCTGGTATACTGCCGCAATCGTCCCTCTCTAATCAGCCTTTCGATTTCATCCTTCAGGGCAAAGCAATCATTAGTATCATGCCCAATATCATTGTGATACCGGCAGAACTTGTTGGGGTCGCACTTTGCCCTGTCTCGCTTCATCGGTCCCGGTTGACGGTATCGCTCCTTTTGGTTTGTGACCGCATAGATATGATCTATGGGAGCGTTTAACTCGGTGTGACTGTTGAACCTTATGGGAGCTTTTGAAGTCTCCTGCCTTTTAGGCCTAGGCTGATTCTCATTGGCCTGTTCATTATTTCTCTTGTTTTTCTTATTGCCGCTGTTGTCAGTGATGACCGCAACCTTTGCTGCATCTGTCTTTCCTCTTTTTTTGGTCTTTTGAAGATTCTCACGTGAAGATTCTAACCTTAGATGTCGACCGACTCTTCGGTAGAAGTCTTCGAGAGTCCTACATTCTCGTTCAAGCAATTCCTCCCAGAGTTTTGTTTCTGGTCGCACCCCAGCCATCATAAGAGTAAGAACTCCTCCTTCAGGGGGATTGTTGACCTTCGTTAGCTCTGTGGTGAATCGATTGAGATAAGACCGTAGAGTCTCCTCTAGACCTTGCTGGATTGCGGACAAACTGACAAGCGGAACAGTGAAATTCTTCGCGGCCTGGAATTGTCTCAGGAACGCCGTCTGTAGTTGTTGCTAGGACGAAATTGAACCGGGTTTGAGTCCTCGAATCAACTTCTTTGCCACTCCTGAGAGTGTTACAGCGAAACATCTGCAGCGCGCATGATCACTAACCCGATGAAGTTCCATCAAGTCGCTGAAGTGATCCATATGGTCCTGTGGATCAGTCTTTCCATCAAAAGTATTGATGGTGGGAAGTTTGAATCCGGTGGGAAGGGCTGCAGCTCGAACCTCCTCGCTGAATGGCGACTGGCGATACCCATCAGCGAGCTCATTGTCCCATCTAGTAAGTACATCTAATGCGATCCTTAAATTGTGAACGTCGACGTTCAGAGGGAAAGCGTCACTCCTTGCTGGTGGTATAAGCGACTTTTGTTCGTTATCCTGTTTCGCAGCGGGCTGGTCTGGTAGAGTCTTCTGTGACCTATGAGAGGAATCCAGTGGCATAGTGCGACGAGACCGGCTGTGGTCGCTATGATGCGATACAGATCGATCATGACCACGTCGTCGCTCCAAATACTGTCTTAGGTCAGCAGGATCTTGTCTTGACTCCCTGCTGATTCTTTCGAAGACACTTTTCGATGATCGTCCTTGTTCACTACTCAAGCGATCCTGGTTGTTAGTGGATTTACGAGAAGGTTGTGTACGTCCACGGTTCGTACTTGAACTCTCCGTACGAGATTCCGGAGGCAAGTCTGTGACCTTGCCTTTCCCTTTGGAGATGCGTTCTTCATGACGCTCCTGCTGAATTCTTGGCTGGTCGCGTCTTCTCGTCTCGAGAATCTGTATTCCCTTCTCAGGTAATTGGGCAGGACGTTCTTTGGGACGTTCATGTTGTGGTGGGGTCACCATCTACCCTTCAGCAAGTCGTCGCAGAGTGTCATTGATCTGGTTAGTGACTTGCTGAAGGTTCACGAGCGTTTTCTCCACGCAATCCTGTCTCTGGGATAGGTTCTCCTGTCTCTAGGAAAGGTTCTCTGCTGCCGTCATAGTAGGCTGATCCGGAACAGGGGTCGCCTGTGTAGCAGCAGTACTCTGAGGTTTGTTTTGGCTAGTTCCGGTGACTCTGGTAGTGTTTCTAGTGTTTGCCATTATTGAAAAGGTGGAATTTGACAAATTTTTCTGCCGGAATAGCCCTCCTTCTAGCGCCAATTATTGATGGAGGTTTTATCAACAATAAATTTATAAAAAATCAAGAGATGTGGGTTGTGTGAATTGAAATAATAATTAAAGCAAATAAGGAGATAAGGATTTATAGTGGTTCAGCCCCGAAAAAGATGAGCCTACGTCCACTGTTTTCTCACTATAATAATGAATACTCAAGGTTACAATCTTGTTTAGAAATCGGAAAGACTGAAAAGCTATTGAAGAATACTAAAGACTTAGACTACCCAAAGCTTGGAATACTCTAAACTTGGAATTACCCAGACTCGAATTTGCTCTGACTTGGTTTCTTTTTTTTTTGACCTCTTCCCTTCGGAACATAGAGCCCCCTTTATATAGATAAAGGTAACCTTATGTCCCTAGGATCCTTATGTCTCTAGGATACTAATTGTATAAACGAGTAACTATACAATTGGGTAACGTAAATTAAGTAATAATATAATTGGATAACTATTCAAAACAGATAACTAGTTAATCACAAATAGGACACTTCAGTTTCCCTTTCCTTGTAGGTTTCTCCCATAGCATTTACTTGTTTCCCTCTTTTTGTAGGTTTCCTTTATAGCAATGCAAACTACATAGAGAAGGTCGCACAAAACCCGTAGAAGAGGTCGCATATATCCATCACGGAGGAGGTCGCATATAACCTTCACGGAGGAGGTCGCATATAATCCTTATGCGACCTTAAGATCTTATGCGACCTTAGGATTTTAGACCGCACAAGAAGAAGAAAACTCATCGAGTGAGTCTAGGAGTGTGTACCTTGCCGACTAGGAAACTTAGGTAGTAATGAACGTGACCTCTAGATTCCAAGCTCGTAGGTACAAAAGTAAGGTGAATAGAGACGCCCTCCTTGAACACATCAACATTTATAATTAGAAGTAGGCTAGAATTTTTAANGCAGCGGGCTGGTCTGGTAGAGTCTTCTGTGACCTATGAGAGGAATCCAGTGGCATAGTGCGACGAGACCGGCTGTGGTCGCTATGATGCGATACAGATCGATCATGACCACGTCGTCGCTCCAAATACTGTCTTAGGTCAGCAGGATCTTGTCTTGACTCCCTGCTGATTCTTTCGAAGACACTTTTCGATGATCGTCCTTGTTCACTACTCAAGCGATCCTGGTTGTTAGTGGATTTACGAGAAGGTTGTGTACGTCCACGGTTCGTACTTGAACTCTCCGTACGAGATTCCGGAGGCAAGTCTGTGACCTTGCCTTTCCCTTTGGAGATGCGTTCTTCATGACGCTCCTGCTGAATTCTTGGCTGGTCGCGTCTTCTCGTCTCGAGAATCTGTATTCCCTTCTCAGGTAATTGGGCAGGACGTTCTTTGGGACGTTCATGTTGTGGTGGGGTCACCATCTACCCTTCAGCAAGTCGTCGCAGAGTGTCATTGATCTGGTTAGTGACTTGCTGAAGGTTCACGAGCGTTTTCTCCACGCAATCCTGTCTCTGGGATAGGTTCTCCTGTCTCTAGGAAAGGTTCTCTGCTGCCGTCATAGTAGGCTGATCCGGAACAGGGGTCGCCTGTGTAGCAGCAGTACTCTGAGGTTTGTTTTGGCTAGTTCCGGTGACTCTGGTAGTGTTTCTAGTGTTTGCCATTATTGAAAAGGTGGAATTTGACAAATTTTTCTGCCGGAATAGCCCTCCTTCTAGCGCCAATTATTGATGGAGGTTTTATCAACAATAAATTTATAAAAAATCAAGAGATGTGGGTTGTGTGAATTGAAATAATAATTAAAGCAAATAAGGAGATAAGGATTTATAGTGGTTCAGCCCCGAAAAAGATGAGCCTACGTCCACTGTTTTCTCACTATAATAATGAATACTCAAGGTTACAATCTTGTTTAGAAATCGGAAAGACTGAAAAGCTATTGAAGAATACTAAAGACTTAGACTACCCAAAGCTTGGAATACTCTAAACTTGGAATTACCCAGACTCGAATTTGCTCTGACTTGGTTTCTTTTTTTTTTGACCTCTTCCCTTCGGAACATAGAGCCCCCTTTATATAGATAAAGGTAACCTTATGTCCCTAGGATCCTTATGTCTCTAGGATACTAATTGTATAAACGAGTAACTATACAATTGGGTAACGTAAATTAAGTAATAATATAATTGGATAACTATTCAAAACAGATAACTAGTTAATCACAAATAGGACACTTCAGTTTCCCTTTCCTTGTAGGTTTCTCCCATAGCATTTACTTGTTTCCCTCTTTTTGTAGGTTTCCTTTATAGCAATGCAAACTACATAGAGAAGGTCGCACAAAACCCGTAGAAGAGGTCGCATATATCCATCACGGAGGAGGTCGCATATAACCTTCACGGAGGAGGTCGCATATAATCCTTATGCGACCTTAAGATCTTATGCGACCTTAGGATTTTAGACCGCACAAGAAGAAGAAAACTCATCGAGTGAGTCTAGGAGTGTGTACCTTGCCGACTAGGAAACTTAGGTAGTAATGAACGTGACCTCTAGATTCCAAGCTCGTAGGTACAAAAGTAAGGTGAATAGAGACGCCCTCCTTGAACACATCAACATTTATAATTAGAAGTAGGCTAGAATTTTTAAGCCTGAGCAAAACTATAAGGCTAACTTCTGTAGGCTCTATAGGTTATTATTACCTCACTACTCGTTCCGAGCCAGGGTTTAACCTCGTCAAGGAGTATAAGTCTAACATGGCCTTTGGAAAAGTTGATGCTTCTATCTTGATTCCCTCTCAGTCAAGTACAAGGAGTATAATGAACCTAGTAGCTAATCTAGAGCTACCTATTTTATTTTCTGCTTTTCTTCTATTTGTTGACAACCTCTTGCTTTATTTTTCAGCTCACAGGTCTCGTCCTAAGTATTCTGAAGTAGCCTTAGATAGAATTCAGCCAATCAGCTCGCTAATCAAATAAGAGAGAAGATCTAACAAGCTTATAGACGAGGAGAACCTGGTCGCCTTTGGACTTTGGGTTAAGGGAGCAAAACTTCCTAGGTGCCTAAAGGATCAGCTCGCTAAGGTAACTTTTGGTAATCTTGCTCACGTTGAGGTTGTCACCATGAAGCTAAAATAGCCAAGAATTTCCAAAGCATTAAGCTCGAGCAAACCAGAGGGTTCGAGCACCCACAAATTTGTTTCTGTCACAATTGTGATGACTACTACCCTGACCACTCCTTCCCTAGCTGTTAACACTGTTGAGCTGACAAAGAAGAAAGGAAAGGATCGAGCAATAGATGAGCCCGTACCCAAAAGGAAGAAAACTAGTGCTCTTTCTGGCCTTACGAAAAATGCTCGAAAGGTGAGCAAGAAAGATCTCTTATGTGGTGGGATTTAGCGGTACAAGGATGGTCTGACTATGAGCCTCGAGGATGTTCTTTTAGCCGAGCAATGGCAAAGCATGATGAGATATTTAGGGGTAGATATTCCTTAGGCCTTAACCCATCTCCTAACCTCGGTAAAGATTTTTGATATTTTCTTATGTACTATCTTGTTTTTGAGCTGTTTTTGCACTTATTCCCTTTCTTTTACAAGCCTCCCTTTATGCTCTCAAGGACTGCAATGAGAATTCTCCTACCATCACCTCTACTTTTGATAACTAGAAGAAGGCCAAGGAAGCTACCAAGAAGATTGTGGTCAAGGAATCTCATCTCCTTGAGGCCAAAATTGCTCAAGATGACTACAAGCAGAAGCTCGACAATGCTATTGAGCAGATTCATAAGCTCGAGCATATTAAGGGGAAGGCTGAAGAGGCTGAGGAAAAGTTGAAGGTAGCTGATGAGTAGGTGATCATTTTGAAAGCCAAATTTGAGGAGTTTGATGAAAAGGATGCTCAGCTTGAATCCAAACTCTGGGAAGCCCTCCTCTAGAACTTGAGTAGATATGAGGACTTCAAGAAGAAGTACGAAGAGGATGAAGCCATAACTTTCTTATATACACTTTGGTGCTTTCATTCAAAATTTGACTTCTCAATCTTCAGAGATGATGTTCCTCAACTTGTCTCAACGTTTGAGCTTCCTAGAGAAAGCGACATGGAGAAAGGTGGCGAGGACAAACGTGAAGGAGAGCATGGGACTGGCATACTAGTGATTAAAACTCAGCCCAAAATTGATGAGATGATCGCTGAGTTGAGTGGCGATCAACACTTCTAAAAAGGCTTGATGCTCCTGCAGGCAAACTAGACCCTTCTTCTTCCCTTTGAGAGAAATTATCTTGGTTGTTAACCCTTTTTTTTTTAATTCTTTTTGTTAGTACTTGCTTTCAAGTACTTTTTCTTCATAATAGAACTTTTTAAAAAATGAAAATTTTCTATCTTTATTTTTATCCTCATTGCAATTTTACATTTTTGCTTAAGAAATAATTTATATTTCCTTTTGTACTGTAAGTAGCTCACTTTTTATATATACTTAAGAAATAATGTCTACTTCTCATGGTATAAAATGGGAAAATTTGACTTAGGCACAATTATGTTTAAAAATTGCTAATTTAAAATTAAGACCATCAGTTTTGTAGGGTGTGATAGACTAGTTCCAACATATTTTTCTTAGAACTTTCCTTGAACTACTCGAACATTTTTTTCCTCGAACTTTGAAGCAATCATCGAACTGCTTCTGCTCAAACTTATTCGACCATGTAGCTCGAACTAAAGTACTAGAACTAAAGAAATGTGAATTTTTACTTAAGTTTTTAAGTAAATCATAATATATATATGCCCCCTTGTTTCTAGTAAAAATGAGTTAGCTAGAAACTAATACTAAAGGATTTTTACTCAAGACAATTCCAAAAATATTGATTTTTTCAATTATCGAGCTAAATTATTACATCTTTGTAATGAAAAAAGAGTAAAGCTCATTTATAATGCTTTCTTAGGTGTTCGAAATTCCATGCTCTATATAGGTTATATCTGTTCATTTGTGTGGGTCCCTGGAAAATATTTTTACAATTCTTACAAGGTCTCTCCCAAATAAGTCTAAGGGCTCCTATACCTTGCTCTTGAGTATTTGAAGTGACTCTTCGTAGCACCAGGTTGCCTATTTTGAACTGTTTATCAAAACTCAAGAGTTATAATATTGAGCTACTCTCTATTAGTATGCAGTGATCTATATCTGATCTTGTTCTCTTTTTCCTTGGAGATCAAGCTTCCCTTGAAGGAGCTCGTGATTTGTCTTTTGGTCATATGTTCCCGTTATTCTTGTTTTTACTTCAAGTTCTATTGGAATCATCACTTTTGTTCTATAAGTCATGGAGAATGGGGTTTTATTAGTCGTTGTTGTGCGGTCTAAAATCCTAAGGTCGCATAAGGATTATATGCGACCTCCTCCGTGAAGGTTATATGCGACCTCCTCCGTGATGGATATATGCGACCTCTTCCACGGGTTTTGCGCGACCTTCTCCATGTAGTTTGCATTGCTATAAAGGAAACCTACAAGAAGAGGGAAACAAGTAAATGCTATGGGAGAAACCTACAAGGAAAGGGAAACTGAAGTGTCCTATTTGTGATTAACTAGTTATCCATTTTGAATAGTTATCCAATTATATTATTACTTAATTTACGTTACCCAATTGTATAGTTACTCGTTTATACAATTAGTATCCTAGAGACATAAGGATCCTAGGGACATAAGGTTACCTTTATCTATATAAAGGGGGCTCTATGTTCCGAAGGGAAGAGGTCAAAAAAAAAAGAAACCAAGTCAAAGCAAATTCGAGTTTGGGTAATTCCAAGTTTAGAGTATTCCAAGCTTTGGGTAGTCTAAGTCTTTAGTATTCTTCAATAGCTTTTCAGTCTTTCCGATTCCCAGACGAGATTGTAACCTTGAGTGTTCATTATTATAGTGAGAAAACAGTGGACGTAGGCTCATCTTTTTCGGGGCTGAACCACTATAAATCCTTCTCTCCTTATTTGCTTTGAATATTGATTCAATTCACACAAGCCATATCTCTTGATTTTTTATAAATTTATTGTTGATAAAACCTCCATCAATAGTCGTAGTTCGGGTGGTCATTCTATATGCCCACAACACTTTTGGTAGCTCATCAACCCAATCTCCCTTGAGTTTTTCAAACTTACTTTTGAGATTAGGCTTTAGGTTTTTGTTGATTGCTTCTACTTGGCCAATGCTTTGAGGATGAACCATAGTAGAGAAACTTTTAGCTATTATGTATTACTCGTAGAATTTTTTTATCTCAGAACTTTTGACTTGCATGCCACTGTTAGACACTATCTTGTTTGGAACCCCAAATCTATTCAGTACGGACTTTGCGACAAACCTACCGATTTTGTTCGATATGTTAGATGTCAATGCTTCAGTTTCCATTTATTTGGTGAAGAAATTATTTTGCTCCTTCTCGACTTGTTGGGAGTGACCTGATCATATTGATTCTCCAAACAGCGAATGACCAAGGGGAGATCATTGTAGTGAATTCAATCGGTGGTGTTTTTTGACAATAGAAGAATCGCTGACACTTATTGCACTTTTGGACATATTCCATCTTATCCTTTCTGATTGTTGGCCAGTGGTATTCTTGAAGTGCAACTTTCCTTGCCAAAGAATGCCCCTTAAAATGATTAGCACACACTCTTTCTTGGAACTCTTTTAGAATTTAAAGTCCTTTTTCATCATTTACACTACAAAGAAAGGGTATGGAGAAGCCTCATTTATAGAGCCTATCATCGAATAACACATATCAAGTATCTTAATATCTCATTCTTCTGGCTTCCTCCTTTCCACTGGCCAACTTACTATCTTTTAAATAGAATTGGATTAAATCCATCCAAGATGGTGTTCTTTCATCAAGCGATAAAACTAAATCTGGCTCCTCAATGCTCAATGTTTTCAAGAACTTTATAGGTATAATATCAAGCAGGTCGGTATCTTTAGTTGATGCGAGCTTAGAAAATTCTATACTCGAGGTATTTAATGAATATTGGCTTTTCTAAATACTGTGAGGAGTCCTCAAACTTTATTCAAATAAGACACCATCTTTGCTCCTTGAGCTTAATATTCTTGATTGATCTGTCTTACAACCAAATACGAGTCACTATAGAACGAGATGGCTTCGACTCTCATCTCTTTTGCAAAATGAAGACTAGTAATTAATGCTTCGTATTCTATCTCATTATGTTAAGCTTTGATCCTGAAACGAAGATCACAGTGAATCTTGTGATTCTAAGGAACGATCAACATCAATCCTCTTCTTGATCCTTGCTTATTTGATGCTTCATCTACGAACAAGTTCAATTCAAGCAAGGTTTCCACCTCCCTATGTTAAACCTCTTCAGATCAATATGTGAATTCTTCGATGAAGTCAGTTATGGCTTGTCCTTAGGACAAAGGAAACATCGAACTCATTGAGTTTAATTGCCTACTTAAAGAGTCGTCCTGACACTTTCGGCTTCTAAAGAACTTGTCTAGATGAAAAGTTGGTAAGGAGATAGATGGAATGAGCGTAGAAGTATGGTCTTAGTTTTGTCGAGCTAATGACTAAGGCTTATGCTAATTTTTCTATTTATGGCCGAACATTCATTTGCTCGCGTATTAAATGAGATATTGGACAATATTTTCTTCTCAAACTATTGTCAAGCTAATTGCATGTTCTAATATGGCGAAGTATAGGTATAACACCTCGTTATCCAAAGGTGTGGATAATAAGGGAGGTTTACAAAGATATAACTTCAACTAGTAGAAGGCTTGTTTGCACTTTTCGGTTCACTCAAACCTCTTAGCTCCTC
>JXTB01000579.1:224965-238255 GCA_002914805.1 Parasponia andersonii | reverse complement strand
AACCCCGGAAGGTCTTCAGGAAACACCTCCGAATACTTACACACCACCGGAATCCATAGGTCTTGATCGTCTGTCCTCACCTTACCATCCATGGCAAACAAGTTCCCATAATGCTCAAGTTTCTTCCTTCCACCCATGCACGCTTTCAGAACAGGACTAGGCTTCAACGGACTCATCCCAGCCTGATAGACAATAGGATATCCATCACTAGGAAAAAGAGTCACCCGCTTCTTATGACAGTCCACAACGGCTCGATACTTCGACAACTAATCCATACCGAGTATCACGTCATACTGTCCCATCGGCAACACAATCAAATCAGTAAGAAGCTTCCTATCGCCAATCACAACCCGACAAGACTTACACACACTAGACACATCGGCCATTCCTCCCAAAGGTGTACCCAACGACAATACATAATCCAAATCAGAATGCACCAGTATCAAACAAAACATGTGCCCAAGAGTGTGAGAGAAGGATCATACCGTCAACAACACCTCGACTGGTGCGATCCTGAGTGTCGTCTGCCCCAGTAAAAGCATAGGCTTGGCCAGTCACCTTTCCCTTCCCTTTGTTGCCTCTTCCCTGGCCAGGACGGCTGCTGCTGGATCCTGGACCACTACTGCCATACCCACGCCCACCCTGACTCCCTGAAGCCTGAGGAGTCTGAAAGTTCTGAGTGAAACCCTGAGGGCGGTACTGATGCTTATAAGACTGAGGGGAAGTAAAAGCCTGCAAAGCACCCTGTGACTGTTGCGGCCTTGCCTGAGTGTTCTGATAAGAAGCAGAACCTGACTGGCTCCTCTACAGTCCTCCCTGAGAAAGAAGAGATTTCTGCACACGGTTGGGAGACTCCTTCTGATGACCCTGCTGGCCACAAACAAAACATCCTCCATACGGACTACCTCTGCCACCCCCAGAAGAACCACTACTATTTGAGCTGTCATTGCTTGGAGTACCCTGGGCTGACCACTGCCCCTGGTTCCTTCTGGTAGCTTTCCTGTCATTTCCTCTCCGTTGGTTCCTCCTGGAATCCAAACTTTCTTCGATGGCCTCTGCCCGCTGGGTAGCCACTGCAATCTCAGGAAGAGTGTGGAAAGTCTGAGTGCTGATTTTGTTGAAAATGTTCCGATTCAGACAACTCCAGAACTTAGCAACTCGGTACTTCTCACTCGTACCTGGTCCAAGAGCAATACTCGCCAACTCAGTGAACTCTATCAGGTATTCATTCACCGTTCTGTTACCTTGGGTCAGCGTCTCAAATCGGTTCACAACTTCATCCTGTTGGTCCTTATTGGCATACTGGGCCTTGAAAATCCGTTCAAAATCTTCCCAAGTCAAGCTCACTACATCTTGCATCTGTTCCACTATTTCCCACCAACGAATGGCGCTCCCTGTCAAACGGGTAACAGCAAACATGGCCCAAAACTCAACCAGAGTACCAAGGGCTCGAAAGTGCCTCTCCATCTCACGTAACCAAGCAATTGTCGTGAGAGCTTCTGGTCTACCATCAAATTGCCCTGGGTAAAGACGCATAAATCGTTGAAGGTGATCAGCCTGATCCAACTGACGTTCCCTCGGAGCTGGAGGCTAATAGTCTGGATTGCTCATCTGGACAAATGCTTGCTGCATTGCCTCAATCAGATGAGAAAAATCCGGACGAGGAGGTTCGGCATCCGGCTGGTGCCTCGGAACTCTTCTAGGAGGCATCCTTAAAGTCTGAAATAATATGCTAAACTGTTTGTGCGATGATGATGAATGCTTGTCATAAAAATCAACTTTAATCTAGTTTAATGGTGATACGTCCGAGCTGTTGAACTCAAAGCTCTGATACCAAAAATTTCTGTCCCGACCCAAAACCCGAGCTAGTGGCAGAAGGGGAATTTCACAAAGGTGGGAAATTCCTTAATTTATTTGAAAAGTGTCAAAAGTTCTAGTTTTTATAAAACAGTCCATTTAAATAAAATATTCGGAATTCCATCCCGTGAACCACTCCCACAGTTTGTATTCACCACCAAACTCCTAGCATTACCAAGAGGCGAACTGCAATCCCGATGACCTCTTACTCCTCTTGATCACCAAAATCACACTGGACCCCACTTGAGGAGGAAGGTAAGGGGGGTGAGCATACAATGCCCAGTAGGAAAATAGTTACCTCGGGGAAAAACAATTCAGTGATGGGAATCTCCTGCATGGTTAGTTCAAATCTAAAACATACACACACGTATATATATAATCCAAACCGGGAGCCAATATATATATAACAGTGTAATAAAAACCGTCACACCATATGCACATGACACAAATCAATTCATACCCATGAGCTCATATCCTCTCATCTGTGGAAACCCAGGATGATGGCACTAAGTGTACCTAACAGCCTGCCTGATACCTAAGCCCATACCCAGAAGGGACACCCATGTGTCGCCTACCAAACCTGGAGGGGCAACCGAATTGCCTACACCTGCCAAATGGGGAGGTAATCAGAAGTAACAAGACCTTGCGCAAGTTTACGGAATTTCACCGATGGTAGGGCATGCAGCGCCACACTATAAAACCCACGATGCTAACACGGTGCTCATGTATGATCCTATGACACGTGCAATACAGAACTAAAGTGTAAAAACTACTGTACTCTGGTTTTTCAATAAAACATGCATAATAGGGTTTTATAGAAAAACGGGCAGCATAACGGCCCTATTTTTGATATACCCAAAATAACCTGCATACAGCAAATTCCCAGAGCAGTACAGTATATATCGTATAACCAGATTCCATCACATATAATTCAAATAATTAAAAACACGCTTGTTCTTATATGTTGCAGAAAATAAGTTTTAACTCAAAAACGGTATAAAACGAAGGTAACTAAACCCCTACCTCAAAAGAATAGCGACACCACGCTATTAAGTCCTTAAAGTGTCGTTGACGATCACCCGGAGGGTCGGGATCAAATTCCAAGCCCTCGATCATCCTCGTGCGAAAAATCAACTTTCTCACCGGAGCTTCAATTCCATAAACGGACCTCTTCACTAAATTCCTAGCACCCAAAATAGCTAGGTTAGACATATAACTTGTCCAATTTGGGTCTGGATCCTCACCGGACCAGTGGCACGCAAAACGAGACAAAATCTTGACCGTCCGATCTCGATTTTTGTGCCGATCACCAAACTTCACAATATATATATCAAACTTCTCCATTTTCCGAGTACATTCCAAAAATGCAATCAAAAACACAATCCAACGGCGGATCGAAAACTAAAATTCAAAATCTCAAAATACTCAAAAATGGCAATTTTTGATCCGGACAGTATGAGGTTGAGATATGTATACCTTGATGATCCTTGTGACGATACGAATCCAACGGGACCGGTTTGAGGCCGAATGGTGGCCGGAATCGTCGCCGGTGGCCGGATTTCCGAAATGGGTCTAATCGGCTTTAATGGCTTTTTTCGGCGAACCGGTGGCCGACGGCGAGCGGCGGCAGGCGGGAGGGCTTCGTGGCGACGAGGCGAGGCGACGCTGGTCGGTGGGCGGTCCGGTCGGCGGCAGGCGGCGGCTGTGCAGAGATTTGGCCGAGAGAGAGAGAGAGACGAGGGAGAGAAAGAGAGAGAGAGAGAGAGTGTGTTCTGGGGGGGGATGTGAGGGAGGAGAGAGAGAGAAGATATATGTATATATAATTTTTTTTTTTTTTAATCTGGTCAAAGACCATTTTGCCCTTTAAAAAAATGGGTTTTTACGTATTGTATTCATGAATATATATTCTTTGTTCTTCTCACACACCTAGCTCTCTCTCTCTAAGGGTACTGAGCCTTTACACAGCATGGAAACACTTCGACAAATATTAGTACAATAACACATATTGAAAGCATTTAACAATAAAGAATGAGAAATTTACTGTAAAGTTGATTCTAGTCACTTGATATGTCTATTATGCAATATGAACATGTTTATTATTGGCCTATTATGCATGTGAGAATCTTGGGCATTACAATCACAATGTAACAAGATCTCACCCAAAAGTTTCTTGCCGAATTCTTCCCATCAATGAAGATAGCGAAAACGAGGAATGACATTACCTCATTTGTGCAATATGAGTCCGAGTCATTTTATGAGGCTTGAGAGAGGTATAAGGACCTTCTTCAAAGGTGCCCTCACCATAGGAATCCAAAATGGCTTCAAGTCCAAACTTTCTACAATAGGTTGGTTACCTCTACTAGAACCCTCTACTAGAACCACCATTGATGCCGCCGCAAGAGGAGGTTTGATGGAGAAATCTATTGATGAAGCATATGACTTGCTTGAGAAAATGGCCTTTAACAATTATCAATGGACATCAGAGAGAATGATGCCTACGAAGACCGGTGATGTGCATGATTTTGATGCTACTACCACTATTCTCGCACAATTAGCCACTTTGAATAAGATTTGATACTATGAGTGTGCATGCTATTCAAAGTCCGCTTTTGGTGTGTGAAATTTATAGTGCAAATCATACCAAGGAGGGATACCTAAACAACTTAGAGTCGGTCCAATATGTCGCCAACTACAATAGGCAACAAAATAATTCACACTCAAATTTCTACAATCCAGGTTGGAAGAACCATCCTAATTTATCATAAAGCAACAACTAAGGACCTTTACCTTCATTAAACAATAGGCGAATCTATCCACTAAGCTTCCCATCTCAACCACCAATCTAAGAGAAGAAATCATCTTTGGAAGACTCGTTGGCTTAATATTGTAACAAGAGTGATCAATTCATGAGCAAGACCGAAGCTCTCTTTCAAAATCAAGCGGCTTCTACTAGAAATCAAAAAATGCAAGTGGGACAACTTGTAAATGCTATCAATAATCGCCCTCAAGGCAATCTGCCTACCAACACCGAGCCTAATCCAAGAAGTAATGGCAAGGAGCAATGTAATGCTATTACTTGTAGGAGCGAGAAAAAGTTGAATATAAATGTTGAAAAGTCCACGTTGCTACCTAAGACAATTGAAAAAGAGGATGTAGTCGAAAAAAAAAATGAAGAAAATAGGATGACTAATGAAGAAAAAGTGTAAGAAGAGCTCGCACCCAAGTCTTGTCCAAGTAAGGTCACTCATTACAACCCTCCATTGCCTTTTCCTCGATGTTTTCACCTGCAAAAGCTTAACAAGCAATTATCCAAGTTCCTTGATGTGTGCAAAAAGCTTCATATCAATATACCATTTGCAGATGCATTGGAAAAAATGCCAAGCTATGTCAAGTTTATGAAGGATATCTTGTCCAAAAAGAGGAAACTGTGTGATTTTGAGACAATTGCTCTAAAGGAGAAATGTAGTGCCAGTCTCCAAAAGAAACTACCTTCTAAGCTCAAGGATCAAGGAAGCTTCAACATTCCATGTACCATAGGTAATCAGTTCTTTGGCAAAGCTGTATGTGACTTAAGTGCTAGTATCTATTTGATGTCATTTTCTATTTTTTGAAAACTTGGTTTGGGGGAGGTAAGACCAATAACAGCAATGCTCTAATTTGCAAATAGGTCTATCAAACACTCAAAGGGTCAGAGAAAATATGCTTGTGAAGGTGGACAAGTTGATTTTTCCGGTGGACTTCATTGTCCTTTATATGGAAGAAGATTCTCATCTTCCAATTATCCTTGGGAGGCCATTTTTAGCAACTGGGAGTACTATTATTGATGTATATAAAGGAGAGCTCATTTTGAGGGTAGAAGACTAAGAGGTAACCTTAAATGTGTTTAAAGCTATGGACTCTCTTTGTGACACCAACAATTGCTTTTAAGTTGACATGGTGAAAGAAAGCATTGATGATAAGCATTTGAGAGACTTCCCATCGATACTCATGAAGCCTTTTTTCACTCATTTGATGTGGCAGCAAATAAGGTTTTTGGTGATATTGATGTCAATTTATTGCAAGCTTCTCCACATTTTGTTAACTCTAAAACTTAGATTGAGTTCATAGAAGCACCATTCTCTTCTTCAAGTCATCATAAGCCGTACAAAGAGAAGACTAAGAAGTGGTGTGTCGAGAAGAAGAAAAAGGAGAAGAAGACTTTGGAGCTTAATTGTGAGTTCGGTCAATAAGTCAAACTTGGTAACTCATGTTTGAATCTCTTTCTGGGTAAGCTCAAGGCCAAAAAGGTGAGACTTTCCACCATCACCCCACCCATCTCATAGTGAAGAAGGAAGACGTCAAGCGAATGATGTTAAACAAGCATTTTTTGGGACGCAACCAAAGTCTTTATTGCTTTGTTCGTATATTAAATAATTTGGAAGTTCTAGAACAACCCCAAGACATCAAGTGTCTTGGCTTTAAGCCATCGGGAGGAATATATCTAAATTTTTCTCTTGTTCTTTAATTTCAACATACTTAGCATAATAATTTGGGGGAGGGTTAAATCTTATGGATTGTTTGTTCATTTTGTATTTGCATGTGTGCTTGTTTGTATTTGAGGTGCTTTTATCTCTTTTTGGTGATTTCCTATGGGCCGCTGATAATAAGCCTGATTGAATTTTTCATAAGTTGTGGAAAAATGCATACATTGGCTTAGTCATTTGAACAATTCATTTGTAGTCTTATTTAGATTGTGAAAAATCCATAACAGAGCACAATACCTTAAACTCTAAGTTGTGTGTGAATCTAGAAAATGTGTCACGACCCAAACCCTGGGCTAGTGGCAGAAAAAGAATTTCATAAGTGGAAATTCATAATTTATTTTAGAAAATTTTAGAAATTGCAATTCTTAAAAAAAAAAAAATGACAACTAGTTTAAAAACGATAGTTCTGTAAAAGTTTACAAAAAATAGTTCAAGTTGTAAATTCCTATAGTTTGTGATCACCTCTAGACATAAAATGTTAATAATAGTAATAAAATATAAATATGCATCACATCGTCATCACCAGTGGGCATCATAGAAATACTGGCTAAATCCAAAGTGTGAGGCTTAAATATTACTACAAATCTAAAGTGAGTATCTAAGTAATTACCAACCACAAAATTAGGATAAACTTCTTCTTAGATTACCGGAGGTGCCCAAGTCGCACTGTAAATCACCTGAGAAGGGAAAAAAAGGGGGGTGAGCATTCATATGCTCAGTAGGAATTTCAATTACCCTTTTTGATATGAATATAACTTTTCAAACCTGCATGGTTAGCACCTTTCCAAAATCCATTTATAAAGTAAGTTTACAAAGTAATCAAAAATCATAAGTAATCATGTTCATTATTGTACATATCATAAATCAACCAAGTACAAGTATATACATGAGCTCTCATCCTCCCATCACGGTCCTGTAATACCTCTGTAACAGACGTACCCAGTATCTTGACACTACCCGGAGGTATGCCATCAAATCCTGCTCAGGGGCCTAGGTCTTTCACCTAGCACTGCAGTAACTCGCGAGCGATTAAAATAACATGATGCTAAAATTGAACTCAAGTATGTGATCCTATGGTAGGTACAACATGTCATAGAGTGTTAATAACCATGCATCAAGTATATTAAGAAATCATGTTTTAATACTCATTTGATATTATTCTAGGATTTATAGAAAATTGGGTAGCATAACAGCTGTATCTTCCCAAAACCAAAATTTTAAACTTGCACAAAAACCATACAATTCAATCCCAAAACAATCCAATATATCTCAACAGTTCACAAATTTATCAAATATCCAATCAAACCATTGAATTCCATGAAAATCGATTTTTTCAAGAAATAGGTCATAATGCACATTTTAAATCAAAATAAGTATAAAACTTTGTAATTGAACCGCTACCTCGCTTGGATAGCTAGACTAAGCTATTGGTGCTTGTAGATTCTCTAGTTGGCCACCCGGTCGCTCGGATGGTCGTTTCGAGATCCCGTGAGCTCACTTTGAGGGGTGACTTTCTAAAGAAGCCTTAAATTACGAAACGCAGGTCACCACTAGATTCAGAGCACCCAAAAACATTGGGTTAGATATATAATTCAATTAATTTGGGGCCCCGGGTCCATGGCATGCAAATCGAGGCAAAATCTCAGGCCTCGTGTCTTAGATTTCATGGCCACTTTGCGCCTTCGATTTTCGCGCCTGGCTATGCAATGGTGGCTAGAGATGGGCGGTGTCTGGTCGCCAGTCAGCTGGGAAGAGATTCCAGCCAGAGTTGGGTAGTGGATCGACGCTAGTGGCCAGTGGTGAGGGTGCACAAAGAAGAGGGCGAAAAGAAGAAGAAGAACAAGAAAGGAAGAGGGAGAACGTGAGAGGAAGAGAGAGAGAAAGAAGGAAAAAAACATATATACATATATTTTTTTTTGTATTTGATCAAATAACCCTTTTACCCTTGATAAAAACTGGTTTTTACATCCTTCACTCCTTAAGGGAATTTCGTCCCAAAATTCAGAGTACAAGGCATGAATCAAAGTACAACCTCAAGTTGAAAGTTAAACAAATGAGGATACTTTTCCTACATCTCGGTCTCAAGTTCCCAAGTAGCTTCTTCTTCCTTGTGGTGTTCCCAAAGAATCTTGGCAAGCGGAATCTCTCTATTACGAAGCACCTTGAGCTCTCTCCCCAGTATTCGAACTAGTTGCTCCTCATAAGTCACATTCTCTTGGATAGGTACTTCTATATGCTGGACAACGTGAGGCGGGTCAGGTGTGTACTTCCTGACCATCGAAACATGGAATACGTTATGTACTCAACCCGACTGCGGTGGTAGATCCAGACGATAAGCAACAGGCCCAATTCTTTCAGTAATTTTGAATGGCCCAATGTACCTTGGAGCTAACTTCCCTTTAACTCGAAATCTTCTGACTCCACACATTGGCGTAACTTTTAAGAATACCCTGTCACCAATGTCAAACTCTATCTCGCGTCTTAAGGTGTCAGCATAGCTTTTCTGGCGACTTTGAACAACCTTAAGTCTCTCTATGATCTTGTTAACATTCTCGGTAGTTTCTTGTACTAGCTCAAGCCCAAGAGTAACACGCTCCTTTGCATCAGCCCAACACAAGGATGATCTGCAGGATCTCTCATATAGTACCTCATATGTATCAAGACTAGTTTGGTAGCTGTTGTTGTAAGCAAACTCCACCAATGACAGGTGATCATCCTAGCCTCCACCAAAATCTAGTAAACATGAGCGTAGCATGTCCTCCAGGATTTGTATTGAGCATAGCATATCCTCCAGGATCTATATAGTTCTCTTAAATTGGCCATCTATCTGAGGATTATAAACTGTACTAAGATTCAGTTCTGTTCCCAAAGCTCTCTGCAAAGCTCTCCTGAACTTTGATGTAAATCTTGGATCTCTATCAGAAACTATGCTTGATGGTACCCCATGTAAGCGAACAATATTATCCACATAAAGATGACTAAGTCTAGTGAGTGAAAAGTCAATCCTGATTGGTATGAAGTGTGTGGTCTTTGTCATCCGATCAACTATCACCCAAACAGCGTCATTCTGTCTTTGAGCCTTTGGTAGGTCTGTTACAAAATCCATGGTGATTTTGTCCCATTTCCATTCTAGAATAGGTAAAGGCTAAAGTAGTCCAGCTGGCCTCTGGTGTTCTGCCTTGACTTGTTGACAAGTCATATACTTAGCTACAAAGGTAGCTACCTATCGTTTCATGCCTTTCCACTAGTACTGCCTCTTTAGATCATGGTACATCTTAGTGCTACCAGGATGTACTGTGAACTTAGACTTATGAGCCTTATTCAGAATAGTTTCTCTAAGATATGGGTCATTCGCTACAGCTAGCCTTCTATTGAAAAGCATAAACCCTTCTTTATTGGTACTCCAACCATCTAACTACTCACCATTCTGAAGTTGGTTCCGGACCGCTCTCAATTCTTGATCTTTCTATTGACTTTGTTGTGCTATTTGGAGGAGTGATGGTGTAGCCACAATGTTGTTGATACTAGCAGTCATCTTATTTTTGCTATACTCCAAGTTGTGGTTACTAATGGTAATCGAATTCGTCCAATCTTCTAGTATCAACGAACCAAACATGCTATGAGACTTTCTACTCAAAGCATTAGCTACAACATTAGCCTTTTCAGGATGTTACTGAAGTTCGAAGTCATAGTCCTCTATATACTCAACCCATCTTCTCTGTCTTAAGTTCAGGTCTCGTTGAGTGAATAGATACTTCAAACTCTTATGGTCAGAATAAATCTCAAACTTCACACCATATAGATAGCATCTCTATATCTTAAGAGCAAAGATCACAACTGCTAACTCTAGATCATGAGTGGGGTAGTTCTTCTCCTGTGGCTTCAATTGAAGGGAAGCATAAGCTACTACCTTGCCATTCTGCATTAAGACACATCCTAATCCTGAACCGAAAGCATCGGTATATACCACATAAGGTTCATTACTATTAGGAAAAGTAAGAACAGGTGCAGTTGTTAATCTCCTCTTCAATTCCATGAAAGCTACTTCACAATCATCATCCCATACAAACTTGACATTCTTTCTCATCAACTTTGTAAAAGGCATTGTAATTCTTGAGAAATTCTCAACAAAGTAGAGGTAATAACCCGCTAGACCAAGAAAACTTCTTATCTTAGTTACATTCTTTAGTCTTTCCCATCCTAGAACAAATTCTACCTTGGAAGGGTCCATAGAAATTCCTTCATGAGATATAACATGCCCCACGAATTTCACTTCCGTCATCCAGAAGTCACACTTGGATCTCTTGGCATAAAGTTGATGATCTGTCAAAGTCTAAAGCATAATTCTCAGGTGCTTAGCATGTTCTTCTTGAGTTTCAGAATAGATTAAGATGTCATCGATAAAGACAACCACAAACCGATCTAAATAAGGCCTGAAAATTTTGTTCATAAGCTCCATGAATGCTTCTGGAGCATTAGTCAGACAAAATGGCATAACTAGGAACTCAAAGTGACCGTATCGAGTCCTGAATGCAATTTTTGGTATGTCTTCTTCCCTTATCTTCAATTGATGATAATCAGATCGGAGATCAATCTTCGAAAAGAATCTTGATCCGCCCAGTTGATCAAATAGTTCATCAATTCTTGGCAAGGGGTATTTGTTCTTTACTGTTAGCTGATTCAGTTTTCTGTAATCCACACAGAGCCGAAATGTTCCATCAGCTTTCCTGGCAAACAGAACAGGAGCACCCCATGGAGAGGTACTACTCCTAATGAATCCCTTTGATAAAAGATCATCCAGCTAATTTCTCCACTCAGTCATTTCCGCTAAAGCCATGTGATAGGCTGGAATAGAAGCTGGCTGAGCCCCGAGGATCAAATCAATGTAGAATTCGATCTCCCTATTAGGTGGTAGCTCTAGTAATTCCTCAGGAAAAACATCCAGAAATTCGCTAACCACTGATATTTAAGGGTACTGATTGGCTGTTCCTATCTCACCATTGATGGCATATAAATTCCCATAGCACTCTAGCTTCTTCCTTCCATCTATGCATGCTTTCAAAATAGGACTCGGTTTCAAAGGATTCAAGTGAGCTTGGTAAATAACAGGATGCCCATCCTTTGGAAAGAGAGTCACTATCTTGTTGAAATAGTCAACAGTTGCTCGGTACTTGGATAACCAATCCATCCTGAGAATCACATCAAATCGTTGCAAAGGTAACACAACTAAATCTGCTAGTAGCTTCCTGCCGTCAATCACAACAAAACAACCATGACAGATAGTAGAAATATCGGTAACTCCTCCCATAGGTGTTCCCAAAGTCAATACATGGTTTAACATAAAACATTCCAATCCCAACATTTAAGCAAACAACATGGAGATGAAGAATGGGAAGCACCGGTATCAAATAAGACATGAGCTCAAGAATGAGAAATAAGAATCATACCATCAACAACACCTTTGTCAGTATGGTCCTGAGTCTTATCTACCTCTCTAACTGTATAGGCTTGACCAGAAGCTTTTCCTTTTCCTTTGATTCCTTTTCCTTGACCAGGGTGACTGCTACTAGTCCCTAGAATAGTACTGGCATATCCACACCCTCCTTGGTTTCCAGAACTTTGTAGAGTCTAAAAATTCTGAGTATAGCCTTGGTTGTAGCCTTAATCTTGTGGCCTATACTGATGCTGGTACTGAGAACCATTAGGCTGCTGATAAGGAGTGGAAATGAATGCCTGAGACTAGGTATGAGATTGCACTGGCCTCGTCTAATTGCCCTGAAAAGGAACTGAGGCACTCTGACTTCCCTGTGATCCTCCGTAAGACAATGGAGATCTCTGTTGACGATAAGGGCAAGCTTTCTTCTGGTGGCCTTGTTGTCCACAATTTAAGCATCCATAAGGTCCATAGTGACTTTTCCCTAAAGAGCCACTACTATTGCTACTTCCATTATTCTGAGAATTCTGCCATTGCCATTTCCCTTGGTTCTTCTTATTCATCTTTCTCCCATTGCCCTTGTTTCTTGTATGATCCCTCATTGTTGACCGATCATCAAGAAAAGTCTTAACTTTTTAGGCTGCAGCAACTAAGTCAACAAGGTTGCTGAAAGGTTGTGTCACAATCTTCTCCAATATGGCTGGTCTCAAAGCCTTTATGAACTTGACAATCTAAAGGGTAGGGTCCGTCCCAGATGCATAAGCATATTGTGCCAACTACATAAACTTTACGTAATACTCATTCACTGTCATGTCACCCTACTTGAGCCGTTCATACTCTCTAATCATAGCAGCTCTATGACTAGCATTAGCATAATGACTCCTGAATAATCTCTCAAAGGCTTCCCAAGTCATGTTAGTCACGTCCTGGGTCAACTTAACTATCTCCCACCAATTAATAGCTTCATCAGTCAGCTTATAAGTGGCAAATATTACTTGGAACTTTGCTGGCATCCCAATAGTTATGAATGTCCTCTTGACATCTCTAAGCCATCTCTCAGCTAAGGTGGGATCAAGTCTCCCATCGAATGATGGTGGATTGAGCTTCATTGTAATGCCCTCTTTATCCTCCTACTACTAGTGAAAATTTATTAACTTTTTATTTACAAGGTGTTACTTTTGGAAGATAATCCTATAATTATTTTTCCAAAATACGGGCCAATTCGAACTTTTTTTTTTATTTTAAAACTCTATGGATAGGTGACTTTACTTCCATACATAATCAGTATATACATATATTACACAATGAAACATATTAAATAGGTACTAAAAAAAATGAATTAAAAATAACTTCATTGAGAGACTGCAAAACATCCCAAAATACACAAACTAGGCCCCCCCCCTCCCACAAGTGGTCAAAATATCCATATGCACAACACCAAGGTCGGGCCTCTACTTCAACTCACAAGCTCATGCT